>CM065119.1:30140217-30510217 GCA_033026305.1 Cirrhinus molitorella
TCAATGTTGTAAGATGAAATCAGCATTACATACTAAGTTGCAAACACACAGTCATCTCTGACTGACTAGATTAACTATTTTGTTGTATGAATATTGCAACATAGGCTTATTGGAAATACATGCCTCTAAATACATTTCTGCAAAACTCAAAAAATGTACCTAAATGTACGAATCACTGCAGTTTCCAGCTGAAATGAACACTAGAGACAATACAATTTTCACACAATTACTTGCAGAATATTATGTTATGACTTCAAAATTATTTTAACATCCTGCGCAATTTGAAAACTGATACTTTTGAATGTTGTCACATATACAGCTTCATGTATGAGTTTTTCTAATTCAGTAGGTTTGCTTGGTAGCTCACACGATGCGGCATTGCACTTGAGTAATGAAGAGCTCTGGTACGAACCCTGTGAAACTACGGTTCGACAAAACAGCTCAAATCCGCAAATTAAATTAGCACGGCTGCATCAACAAATGCGTTTTTATATCACTTTTGCATTTGTTAACACTATCAGGTAGGTTTAGGGTTGGGTTTGGTGTAGGGAATTTTTGTATTGAATGTATTAAACCTATTTAGTGCCGCTCTGTGGATATTTCACATACGCAACATGCAGTAAGGTACGTAATTACGGTGTTGCAGAAATGTATAGAGGCACGTATTTTCATGAGCCTGGGTTGGAATGTAGGTAAGTTCAACAAAAACAAAACAAAATTGTAACAAATTTTCAGCCTCCATTTTGGGAAAGCAAAAAAATGCAAAATATGCTTGCAGATATTTAGAAAACCAACAACAATGCTAAAGTCAGTTATTCTATGTTTGAAATGCTTTTTTTTGTGCGTGTGTGCGTGTCAGAATGTCTGTTTTTACTTTGATCTGTGTGATTCAATTCACTGCCCCACTTAGATCTATATGTTGTAAAAAACAAAAAAAAAAACAATTAATGGTAAAAAAACGAAAAGTTCGACAGTTAAAAACCTGTTAAATGGTTAACGGTAAGATCCCCTACTGTATACGGTGAAAAACTGTATTGGACATTGAATAAAATTTTACGGTAGTATACTATTTTCAGAAGTGAAAAGGAATGTAAAATTTACAGCGAATAACCGTAAATTGACATTCCCAGTATTCCCTCCATTACATTTTTTAAATTTGATGTTTTTTTATTGAAACAACTGTTTCTTAGTTTTTTTCTTATCGGTTTTGTACATTAGGGTTGTATGTCACATCTAATGTTGTTAAATGAATGTTTATTGTAATATTTCAGTTTCATGTGTGTTAGTGTTTGTGTGAATGACACTGTGCAGCTACATATGTAAATATTTAAAAGCTGCTTGTGATGGGCTTTGTTTTATCATGTGACTTTCTCATCCCCACCTGCATTTAGTGGTTATTAGTGCATTACAAAGGTACAAACAGATTTCAGTACTTCAATAAGTTGGTACATTAACATTATATCAGTTAATGAAATCACGGTATTATAATGTAAATTTAAGTTAATACTGTAAAACTTAAAATGTTTCTACCATATTTTTACGGTAAAATTCTGGCAGTCACAGCTGCCGTTTTTTTTACAGTGTAGTATTTCAAAACCCAAGGTTGCCAGTTGATGCAAAATGCTTCGTATTACAACTATAGAAGCCAGCAAACGATCAAAGATTGCAGATTTTCTCTGACTTAAAAAGCCTCTGCATCTAAAAAGCTCTATTACCAGATAAATATTAAAATGTGAAAAAAACTACTCATATTGCCTCAAAACCTTTGAGTAAACAAACTAAATTTTTAATTTAGTAGGTTCAAATTTTTATGACAAGTGGGGTGGGGTATGACAGTGGTAATTATATACAACTTGCTTCCATTAACGTCACATTCATTCATTCAGCATGTGCTAATGCAGTCAATCAAAAAGACACTCAATATAGACTTGCATGTAAATAGTCAAACAACATGCAGTGTATATATAGTCTTTAAGTTTTGCAGTCCATCCTCAAACTAACCACAGGCCTTACTCTTCACCACAACACTACCAAACCAAAATAACAGAAACCTATATAAATCCTAACTTAGCGCAACATTTAAGTACTAATGTATGCCTCTCTCTTTTGTGCAAAGACAAAAATAACACTTTATTTCATTTCTTTCCTTTGTTGTTAGATGCAAAGCTGGGAACTAGACAACTCAATCACGTTAAGTTCAAGGACATTTTGAGTTTACAGAACTTATTTCAATTAAGTCCAATGAACTTTCATTATTATTTAAGTGAAAATAACTAATTTCATTTAATTAATTTCACTGTTCGGTTTTACAGTGTACCATTGTTAATTGTGCTTGTTCCTGTTGTGTATCCTCAATCTCGCAACCTGCGTGAGTGTTGAGTCTAAGGATGAGGGAGGTGTGGAAAACAATTCTCAAATGTTTGAATTTCCCCTTTCAGCCACTAACTGTCAATATTACAAACTGTGTCTTTAAGCAAGCTGCTCTTGTACAATAAAATATTTAATTAGTCTACTGATTTGACTAGGGTATGTCTCATATAAATGTACATAATTTGAAACATTCTTTAAAGTACTACTGACTTCTTCAGATGTAAAACTTTTTAATGAGGAAAAATTACTGACTGAGCCTTTGAACGGACTGACAGTATCCGCAACAGTCGTCTGAGCCGAGGTGTGAAATTCTGAGCTTCACGTAAGTTCAGGTGCTAATGGGCAAGAATTAGTTTAACTTGCACAGTCACTTGTGATGTGGGATGTATGATAATCAAAATGTGCTCATTACACATGCTCAGTGTAATTTCGTTTAAACGATGAGGCCAAATGACCATGTAGAACTGTCATGTTTTGAGGAAAGATCTCTATGGGTCAATCAATATCAGATTTTTTCTTATCAGTCAGTGATGAAGGGATTTATTTAAATCAAATCAGTGATAACATAAATTAAAATTTATTTCTCTTAACGATGATCCTGGCATCCAAAATGGCCTCGCAGATGAAATATGGAGTTCTTGGAAGAGCTGAACAAACTGTCCTGGAGTCTGGCATGATAAATTTGCAGTAAGGAACATTACCCCTGCAAAACAAATTGCATTTATATCAGGAGCTGCTGCATGATGAATTAATTCAGAGCAGCTGAGAGCTAGTTGGAGTTCCAGTGGAAAGAGCTCTATATATTATCTGCCTTTACCCTTTTTTGCTTTGGGTGAACGCAGGAGTGTTTAAAAGAATAGTTCACCTGAAATAAAAATTCTGACATCATTCACCTTGTCAGTATTAAAGAACCAAACCTGTTTGACTTACTTTCCTCTGTGGAGTATAAAAGGGCGAAGCCAATGTTGGTTGCCATTTCCAATGCAGTTACAATAAATATGAAGTATATTTGAAATGTGGTTCTTGTGTACTGCTGAACCAAGCACATTCTTCAAAATATCTTCTTTTTGTATGTCAACAGTTGACTTTTATGTTCTTTATTTTTATTTCTGCATTCTACCTTAGGAGTTGGAAGAAAACCCCTATGCACTACTAGAAAGTAAAAAAAGAATATACTGTATGGTCATGTGTTTTGAAGAAAACACCAGAACCCAACAATAAAAGCCCTCTAGTCTACTGAATTTTTAGCATGGACTGGTTTGAAAATTACTCATGGGAGCACAGTGAGTTTTGGGAGCTTCATTTCCCTTCTCGGGAATAACACTATATATCTTCTAGAGATAAGAGGCTGAGATCTGGCCTAGACAGGGTTGAATGATAGAGGCAATCCCACAGATGTGTGCGTTTGATAGAGTTTGCGTCAATGTGCAGGCTCTGAAGAGAAACAAATAGTACTGAAAGCGAACAAGTTTGCTGTTATGATGCAGTTCAGCAGTTAGAGAGGAACAGCCATGTGTCCTAAAGTTGACATTAGTGATTCCCATAAATCACAACTGTATATATATATATATATATATATATATGTATGTGTGTGTGTGTGTGTGTGTGTGTGTGTGTGTGTGTGTCTATGTTCACTTGACAAAATTCTCTTAGGAATCGTCATGGACAGGAGGAGGTTATAGACATGCTGTTGTGTATATATTTTTTGGCCACATTTTTGCAATTTTCCAAATTTCTTCTAGAAAGATAACACCTATCCTGCTTGCTTTTATATAAACACTGACTGTGATAATGAATGCTTTTTAGTTCACGAGGCAAGCAATATATTGTCAACATTTTTAGAAGAAAAAGGAACAGAATGCAATAGATGTCAAGGGTGCTGTAAAGGATGTCAGATATAACTGAAATTGATGTCCAGGGAAATCATACGCTTTTAAACTTTGTAAACAGCAAGAAAAAATCCTCAATCGACAAGTAATTTTTCAGAAAACTAGTCAGTCAGAAATGTTCTCTGCTTATGAATTGATTTGCATGTTTGGGTTTAATGATCTCCTTTGGAGGATGAGTTTTGGAGAGAGAAAATGTGGCTTTTTTTATTGCATTCATGGTATTAAAGGAGAAGTCCACTTCCAGAACAAAAAATTAAAGATAATTTACTCACCCCCTTGTCATCCGAGATGTTTAATGTCTTTCTTTCTGCATTGTGGAGGTTCAAATTCGAGGGCACTATTGAAGTCCGTTGTATGAAGAAAATCCCAGAAATGTTTTCCTCAAAAAACAATTTCTTGACGACTGAGGAAAAAGACATAAACATCTCGAATAACAAGGGGGTGAGTAAATTATCTGTAAATTGTTGTTTTGAAAGTGAACTAATCCTTTAATAGTTTGTTTTTATTGTTTTTTATTTTTAGAGTAAATTTATATAAAAAAGAAAAATTATGTAAAAATAATGCAACCTGATCACATGACAAAAACGTACCTGTGGGAACGCAAACTGAGTGACGCTAAAAGTTTTTTTTTTTTTATTCCAGAGGAAAATAATGTTCATATGGTACATTTTATGCGACGTTTTAAAATAACATATTATCTGCACTATACCAAAACCTACCCTATAGTGTGAACAAAAGTGAATGTGATGTAAATTGCAATCATGCAAGCATGCAGTTTAAGCTTGTTTTTCAATCTCTCATCTTTCAGCTCATTCATCATGAGTCATGTTTTTCACAGGATTCGTACCCAAGGATTCCGCATCAGAAGTCCAATTCCATGCCGGCTGAGCTACTGAGCAAACTTGATATGTTCAGAAAGCAAAATATACGGAGCTGTAATCATAACTGCATACGAAAACGATTACAAGTGCTTGCTGTTTTACCGCCTCTAGTGGACATTTCTGTTGGAAACTGCAGTGATGTGTGCTTATTGCATATCTTGCAAAAACATTCCCATAAGTACGTTTTCGTCATGAGACCAGGTAGGAAAATCAGTATGCTTTGTCAGGCCATGAAGAAAAATAGAGCTGAGTATCATCAGAAAGATAGTAAAAGTTAACACGTTTCCTGATGATATCTTCAAAGGGTAACATGTACAGCGTGAAAAGCAACGGCCCAACTACTGAGCCTTGTGGTACTCCAAACTGCACTTGTGATCGGTATGATACCACATCATATAGCTAATAGCTAATTATCTCCATTCTCTATTACATTCAAATGGGTTTTATTCAGGCTAAGGATCATTTAAAAGTATATATTTATAATATTAAGTATATATGAAGAATATAGTAATATAATATATTAGCTAATATTTTAATTGTTGAAAAATGGTAAAATACTGCACATATATAGTAAACATGATTTGTACCAATTATTAGTGAAACAAATCTGAATACTAATGCAGTCTATTTTGTCCAAAGCAAAAATCCATTATTAAATGCTCTTTTTAACCACTGTAGTCTAATATTGTCACGTGTCGTGTATGGGAGGACAAACGAGGAGTACGAGGTCGAGCTCAGATACAAAACAAGTCTTTTAATAATTAAATCCACAAAGAAATCCAACAGGAGACGGGCAAGGAGACACGCACACAACGACGAGACCGGACCTACAAACAATGATCACAGGAAACTTAAATAGGGTGGATAATGAGGCAGACAGGTGAAGGCACTTAACTGATAATGAGATAATGAGGGGTGGAGACAGGAACATGACCAAATAAGGACAGGACTAAACCAAATACAGACAGGACTAAACCAAAATACAGACAGGACTAAACCAAAAACACAGGACTAAACCAACAGAAAACACAATAAAAGAGTCCCAAAACCTGACAAATATGTGTTGATAAAATGTCAAGAAAACAAACTGTTGATATCCACTTGTCAAAACCCTTTTCACAGTTCAGTTTTGTGAACATCATGACCTGCACATGAATGCACTGCAATTGTTTACATCAGTTCCCTGAATTGTAAATGTGCTTTAATAATTAAGAGCGGCTCTCTAGAGAGTGTATTCGCATTTGTCTGCTAATTACCCATGATGCAGTTCTCAAAGTGATGTTGTGTCTCTGTAAACCTATTCATTGTCAAAATTAATGCATGTGCCTTATAGACTTTTTTTCCCTAATTAATCAGACTTGCAAATGTTATACGTATTCTAGGTAAGTGGATTTCAAGGAATTGCGCTCATGTTGAGGTATCATTCTATTGTCTGCAAAGATATATTGACTCAGCCATCTCTGATCACATGACTGCTCTTCTAATGTGAAATGAAATGTAACATGTTGAAACTTTGTTGTGGCAGTTGTCATGAGAAATGTTGATTGGATTGTTTGGCTGATTTGTTTACACCCCAGAAGTGCCAATGGAAATTTTGTATCGGTTTAATTAGCACTAGGAAACGAGTGAAAGAATTGGAGAAGACAGGAAATATGGCGGCAGGTCTAAATAATTAGCAGTTATTAATATGCAGACTAGCAGATGCCTCTGTTAGGAGTAATGGGTTTAATGTCGTGTCATGATGGTATGGAGCTGCCAAACCACTTGACAAATGCCTGTTAACAGACAATGGTGTTGTTAGCTCCAAAGGATGAGTTTTTATCTCTTGTGCTAATGAACTTCTAAGTAATGACCTGCCAGTAAATAAGTTAATTGCAGCTTTGATAAAGGAAACATGTCAGCTCTCCTTATGGAGCGTTAGTCCTTTTGAAGCGAGCTGAATGTCTGTAGATATTAGTGTGACTTTGGATTGATTGACGGTGTACATGGCTATTAATTAGGGAGCAAGCAATAAACGTAGGCACCTATTATGTTTGTTACTGTTCATCTCATTCTGCTTCTGGCTGGGATTCTGTTGAAACCTGTAGAACTGTGTGGTTAAAAGTTGAGTGTTAAAAATGAATTGCACATGGAATGTAAAGGGTCTAAACTGTTCAACAGTCCAACAGTTCAATGTTTGACTATTTTTGTTTTCTATTTATAGATTTGGACCACCTTGGGCAATGGCAAACTCAAATAACACAAACTAGTATGTTATTAATGTTTTTATTTATTTATTTATTTATTTATTTATATATATTTATTTTAGTTCTCCTAGTCTTTAGCAAATTTAAACTGATCTTCGGGCCAACCGTAACAATACTGGGAGATTTTTTTTTTTCCAATTTCGAAAATTTCCAATTTTTTTCCAGATTCTAAACTGGTGGGTAAATATATTGCAAGGTAAAAATATATTGCAGGTCTGCTCTAAAAGGGTCATCAGGGAAAAACTATGCTAGATCAAAGAAAAACAAAATTTAAAGACACAAAAGAAATGCTGAAATTATGACAAAGATGAGAAAATTATTTTTATATATATATATATTTTTTTTTCTTACAAATTCTTTTCACATTTTTTATTTTCTTTATTTTTCTTGATTCTTTTTTCCATTTAAATTGGTCTAGACTCTGTTTTAATGAAAAAAAAAAAAAAAAAAAAAAAAAAAATATATATATATATATATATATATATATATATATATATATATATATATAAATCAAAAACCATGTCAATTAATTAGAATCATGAAACTTAAACAATTTAACAGCAGTTCATTAAAAATTCAAATTTAATGGCCCTATGAAATCAATTTTATTTTTTAACAAATTCTGTGTTTTCAATTAATTTTCTGGATTCCATTTGAATGGTTTTATTAAATTTAATAATCAAAGCATCTCTAGTTAATTGATTTTAGAATATTATTTTTTCTCTTTTTTTTTAATTTTTAATTTTAATTCTGGTAAATAATCCTTAATAAATAATGTTGTAATAATTTATTATTAGTAGTAGTAATATCACTACATTAAGCAATATATTTCTGTCAAAGTTTATTGAAGGTAAACCAAAACTATTATGACTGGTTGCTGTGAAAACCTTTAAGTTTCTGTTTGAATATGTGATATGATGGTAGTCTTTCTCAAAAGAAACTGTAAAACGCTCTTGAAGTGACTCTCAGAGCAGTTCTACAGTAGTCAACATTTAAAGTGGATCAAAACCTTCATCAGAGTTGTCCTAAAACCAAAACAATACCCATTCTTATCTTAGCACAACTTTTAACTTTTTTGATCCACTTCAAATGTTGACTACTGTAGAGAGTATGTTCATGTGTTCATGTACTTATATATTGAGGTGGTAGAAACTAAAAAACCATACTGCGCATGGGCCATTCATTCACACAGAGACACACAGAACATGCAGAATTCATATTTAAATTAAAGTCTTTTTTGCAGCCTATTGTGCAGTTTTAAGTCTGTTTAATTAAACAGGGTATTTTTTTTTTTATCCAAAGTTTGGCAAATTCTGTAACATTCCGTGTTATACAGTAAATTGCATTTTGTTCCACAATTCCATCCACTGTAACGGAGGGTAAACAGAGGTGGGATCCAAATGCAGCTTTATTAGAATATTAGGCAGGTTGTACAGGCAGAGGGTCATCAACAGTGATATACACAATGGAGGCAAGACGAAATCGTAATCGGTACACAGGCTAGAGGTTGGGGCTGGCAGCAGACAATAGGCAGAGTAAATCCAAACAACAGACAATGGCAATAAGGCAGGCAGTAGGCAATCAATAAACGTAAGAACAGTCCAAGACAAAACCAGAAAAGCAAACCAAAAAAAAAACACTCAGAAATGAATGTGACATCCACGTTTTCTGCATTGTTGAAATTATAATCTTATTAGCTTTTTTTTTTTTTTTTTTTTTTTAAGTATGTTTAGTCAAAAGTAGTTTTACGTTTTATAATAAATATACTTTGAAATATGCTTGGAGGAGAAAATTACAAGCTTCCAAAAATTTTAAATGATTTGTAAAATACAAATGGTAAACATTTTTGAAAAGTGGATGTTATCTAAATTGTCATGAAGGTTTAAATTCCGATTTAGCTAACTCTCTGTAGAGCTGATGTCAGAAAAAGTTTGGTTAGATTCTTACGAATGTTACGAATTTATCTTTTTTTAAAAACACCCTGAGCACCCATCAAAATAAGCTGTATGAGTAATGAAAAAAATATTTGTGATAGAAAGATGGTAAAAATATTTGGTTTTAATTGCTCATGTTGAAACAGACTTGTAATTCAGACTTATTTAGACACACATGGCTGAAAAGCCTTAAATTATTATATTACCAGTGTACCAATTACCAATATTACCAATTACCAAATATTACCAATGTTGACTTGTTTAGACTTGTTTGACAATGTTTAGCATATCATCATCTTATTGTAAATATTACATGCCAAACATTGGTTATTATTTTACCTCAATTTAAATATCATGTTAATACTAATATCCTATAGATTTAAAGGATACATTCTCTTCCAGAATAAAAATTGGCTTATAATTTACTCACCCCATGTGATCCAAGATGTTCATGTCTTTCTGTCTTCAGTCACAAAAATGTTTTTGAGGAAAACATTCCAGGATTGTGAGTGGACTTCAATAGTGGCCTACAGGTTGAAGGTCCAAATTGCAGTTTCAATTCAGCTTCAAAGGGCTCTACACGATTTTAGCCAAGAAATATAGGTCTTATGTAGTGGAACGATCTGTCGTTTTCAAAACAATAAAAACGTATATACAGGTACTTTGGAAAAGTCACGTGTCACAAGTACCAACCTAGTGTTTACAAAGCGAATGTGCAAAGAAAGTGAAGTTGGAGGAGAAAATGAAATGAGTTTTTGGAAGCTGCAATTTGGTCCTTCAAAATGTTGGTTCCCAATGAAGTCAACTATGTGGAGAAAAATCCTGTTTTCCTCAAAAACCTTAATTTCTTTGCAACTGAAGACAGAAAGACATGAACATCTTGGATGACATGAGGGTGAGTATATTATCAGGAAAGTCTCAAAACATTTTTTTCATCCAAGCACATTTTTTTTACATTGCTTAGAAATAATAACTACAATAATACAGTAACAAAATTTGTCTTGATCTTTTATTTATTAGTACATAAGTACATAAGTATACAACATCACAATTTTGTTTTATTAAAGGTCGCCTTCCTTTCAGATCATTAGTCATCAAATGCTCAGTAAACATTGCAGGTCTCATGAAGGTCACAGTCATGGTGCAGCTTTAATTTAATCAAGCTGAGTGCACACGGGGCTCTTTCATACTGTATGTTATATTATTTTCATATGAAGTTCATTTTGTTTTGAACATGACCAGAGGTGCTCTTATCCAAGTGGGTGATTTATTTAGTTTGGTAAATTAGTCTTTATTTTCATAAGTTTCACCCATTCAATCTAATTAGCAGATCTGTTGTGAAAATCATGTTTTATTGTTGAAGAGAAAAGTTGAGCTTAATATATCTTTTCTCTATAACTTTCAAATGTTGAGCTAATTGTTAAGATAACCTGAACAATTTCCAAACAAACAACCACTTTCCTACTTAGGCTAAGAAACATACTGTGGGCAAAATACAATTAGAAGCCTTTTTATAGTTAAATCAAGTAAATCAGATGCCGAACATGGCTTATTTTGCTTCATAATATGTATTTCAATGTTATATTAATGATGTTTTGAGACTTCATATATCACTAAGAAGCAGATAATAATTCATTGTTAGCAAACAGCGAACAGCATGGAAAAGTGAGAGGATATAACATGCTTCGTCTCATATTTCTCTCTCTGCAGATACTATGAAGGAAAATGGCTGAGCTTGCTTTTTTTTTTTTACTACCATGTGTTTTTTTCATCCCTGCTTAAAAATGCAGTAAATGATTGATAATTGCAAGAGTTGGTGAGTAATAAAAATAAGAAGAAATCATCTCTCATGAATTTAGATGATGATTTATCATAACTGGAATATTAATTTACACAAGATCAGTGTTGGTGAAGATACTTTAAAACTGCTGCTTGTCATAATTTAAAGTAGGTAAAGTATAGACAAGCTGCTCTTTTCTACAGCTATTAATGGAGTAGCCAATATATTTTTTAAGTAATAATGATGTGATTTATTATTTTAATCAGATATAGGTTTCTGGCTCAAAAAATGTGGGGTTTTGGATCAATAAACAGCCAATCAGAGTGACAGGATCAAACTTGAACAGAAACAAAAAGACAAAGACAGAAAAAAAAAAATAAGAGAGAGTGGGATGTTACTTTGCTATCAAAGTGAGGACCATTTGGGACAAACCGGTTCACTAGAATGAATTAGACTTTCCAAAATTATGAAACTGAGGACCATTTAAGGTGAACTGAGTCAGATATTTCATTTTTGCATGAACCAGTTCACTAGAGTGAATCAGACTTTACAGTACTACTAATCTGAGGACCGTTTAATGAACTGAATCAGTGAAATAAATAAGACTTTTCAACACTAAATAAGAGTGAGAAGCCTGTGGATGAACAAGTTCACTATAATGAATCTGACTTTACAGCACTATAAAGGTGAGTACCATTTTGGATGAACTGGTTCACTATAATGAATCTGTCTTTCTAGCAAGTCAAAGTAGTTACTGAACTACTCTCACAGTAATGCAAACGTAGTTTAGTTAATAGTATCACTATGTTTAGTTATTCCTCATACTGTCGAAGAACCAGTGTACATACACAATCATATAAAAAATAATAGTATTCTATTATTCAGATTTTTGATGACTGTTTTCTGTCAGCACCTCCATGTTTTACCTGAGGTGCCTCATGAAAATATACGATCTGTAGGCCCTTTGCACATACAGCTCTTTTTTTATGAGACAAATCTCCTGTACGTTTATTCAATAGGGCTTAAAATAGCAGTTGAAAATGCTGATGTGTATATCCATGTACCTGAGGGAAATGTCAAAAAGTTTCCTCTGCCAATGAAGCATTTGTCCTTCAGGAGAAACTAGGACTGCAAATCGTGTCAAACACTGGAAGACGCTGTGGTGTTATGTGCCTGCCGACAGTTTCAGAGATACACAGTTCAACATTGTTTTGTGCAGTGATGTCTCTATATTTGACACCTGGGATAAGAGCCCAGTCAATGCGACACTCTCTTCCGAATCACGTTTATCCGTCCTACTTTTGCTAGAGTTTGCCCACGGGTGCTTAAACTAAGCTAATACTCCATCCTTTAAGCTTGCCTTAATTCCAGAGCTCTAGCTCAAGACTAACTTAAATTCGATGGCAAATGAACCACAATGAGGCCACTATGTTGGCTTATATCGAGAAGGATTCAGAATCTGTAATGAATGTCCCAACCCAAGCTGAGATTTTATATCAGGTCTTTTTTAGTTTTATTAATGGGGAGAAATAGGATTAGGGCCGAATTTTAAATGTGTTGAATATGTGTGATAACTACTAGGCCATGACTCCCTCATGTTTTTGTAATTATCCATGAATGTTACATTGGTTTGCCTGTGACATGCCATCCATATTTTAAATTATAACATCTAGGCTATCAGTGGAATAGACACTAATATCATTGACTTACAGCAATATAATGACCTAAAGAGACAGTTTGCACAGTTATTTTTTTCCACTTTTTATTTAATTATATATATATATATATATATATATATATATACACACACACACACACACACACACACACACACACACACACACACATATATACACACAAAAATAAATAGCGCTAAATAACGTATTCTCTCTGCACTGAACACTGAACACTGTGTCAATGTTTTATTACATTGGTTGTTGTATATTGCAATAGTTTGGGAAAAAATGTTTGCCACTCATTGTAGGGCTGGACGATTAATCAAAAAATAACCAAAACCAAAATTTGTGATTTTCAAATTTATGTAATTTTCCTATGTCTGTTATTTCGTTGATTTCTGGTTATACTTTCGGATTAAATATACTACCGTCTGTGCTATACGGACATGTTTTTGCAGCATCTCGCATGTGAGTGCCACATTTAAGTAGGGGTGTGCGTTGTGTGATTTGACATTTTCGAGTATATTGCAAAAAGCAAACAAAACACACCTACAGAGTGCACACATATTACCTGATGAAGTGTAGTTATATTAAACTAGTGTGCATATGCATTTAGAGTTAGTGTTGTTTTTGGCGGCCTGTTTTAATTTTAGTTTTAGTCTAGTCTTTGTGTGAAGCTGTCATTTTAGTTTTTGTTAGTCACATTCATACTCTTTTTAGTCTAGTCAAGTGTTAGTCAACTAAAAGTCTGAGCATTTTAGTCTTATTTTAGTCAGAATTATCCATGACTATTTTCGTCTAGTTTTAGTCGACGCAAACTAATGACATTTTAGTCTAGTTTTAGTTGACGAAAACTGATTACATTTAGTCTAGTTTTATTCAATGAAAATTGTATTTTAGTTTCTTTTTAGTAATGCAATTCTTTTTAACCTAGTCAATGTGGTATAACTACCTAGAAGTATAGACAAAATCCAATGCGCATTGAGAGTCGCGTGCTGAATGAATTATCGCATCTCGCCAAAAGATGGCGCCCGCAGCTTAATCATCCATTCATTTTACAACGCGCTCGTCCATGGCTTCATATAGCGTAGTACAACACATGTACAAATTAGTAAATCGTTTAACTAGGGTTTTTACATCATTTCAGAGAAAGGATTCAAGATATTTAATTTAAACTTACTACTGGAACTGCCGTTTCACTCACTCACTCGTTTTTATTCACTCCTTTAAGTGAACTGTGTGAGTGTAGGGAATAATGAATGATGGTATAGGGGCGATTTCAGATACAGCCTTTGTTTGTTGTCATGTTTTAAATAATGCCACGAGTGGGGCTTGAGGAAGTGATGTCGCCTGCGCCTGCGCCTGTGCAGTGCGACCTGATAAAACCCCTGAAGTGAGACACAGGAAACAGAAATAATGCAAAATAATAATAATACGACGATATAACATTTCGTTTCGTCTCGTTTTGGTCAACAAAAATGAAGAGACATTTTAGCATAGTTTTTATTTTGTAAACCGCGTCTCGTCTCGTTTTCGTCACGTGATAAAGGTTCGTTGACAATGATATTTAGTGATAATTTTCGTTGACGAAAGCAACACTATTTGGAGTGTGTTCTTTCACAGCATGATTTAGTCTATTAAAATGCATTTAGAATTATCACATAATTCACGATATGGGGTTAGAGAATTTATATATTTATATGATTTCATATAGTTAATCAGTATCACATGAAGAGAGACTTTTTCTTCTCCAAAATTAGCATAATTGCAAAAGTGATATTGATTTTATGCAACAGTTCAATAAACAATTAGCTAATATTGTTTTAAACAGCATATTTCCAGTTTTTTTTTTGCCAACAAAAATCATTCCAAACACAGTCACAGGCCTGTTTTGCGTCTCTGAGCACCATGACGGTGTTTCATTCCTGAATGAATCAATGGTTTAAATCAGTGGTTCTCAACCACATTCCTGGAGCCCCCCCAACACTGCACAATTTGCATCTCTCCTTTGTCTGACACACCCATTTCAGGTCTTGAAGTCTCTACTAATGAGATGATTATCTGAATCAAGTGTGTTTGATTAAGGAGACATGGAAAACATGCAGTGTTGGGGGGGCTCCAGGAACGTGGTTGAGAGCCACTGGTTTAAATGAATCGGTTGAATCATTTAAACAGTGACTTGCAGCCACCTACTGGCGGTTTTAATTTCACATTTAAAGTATCATTTTATTTTTTAAAAAATTCAAATATCAAACCATTATTTATGTATTTGTAACTGCAGGTTAAAACATTCCATGTCCTGCATTAAACAGTGTGCAAATCTTCTAAATGCCACTTCAGATGCAGCTTCTGTGTTTCCTCTGCATTGCAAAGATGAATTTTGTTGATACTGATTTCATTTGCTTGGTAACAGCCTTAATGTCTCATTTATTCTAATTGACTGGTTAAATGAAAAAATTTAAGAAAGGATGGTGCATACAGAAAAAATTGCTTTATAAAGGTAAAAATGCAAATAAAAAGTAAAGATCAGTTTAAACTTATTGGAAAAGATACATTTTTATCACTGCTTGGAACTATTCACTATTCTTATGAAGAATATCAAGATTTATACATTATAAGCTGAAAAATAAATTTTCTATTGATGTATGGGTTGTTAGGATAAAACAGTATTTAGCCAAGATACAACTATTTGAAAATCTGTAATCTGAGGGTGCAAAAAAAAAAATATATATATATATATATATATGTGTATATATATATATATAAAATTCCTTTAAAGATGTTCAAATGAAGTTCTTAGGCATGCATATTACTAATCAAAAATTAAGTTTTGATATATTCACGGTAGGAAATTTACATTTATGGAACATGATCTTTACTTAATATTCTAATGATTTTTTGCATAAAAGAAAAAATTATAATTTTGACCCATACAATGTATTGTTGCACTGGGGGGAAAAAAAGTAAGTGTCCTGCCTTAAAATTTTAAGTTTAGTCAACATGAAATGTTAAGTTGTACTACGTGAAAACGTGGATATTTGAGTTGAATAAACTTACTTTTAAATTTAACTTACTTACTTTTTAACACAGTATTCAAATATATAAGTGCTGCTTCTTACAAATGGTTAAAATATATAAGTTTGTAACAGACATTTAAAATATATAAGTTTGTAAATTATATACTATGATTAAAGTGTTTTGAGGTCATTATTTGCCATGTTATTTATTTATATAATTTGTATAAAAATGAAGAAAGTTTGTTGGTATTTTACTGGTTCTATTGTGCATTTGAGCTGCAAAAAGCAGTGAAATGTATGTAGAGGTATATTTTTACAGAAATACAGGCAAAGTCACAAATTTTCTTAAGTCTGGGTTGCTACTGACACATTGCAGCAAAAAAAAACCTTCATCAGGGTATGGAAGAATATCACAAAATAAACCTGAGGATGAGTAAATGATGACAGTTTCCAGCAACATGAGCTGCCCTATTAATGTGAGAAGAGTGTTATACTGTCAGTTTAAATGTTAGAACCAATATTTCACAATAAATAAACTGACCACAGACTTTATAAATATGACAGTTGATGCTGTTTCTCAGAATGTTTCTCTGGCTGATGTTTTGAACTATCAAGTGCCTGTTAATTTGTTTGGGGATCAGATCATGTAGATTTATGTGCAAAAACATAATTGTAAAAAAAAATAATGGCCTAGTTTAAAGTCCTATATCAGACTTTAAAATGAACCCCCTATCTTATAGATTTATTGTTAACAACTTGTTGATTTAATTCAAGGTGGTTTTCTTGTAAATCAAGATTGTTTTATTATCAAATGTGGACTGTCTAGGCTTCACAGTCATATAAAGTAACTGTGGAGTCAGTGCTAAACAGAATGGGTCTGGATAACAGCTTTGCACATGACTGGTGTGCAGATGAGCAAAGGGTCAGGGCAGCTCTGAGGTGTGGGGCATTTAATGGGAGGACCTCAGGTTTAAAGCCATGTACCTTCTCTTAGATGAGGGAAGGAGAGCGAAACGAATGCAGTATAATAACTCCCAATGCCAATGGATGGCTGCTTTGATTGATGAGGCAAAGAAGGGCCTTGATGGGTGAGGCAGAGTAAGCTGTAAATCTGTGTGCTGTGTTTTCCATTCAGAGAAATACTGCCCTGTTATTTCCATATGTGACCCTCAGTGATCAAGAGGCGTCTGCCGAAGCAGTGCACTTTCGTTTGGTCGTGTTCAAACTTTGGTGCTGTCTATGAGCTGAGCTCTTTAAAGTAATAATTCACCTAGAATGAAAATTCTGTCAACATTTGCTAACCTTGATGTTGCTCCAAATCTGTAAGACATAATTTCTTTCGTGGAACACTAATTGTGAATTCTGAAGAATATCCTGGCTGTTTTTGTAAGTATAATTACAGTAAATCACTCAGACTGCTTCTAAGAACTGGATGAAGAGAGTGGTTGAAAAGACACTATTTAAAAGAACAATTGTTCACAATTGGACGACGTCACTACTTTTCATGAGTGTGTTAATTTTCTTAGAGTAAACTATTCTTGTAAATGAGTGTGTAGCTTTTTAATTCTCAAACAACCATGACCCATGTCCATATTCCAGGATGACAGTGTCAAGATTCACCAGGTTCAATTTGTAAGATAGTGGTTCAGCGAGCATGAGGAGTCATTTTCTTGAATTAACTGGCCACCACAGAGTCCAGACCTATTAAAGCCCTATTAAAAGTCTTTAGGATCTGCTGGAGTTGACTTTACAGAGTGGTACTACTCTCTAATTATCAACAACATCTCAGCCAAAATGAATGTAATTCTTTATGGAAATAAAAGCTGTGACGTTGCATGAAATTGTCGAAACATTGCCATCAAAGCCTTACAGACTTTTCTTTTTTCTTTTTTGGATGGGCAGTGTAAGGTTGACTTCAGCACATCCCAAAGACTTTCAGTGGGGTTAAAGTCAGGACTCTGTAGTGGCCAATCTCTTACACATTGAGCCTGACGAATCTTGGCATTGTCCTCCTGGAATATGGACATGGGTATGCCTTTTAACATGAATGTTTGAGAAATAAAAAGCTGTGCATTGCATCAGAACTGTTAAAAGAACTTTTGCCAAACATACAGCATACAATAGACACATGAATCATTTATATAATCATTTATACAAAAGAAAAAAATCTTTTGTATTTGCTAAATTAATTCCAGATGGCAACATGTCTTTTTCTGTTTCTTATTGTCTTTTGTCTCATTTGTGCCTCCAAACAGTTTGTTTCTTCTTACATTAAAAGGGGACTCCTAAGCCATTCATTCAAGCCATCCAAGCTCTTAATCTATTGGAAAAATGTGCTACGTATATGAGCTTCTTCTTCCAGATGAACACATTTGGAGTTGTTTTAAAATTTATCCTGGCTCTTCCAAGCTTTATAATGGTGGTGGATAGAGGCTGTTATTTTGAAGCTCCAAAGGGGTTAACACGTCTTCTGAAGCGGATTCATGGGTTTTTATAACAAAAATATTTATATTTTTAAAATTATAAACTGAAATCACTAACTTTGGGCAATGGCCGTATGCGCATTTGCCAGAGAATCGAGTTCCTTGTCGGTGTAATGTTACTCCGGTTCAAACAAATGTTGCAAAAAATTAAAGCTCTGCTGTGAAATCTGCTGACATTTTTTTTTTTTTTACTTTTCATTTTCGACTTTTCATTTGTTACCAGCATTTAGTATTGCTTTATCCTTGTTCGTTTATTCTCATCTGAGCTTACATTACGAATGTGGCTTACATCATACTTCGAGTCAGAGGTCAGCAAAGAAGCCGAAACTAGACTCTTTCATGAACGCGCATACGCCGTTGCCCGAAGTCAGTGATTCGCTTCAGAAGACGTGTTTACCCCCCGGAGGCGTATTGATTAGTTTTACGACGGATATATGCCCTTTTTGGAGCTTCAAAATAACAGCCACTTTCTACCACTATTATAAAGTTTGGAAGAACCAGGATAAATTTAAAAACAACTCCGACTGTGTTTGTCTGGAAGAAGAAAGGCATATACGCCTAGAATTGCTTGAGGGTGAGTAAATCATGGTGTAATTTTCATTTTAGGGTGAACTATTACTTTAATGGTTTCATTAAATTTTAGTAATCAAAAGCATCTCTAATGAATTGATTTTATATTTTATACTGTGTTGTGTATTTACATTCTGGTAAATATATATTTTTTTCTAGTAAGTATTCCTTAAAAATAATGTTCTGTAAAATTAGTAGTAGTACTATCATTACATTAAGTAATATATTTCTGTCATAGTTTCATTAAGTTAAACCGAACTTTATTTTGACAGGTTGCTGCAAAGACCTTTGAGTTTCTGTTGATATGATGATAGTTTTTTTTTTTTCTTTTAAAGAAACGGTAAACTGTTCATGAAGTGACTCTCAGAGCAGTTTGAGAGATTGTTTATGTGTTTATGTACTCATATTTTGCTGAAAACACAGCGAGCGTCACACACACTTTAGTATGTGTGTAGTAAACAAAACCACGCGTCTGTGCCATTCATTCACACAGAGACACGTAAAACATGCAGTATTAATATTTAAATAGTATTTTGTGGCTTAATATTGATAGACACTAGTCCATATTGTGTTTTGATTTTGGTAACCCACTTTAGATCTATTCATCCAAAATTTCGCAAATTCACTGACATTCCGTTTCATACAGTAAATTATGTTTTTATGACTGGATTCTACAATTACATCTGTTTCAACAGTTTGGAAATGAAATGTCTATGAGTACTCTACCACATTTGAAAATAATGTACCCTACTCTAAACCTAACTGATAATATTAACAAAAACGACAATGAGATAAAAACATTGCCATTTTTACAGAGTGCAACCAGGTAAACTACTGAGCATCTCTAGCTATTCTAATGTGCATTGATATAAGCGATATGAAAGTGGCACTGGTATTTTTCAAGTGGTGAAAAAGGAGCCATTTTTCAAGTGGTGAAAAATACAGTGTAAAGGTAAATATCCAAAAATATTTGTCTCTCACACTCAGTGGTGCGATTGACCATCCAGCATCAGGTACTGCAGAAAGCCATGTATTAAAGAGAAATAAACACCTCTGAGACCCTGATGGCTTTACTGAGGTGTTTGAGAGGTGGGGTTTGAAAACAGTCTGCCAACAGCTGGCAATTGCGCTGTCAGGCGGCCTCATGCTCTGTGACATCCTCCAAGCTTTCATTTGGCTCCTTGTCAAAATCAAGTAGTGTCACGGCCCCAGCAGCCAGTCAGGCTCTTGGGGAGAGCTGAATGAAATTTGGCTCAAGTGGGTCTTCTGCGTCTTCAGAGGGAATTTCGGATGAGCTTGGGAAATGGATGGATTCTGCTCTTTTTGGCTCTTGTTATCTGCCTGTTTTCTCACTTGCTCACATATACGCATAAACAAAAGTCTCATCTAGACTCATCTGGACTGCCCATTGGTAACTAGCACATTTTGACAGCAACATTTGAATGGTCTAAAGAGTATCATTTCTAATAAACTCTTAATAGGATGGGGCAGATGCATAGCCGGGCCATAACTGAATGATAGAATGAGGGTAGGCTATACAGAAAAATATAATTATTGTGTTTGTACAATGTCCTGCACTATAATCTTGGTCCTCACTCAAAAAGACAGCTGAACTCAAGAGCACCAGAGTATTAGTAAAATATGCTCCATTTAGGACTTTCTTTTTTTTTTCATTAGAATGAAAAAGAAACATTTTTTCCTCAATCATTAAAAACATGTTTACAGTCTGAAAAAAAAAAAAACTCTTTTAGCATAGAGAATGTATTACATGTATTTCAGTAAACATGTACTCTAGATGTTCTTCATGCTAGTAGCCACATTTAAAAATGTATAGATGGATCACAAAATGTTAAAGGTGACCTATTATGCCCCTTTTACAAAATTTAAAATAAGTGATGCCCCCAGAGTGTGGATATGAAGTTTTGGATCAAATGCCAGACAGAAATTTTTTTATAGCTTGTTAAAACGCTCCGTTTATGTGTTTGTCCCTTTAAATGCAAATCAGCTGGTGCTCCCACCCCCTTTTTAGAAGAGGGCGGAGCTTCAAGAACTGATTGTACATCTGATTGTACTGTGCATAATAAATACGTGTTTGTGAATTACACAAACGGGGTGCACAGCGCAATAAAAATACAGCTGGTCTCATGGTACCATTGGTGCTATCACAAACTTGTGCCAAACTAGTCCCACTTTTGATTATGAGCTTGACAAATTCAAGCGGTCGTCTTCACATTGCTTTCATATGCAATTTTTAACTACCACATTCCTTTTTACAATCATTTTGGTAGCACACATCACTTAAAACAGGAAGCGACAATGATAGCTTTAGCAACATTAACCTCACAGAGTGCAGAGAAGCTCTTTCAGAAAGGCAAAACAAATGTAATACTTTGTCTGGAGCTGACGTTCACACATGAAGCATTAGTATTGATCCCTAACCATATAAGAGACTTTACTGATTTTTTTCCTTTGAAAATTAAATTTAACCACAGTGCCCTCAGCGGCTCAGATGTAAGGAGTCTATGGAGACTCCTTTGTTCGTTGGTGCATTCCAAAACATGACACTTGTAATGCCTCTTTGGTGCTGACATTGTATACTTGCAACTACTACAAGAAAACAGTAATGGTGGACTGCTGCTTCTCACTCAGTGCTATGTCTATGCTAATAGGGCAGAGATCGTCACAAATGGGTGGGATTTCTCCCTACGGGGATGTGTACAGAAACACATGTTCAGAGAGATGTTAATGATCTATTGAGATTATAAAACAATTAGTGGGTGGATTTTTACCATGATAGGCTGGTGATTTTTGCATAATAGATCCTCTTTAAACCAAGTTGCCAATTTTAAAGAAATACATTACCAACACACTTTTATGTTCCCTGTTAAAAAAAAAAACAGCATATGCTGGTTAGGTAGCTTTTGATACTGGGATGCTGGTTTAAGATGGTCCTTAGCTGGTTTATGCTGGGTTTTGTGGTGAATTAAGACAATGGAAGTCAAAGGTAACCAAAACTGTTTGGTGGTCAACATTCTTCAAAATGTCTTATGTGTCCTGAAGAAAAGAAAAAAAAAAGTTATACATACATGTACATTTTTTGGTGAACAGTTCCTTTAAGTGTATATAGTAAGAACAGAATTTGTTATGACAGAAGCTGTGATTAATTGGTGTCCAGACAACGACATTACAGCAATCATGCTTTCAGAAGCAGAACAGCGTTGTCACATGTCTCCATGAAATTTATGGCAACATTTGACCTTTGTTTTGAAAGAATTGCTTTGTATCATTTTTAAATACTGCAGAAACGTCTGAGAAGGCCACAGGTGATAAAAGCTGGCAATTTATCTTACTCCAATCATTGTCAAGCATGTAACAACTGAGTTTTTCAGTTAAATTACTTAAGTTTGCAGTACAGTATTTCTGCCAGAGGTGGTGAGGTTTGTCAGTTCTCAAATTCAGATGACAATTTGTCTTAGAGGGATAGTTCACCCAAAAAAATTAAATTCTGTCATTAATTACTCACCCTCATGTCATTGAGCTTGAAAGACCTTTGTTCATTTTCGAAACAAATTAAGATATTTTTGATGAAATCCGACAGCTTTCTGACCCTGCATAGACAACTGACACATTTCAGGACCAGGAACGTAGTAAGGACATCATTAAAATAGCCCATGTGACATCAGTGATTCAACCTTAAAGGAGAAGTTCACTTCCAGAACAAAAATGTACAGATAATTTACTAACCCTATTGTCATTCAACATGTTCATGTCTATTCTTCTTCAGTCGTAAAGAAATTGTTTTTTGAGAAAAAAAAAAAAAACAGTTCAGGATTTCTCTCCATATAGTGGACTTCTATGGTGCCCACAAGTTTGAACTTCCAAAATGCAGTTTAAATGCAGCTTCAAAGGGCTTTCAAAATGGTCTTATCTAGCGAAACGATCAGTTATTTTCTTTAAAAAACTGGACAATTTATATACTTTTTAACCTCAAGTGGGTATGTTGAAAAACTCCCATCTCATTTTCTCCTCCAACTTCAAAATCAAAATGCTGCAGAAGTTCGGCCTAGTGTTTACAAAGTGAACGTGTAAAGAAGATCAAGCTCCCTTTACAACAAAAGGTAAAACAGTGATGTAGGATGCTTTTGAAGTTTGAGGAGAAAATGAGATAGGAGTTTTTCAACATACCCTAACAGAGTAGACGCAGAGCTAGACAAGATGAGCATTTGAGGTTTAAAAGCACATAAAATAACAATTCGTTTTGCTAGATAAGACCCTTCTTCCTTGGCTGGGGGAATTAAGTTTAGAGCCCTTTGAAGCTGCATTTAAACTGCATTTTTTGGAAGTTCAAACTTGTGGGCACCATTGAAGTCCACTATATGGAGAGAAATCCTGAAATGTTTTCCTCTATAAACATAATTTCATTGTTCAATAAATTCAACAATTTCTTCTCTTCCATGTCAGGCACCTTTCTGGGCCTTGAACGTGATAACTACGTTGCTGTCTATGCAGTGTCTTGGAATTCATCATAAATATCTTAATTTGTGTTCCAAAGATGAACGAAGGTCTTATGGGTTTGGAACGACATGAGGTAATTAATGACAGAATTTTTATTCTTGGGTGAACCAATCCTTTTAATATACAACACTTTTAAAGGAAGAATATGTATAAGCTGGGTGAGGTGAACTGAGGTAAGGACAACAAAAACAGGCCATAACATTCTACTTTTATAGCAAAGGCATAAATCACTCTGAAAGACAGACCTATAAAAATGCACACATAAAAGAGGATAACATTTGGTAACTTGCCTTTCACAAAGAAGAATAGCACTCAGAGTAGTCCATCTGTTTGCTTAGTGGAAAGTGGGCTTAGAAACACATGTTGGAGGACAAAACTGCAAGTATGAGATAATACAGTCATTGACCAATCAGAATCAAAGATTACAGACAGCCATGTAGTGAGTCATGTAATGAATTTTCCTCTGATATCCATCACTGCGGCAGAAAGGATGGTGGACAGACTGTTTCCTCATACAAGCTTCAAAGGATGTCCTGAAAGTACTGAAAAGTCTTTTTATGTTGGTGTATTCTGATTCTTTTTAAGGAGTGCATAAATTATTCATTCATATTGAAACCATAAAGCAAAAATGAAAGCACTAATAGTGTGCTGTAGACAAACTGTAAACCCTCAGCTATTCAAAATGGTTGTTTCTCATTAATAATTTATTTAAATATGTCCCTTTTCTTTCTTATTTATACGGATTGGCAGGGCGAGAGTGAGTGGTGGGGTTTTTCAGTTAACATTTATTGTAATTATACTTGGTTAATTATATATTTTTATGACTGAATCCTACCCATAAAGTGCCCAATATTTAGATTTTAATTAAAACATTATTTAGTGTGTTTATTAAGCAGTCATTAGCGGTTTTTCATAATGTAGGTGGTTTACAGTTTCACCATCCTTGTGGGCACATTTGTTCATGTGGATTTTTGTTTCAGTCCTGATTTAAGCCCTGCAGTGTTTATTAATGGACTAATGATGGTAATGAGCAGCTGTAGACGTAATGCTGCAGGACCATAGAGAGTTGTTGATGAGGTCCAGTCTGGAGCTGCCACACATCTCCTGAGGGACAATGGGTTTGAGCTGCCATTGTTACAGTATTGTGCTGTATTAACTTGTGCTCTGGAGTCGTGTTAATAGCAAGGGAGGCAGATAAATGCAAATTCCGACTGAATGCTAGTGACTCAGGCTGGATGAAATGGTTTCCCATTAGCTCAGTCTGAGCAATTCGATTTTAATTCAAGTCCGTAACATCTACTGGCTGTTTTTGCTTTTGCTGAAAATTTGACCTCTTTTGCCGAAGGTTTTTTACTATGCAGAAAACATAGACGGAATCACAAAATCCAGTCGTAAAAATTGTATTTACAGCGCAACGCAAAATGTCACAGACTTTCTAAAGTAGGGCTGTACATCTAAATAAGTCATGACATGGACTAGTGTCTATGAATATTAAACTGCAAAAGACTGCTGTTAAAATTATATCTACTTTTCTTCGTTTTTTTAATTTTTAGAGTAACCTCTGTTGTTCAGTACCAAAAAATAAAAAATGACTTTTTATTCAATTACAATGTAAAAGAACTGTTGATGTTTTATGTTTTATTCCTTCAGTCGATTTTGATATTGACCTCCTTTTTTGATATTAAATTTGAATTAAATCATAAATCCAGACAAATTTAAACAGACAACACAGAATTTCTAAGAAAATGAAACATTTAAAATGGCCCTATTAAAAAATAATAATAATATTATAAATTTAAGTGATTAGACATGGTTTTTGATTTTTAAAATATAATTAAACCGTCAAAACAGAATCCAGAAAACTAGTAGTACAAAACATACAATTTAGAAAAAATTAATAAATGGGTTTCTTAGGACTCTAACAATGTAATTCTTCTTAAACTTTTAATATTTAATATTTTTGTTAAATTGTATGTTTTTCATGACAGGGCTAATTGGTGGGAAAAACTATCCAGAAAAATTAGGAAATTTGAAAGAAAATAAAACAGATTTTTACAGGGTTCTACAAAGGTAATACTGACTGATTAAAGGAAAAGTTCACTTACACAATAACGTTTCCTGATTATTTACTCATCCCAATGTCATCCAAGATGTTCATGTCTTTCAGTCGCAAAGAAATTAAGTTTTGAGGAAAACATTCCAGGATTTTTCTTCATATAGTGGATTCAATGGGAGCCAACGGGATGAAGGTTTAAATTGCAGTTTCAGTGCAGCTTCAAAGGACTACATGATCCCAGCTGGAAAATAGAGGTCTTATGTAGAGTTGTTCCAGTAAGCTTGTTCCTTTCCTGATACCGATTTCGATACCTAGGCTAAGTACTGATCTGATACCTGGGTGTGTATCTGTATATACAGCTGTAGATACTACTAGCCCTGTATGAATTGATAGAATTATTTTATTGTGTGCTTCAGACTTATCCCTTAATAAAACATGAACAAATGTGATGTGATCTGGGAAAACCCAACACATGGTGAAATTTGACCTTTTTTAGCTTTTGATATCATATGAAAGCTGGGTTCAACAAAATTTATGGCTATCTTAAGTTTGCTGATAGCTATGATTTTCAGGAATGGAACTTTGAGAAAAGTGGGTTTAAAGTGAGACGTGTTACTTTCAATTTATGGGTTTAAGGAGAGCTGTCAGGAGCGCTATACTGCATTATTACACAAACAGACTAATGTCTGTTTTCCATTGTTTATCATAGGCATAGTCTCTGAACTTTTGATCACCCCTTGTATATTTAAATATCACAAATAATGTACCTTGTAGTTGTAGTTTACATGTAGAAACGCGAGCACAGCACAACTGTTTGCGCACTGTTTATATAACAGACTGTCATCGGACGACTCCTCTGGTAACTTCATCATCCGATCCCTCATCTCTGGATGTGAAATAGTCCATTATAACATTGTTTAGGGCACTGACGTCACCAGGATTGAGCAGATTGAGACAAGTTAGATCGTTTGAGTGAGCAGCTTCTTCCGACTGCGCCATCTCACGATATTACAAAAAAATAAATAAATATAACTTTGCGTGCCGTAGTTTACACAGGACTGGTGGGAAATGTGCAGGTTAACTGTTTTTGTGGTTAACCTATCAGAAAGCACCTCCGCAGCATGTTAACATTAGAGAAAGACACTGTCATTTCTGCTTGCTGCAATAAAACACTTTTTTTCTGCACTAAACAAGTGAAATTTGCCAAGATATTTTCAGAGATGATAGACAAGGTGTTATAGAATAATAATTTAATGAAAACCTAATTTTGACAAAAAAAAAAAAAAAACACACATTCAACATATTTTTTGAATTTCCTGAAAACGTCACAGTGCGACATCTGACAGTTTTTTCTAGATCACATCACAAATATACAGCCATGGCCAAAAATATTGGCACCCTTGCAATTCTGTCAGAAAATGCAACCCTTCTCTCAGAAAATTGTTGCAGTTGCAAATGTTTTGGAACTTTTCATGTTTATTATTTTTTTTTGTTTGCATTGGAACAAAAAAAAAACAGAAAAGAAAATCAAATCTGATACAATTCCACTCAGAACCCAAAAAATGCACTGGACAAAATTATTAACTTAATATTTGGTAGCACCCCCTTTGGAAAAAATAACTGAAATCAATCGCTTTCTGTAACCATGAATGAGTTTCTTACAACTCTCTACTAGAATTTTATACCACTCTTCTTTTACAAACTGCTCCAGGGCATTCAGATTTGATGGATAGCCTTCTCTCAACTGCTGTTTTGCTTTGCATTGCGGCCCAAAATTCTTTGGTAATGATCAGATTTCATGATACCATTTACGCAGTCAAGGCATCCAGTGCCAGAAGCAGCAAAGCAACCCCAAAACATCTTTGAACCTCCAGCATATTTGACTGTAGGGACTGCGTTCTTTTCTTTGAAGATCTCATTTTTTCTTCTGTAAACAGTACTATGATGCCCTTTACCAAAAAGCTCTACTTTTGTCTCATCTGTCCACAGTAAGTTCTCCCAGAAGGATTGTGGCTTTGTCACATAAGTTTTGGCAAACTCTATTATTGCTTTTTTATGAATTTGTGTCAGCAGTGGTGTCCTACCATAGCATCCCTTTCATTCAGATGGCGATGGATAGTGCGAGCTGACACTGTTGTACCCTGTGTCTGCAGATCATCTTAAATTTGTTTGGAATTTAATCTGGGTTCTTTATCCACTGTTCGAATAATCCTTTGTTGTAAATTTTCATTAATTTTGCTCTTCCGTCCACGTCCGTGGAGGTTAGCTACAGTGCCATGGGCTGTAAACCTCTTGATGGTATTGCGCACAGTGGATACAGGAACATTAAGATCTCTGGAGATGAACTTGTAGCCTTGAGATTGTCCATGTTTTTCCACAATTATTTCTCTCAAATCCACAGACAATTTTTTTATACTTCTTTTCTCCATGCTCAGTGTGACACACTTTTCTCCATTTTAACTGGTTGCAAGTGTGATTACTATATTGCCCACACCTGTTACAGGAGCATCACATGCTTGAAAAACAATTATTTCTTACAATTTTGACAAGGTGCTAATAATTTTGTCCAGTCCATTTTTGAGTTCTAGTGAAAGTGACGTGACGTGTGGCCAAGTATGGTGACCCATACTCGGAATTTGTGCTCTGCATTTAACCCATCCAAGTGCACACACACAGTAGTGAACACACACACACACTTTTCTGCTGTTTTTTTTCCCCCCCCGTGTGTTGTTCCATATGGGATTAAATTCCCGCCTAATGTATTGCAGTCACGAATAAAAATAAAAAAACAAGCGTGAAAACAAAAAAAATTTAAAACGCAAGTAAAAATATATTGCACAAAATTAAAAAATGAAAGCAAAATTTTCAGAATAGCAAACAATAGTAACAGATCGAAAAAATAATAAGCGTACATCAATAATTCAATAACACACAACAAAAACAATAAGCATGAATCAAAACTTTAAACACATTTAAAATTATATTGCACAAAACTGAAATATTAATGCAAAATGTTCCGACTTGCATACAAATTCATGTTTTCCTTGGTTATATTTCACTGTTCTGCATTTTCTGCTCATATTTTTATTTTTTGTATGCTTATGCTGTTTTTCTTTCCACTCTTGTTTCCACATTCTGCGCTTGCTTTTCCAAATGTTGCGTTAGAGTTTCATCAGGCAGCATCATTGGTCCACTAGTTCTTGATTGACAGCTCCTCCTTTAGCCAGTCAGTTGTAGAGAGACATCACTCCAATGTGTGAGGTCGAGCTAATGCAAGACAAGTATTTGTGGTTAAAAAGTATATAAATGTACTTTTTTTTTTTAAGACAGTTACCAGTTTTCTTGGTAAGCCCCCTATTCTTTAGCTGGGATTGTGTAGAGCCCTTTGAAGCTGCATTGTAACTACGATTTGGTCCCCGTTGAAGTCCATTATACAGAGAAAAAAATCTGATTTTTTTTTTTATACTGGAAATGAACTAATCCTTTAAGATTGTAAGATGCAGTTTCATGTTTAACAAACAATAGTGTCATATTTTGTCAGTTGGTCTGTAGGAGTAGAAGCTCATTGTTCACTGAGGGAACACAACTCCCTATATTTTCCAATGATTGTACATTCAGCTTATGACTAAAATTCAGGTGAAAAAATTAACAGTAAGACACCAGCTATAGATGACACAACTTTTTTCAGATTTTGTTTGGTTTGTTCCTGCAGGCAAATTGCATATTTTAGAGGGAAATGCCTAGGAAGGACAAATTCAAATTCATTTTCTGTTCATTTTAGGAATTATATTATTTAAAATTTTCACTTTACATTGTAAGTTACTTTTGTAGTAACTTTGCTTTGTGCTTTTGTCATTTTTGTTAGTTTTGGTTTAATTTGCTTGTAGTTCAGTTTTAGTTTTTATTTGTTTCCAGTAATTTTAGTGTTTCAACTTTGACTTATTTAATTTAATTGCAGATATGTGATATATACATCTGATGTAGCTCACAAAGCTTGAAAGTACTTGCAAATTGTATGCTTCAATAAGATTGCCCAACTGAATCCTGTATATATATATATATATACAATTTTCAAGTACTTTCAAGCTTTGTGAGCTACATCAGATGTACAATGGGCTTCTTTTATTAAACATAGGCACTTGAGCAGAATGGTTTGAAAGCCATTTTAATGTAAATTATTGCAGCATATCAGTGTGATAATTTTAAGCAATAATGGTTTTAATCATTTTCACAGAAATTTGTTCTTTTTTTTTCAATAAAAATGGCCCAATGGATATCTTCCGCTGAGGCACAGTAAGCTATAAGTAGTCATTTGGCATACTTTTTATCCAGTTCCTCACAGCACATTTATTATGTGAACCTTCCCTCCATTTAACCAGGGGTTAAGTGCCTTGCTCAAGGGCACAATGGTTTTAGCTCCTTGTGGAGCATCAACCAACAACCTTCGATTACTACCCCTGAACTTTAAGATACTATGACGCACAATGCTGTTCTTTCTACTACTGAAAGATATTTTTATATTACTGTGTATGTGAGTTTACGTCATGTCCATATAGGCCATTCCTGAATGTGGAATCAACTGGAGTGGCTGGGTACTACCTAATGCAACAATACATCTATGATAGCGTTTTTCCAATTTGTATGAAGATGTCATCAACCATACTTAAGAACAGAGCAGTGATTAATATGGAGATGTATGCAGCTCATGCCGAGTGCCTAGGTTCGTACGAACGTAAGAATGTGCTACACTGTTCCATGCAGTGCGAGACCACAGGCATTTAAAGGGGCTATTAATCTTCACTATGCGCTCAACCTTGTACTGAATGTTGCATAAATAAGCCAAAGTGAAGGTCAATATAAGACAAAGGTGGCTTGAAATCCTGCCCCAAATTCTGTTGAACACCTTTGAGACTTTCATTTGTTCAATAGATGTGTTTACAGCATTCGGCCGGACAAGTAATCAAAATACAAGAAAACATCAATAACAACCCAGGAAAGCCAATCTCTCACACACTCTCAAACCTCAGCGTCGGCAGGATTTCAGCAGGGTTTCTCTTTGGTGAGCTTTAACAAGTACTTACAAGCATCACCTAAAATGTATTTATGATACAGTACATTTCTTCAAAAACCAGCCTGGTCTCATTGTTTATACATATGTATTAGTATGTAACATTTAGAAGCACAAAACATACATTTGTATCCATTTTTAATGATGCTGAAACTTACATTTTGGACGTATTTTAACATTTAAAGGGAACCCCGGTTATTAAGACTTGTATGGCTTAATATAATTTAAATGATGTCTTACTGAAATATGTAGTAGAAAACCCATGAAAGATTAACATTATTTAAAAAAATTCACATAGTTTATACATATTTTAGACTATGGGGGCGTACTTTACTAAATCGCGGAAATTGGGTAGTCACATTTGTGGCAGGTAGATTAGCGCACTGTCAGATGTACTGCAGGCGTCGTTCTAAAAAAAAAAAGTCTGTTAGTTGTACTTTTGTGAATGACAATATTTGTTTTGTACTTGTATGAATATGAATTAACAATTAATAGTGATGTTTTGTATATGCATTGTTGTTTTCTCTTGTATTCTGAAAATAAATGCTTATGAATATAAATGAACGCTTATTAATTATAATTGTTTTCAGTACATGGGTCTGATGCCCATTCCAGTTAAAACAATACATTTTCATGATTTCATTTGAAAGAACTAACAAAATTCTACATTCTATTCATATTTCATGCAAATATCTGATAAAATGAGGAAGTTATAAGCAAAAATGTGTGAATAATAAGCATTTTCGGTCACAGGACTTCTATTGTAATTAATGTATAGTTTTTTAATACATTTCCCATTATTATAAATATCATAACTTTCGCAAACCTTAACTGATTTTCACAATCCAGGTGTCGTTGTAAAGGGAATTTTCATCTCTGTCTAGTCATGTGATCCATTTTAAGCTTAGGGGTGTTTGAAAATTTTGTCATCATACCTACATAATAACAACAACAACAACAACTTTTTCTTTATTAACTTTGGCTTCACATTTTTAGTGCAGTCAGCATACTTGAGAAAACAAAAATGAAATAAATACCTCCAATGTAGACTAGTCAGAATAACACATTTCTCTGTTTAGTGCAGCCAGCTTAACTGAGTAAACTAAAATGAGATAAATAACTCCAGTGTAGACTAGTCAGAAATAAACATTTGTCTCTTTAGAGAAGTCAGCTTACCTGAGTAAACTAAAATAAAATGACTCCAATATAGACTAGTCAGAAATAAATACTGGCTTATCCACTCAAAGAAACATCTGGAATGTTCAATTAAGTTTTAACCTCTTAAGCTCTGTAGCATTTTCCTGTATTTTCGCCAAATTTTTCTACCCAAACATGAAACACCTCCTGTACTGTTCTGTTAGTGGCCAATAGACTCAATACATCGTTTATCATGTTGTTTGTGGTGCTTTCACTTTTTTAACTAATTATAATTATATCACAAACCTGAATATAGCCTCTATAAATACTTGTAGACGCACTTATCAGCCGCACGTCATGTCCTCTCCATGGCTTCTGGTCTGTTTTCTTTTCTTTATCTGGTTAATTTCGGTTTTGGCGACTACTGTGTCTGCCACGGAGCTGCACATGTAACTGGTGTGAAAAATCTATTGATTTTATCAGACTTATTCTGTTTTTATTTCTTTCCCTTTTATATTGTATTATTATTTGGTTTTATTTACTGTTTATATTATGTTCTAATTCTACGGTGTTTTAAAATAAGAATGAATTATTGAGCTTCACTAAATTTTGTTCTTGTTAAAATTCACGAATTATAAGCATAGTAATGTAGCCGAACTTTTCTTCGGTGTTTGTTACCTGAGGGAGCATCATTAGTGGAACACTTCCGGAGTTTCCCCTCGTGTGCGTACGATATCGTCAGTCTGATATATGTGAAGCTGACGAACGCATGGGTTGATCGCTTCTCTTTGTGAATGCCTCTGAGTGTGACCAGAGTGAGAGAAGCCGATGTATTTTCGATCCACTGATGACATTTCTTCATTTCTCTCAGATTAAAAGTCACTGGATCTCACTACCAGGTCGTTGCGTGGTTCTTGGGCGATGGGTGACGGGTCCAGACGTACTACACACGCACCATTCGTCTTCAAAACACTCTGTAAACTAAAATTCCCAAGCACTGAGTGAGACTTCACAGCAGAACGGCTGAACCGAAATCACTCTCTCTCTATGCGCTCTGTATAACATGTATGTGTAACATCTGTTATGCAGCAGAATCACTGCCGGTGCAGCTTTGGTTTGGAGAGCGCGTCTTAGTCGCAAAACCGAAAGTAACGTTCTGCAACAAAACAATGGATTTCTTACCAATGGAAGCACGCAACCTCAACAATGGGCAGCAGGGGGCATGAGAGTACCGTGGTACGCCACGAGAGTTCTGCGATACGTATCGTGGGTGGTGTATCGCGATGTTTCGGTTCGGTTTGTGATATGGTTACACCCCTAGTAATGGATATTTTACCATTGATTTTCCCCACAAAGAGTCTAAATGCACCTGGATATCAAGTGAAATCCACACTGAGAAACTCCTTCAGCGGCTGCAGCGTCATGTCAAGCGTCGGCATGTTTACATCATTTGTAAGCTCTTTCAGTAGTTGTGGTCTACTAAAAGCCTCAAAGGCATCAGGGCTGAAGTGGAGAGAACACAGGCACGGGTCTTTAGGAAGTTTTATTCTTCCAGAGGCATCTTCCCTTCTTTTTTCCTCTTCTTATTACTAGGAAAGCAGTGTAGACTTACATCGCTTACAAAAGACGCACAATGTGGCATCGTATCTGTATTTTATTTTCTAAGTTGTGTATTCCGAGTTGTCTTGCGCTAAAAATAAACAAATTACCATTCTACATATCAAAACAATGGTCCAAAATATTTATAAAACAATGTGGATTTTTAAAATAATGTAAATCTTTCATGGGTTTTCTACTACATATTTTAGTAAGTAATATAATTTACGTTATATAATTTACGTTACAATATAATTTATCTTAAATCTGTTACATCATTAAACGACTTAGATTTTTAGACCCTTTAACTTAAAAATATAAAAATATAATATAAAAAATATAATGTAATTGACTGAAATATGGAGGAAAATGTCCATTTCAGTAACAACATAACATTAAAAATATATTTTTCATAGTCACTAATCCTGCTTTTACCTCTAAACCTAACCATAACCATTTCTGTACAGCATAAAGAAAATATGACAGACAGATAAGTGCAATCACAGTCATTTATTTATTGCAAAAATTGTCAAAAGCAGCACCAGTCCAAATGACGATGCGTTGCAGCCGCAGTCCTCTCTAAAGGAATACAATCGGTAAAAAAATTATCATTTCATATTTAGGAAATGAGTAAACAATTTAATAATGCAATTGAAAGCATAATGTCATTGATATGACAAATAAATACAATAATAATCATTTCTTTGAAATTTTCTATATTCAAACTGCATTTCTTTGATTCATTGTGTCTAACCCTAACCTTAACTCAAATTTTATTTATGTTTTTTTTTTTTTTTACTATTACTAGCACTGCTATTATTTTATTTTGTTGAGATGCATTCCCAGCAACTTTGGATTTGTTCTAGTCAAGTTCTGTACTTTTTGCTCTCTCTACACTTTCAAGACACTACTCCCACATATCTCGGACTCCACTGTGAAGTGTACTGAAAATGCGTATTTAGACTCCACAGCATTCTTTTGACCTGTGATGTACTAGGAGCATGCTAGAAGGCATTACATTTAGATTCATGTCAGAGATCTATTACCTGAAAATGCATCTTTAGAGACTGCAGTTGCTTTTCCCTTTCAAGTTAGTTTGGAGGGATGTTTGTCTTTTTCAGTCATTAAAAAAACAGGACAGGTCAGATAGTTACTTGGAGGATTGATAAATTCAAAGCATTAGCCATTTTAACTTTGTAACATTTGGCATGCCAATTTTAAATAGATTCCTGCCAAAATTGTTGTTATGATGCAGTTCTGTGTGTGAAATGTTGTTGTATGTAGCTTTAACCTATATTTGTTTTCAATTTTGTATTATTTAGTTTTTTGGAGTCACATTTCTTAATACTCGGTTCACTTTTTCAAAACTTTTCACACAGTTCTTTTTATGAACTTTCAACTCGGCACAACAGTACATTTTTACATCCAAAATACACTTAAAACATTAATTCTTCCAAAACACTAGCAAAAGTTGTTACCCAACAAACACACTTTATAAAACAATAACCTAAAAATACAAACAACTGGTACGATTACATAATGGTTTCTTTTGTAAAGTTTCTACTGTTCTACTATTGAATTCACTGCAGTATGTCTTACAGAGTCCATGTTTACAATACAGTCCAAAAGTTTGCTCTTTTGTATAGAAGTTAAATCAATTCAAAGACTAAAGGTCATTGCACACTGAGTCTGAAATTTTCATATGTGTTTTTTCGTATTCATAATCCTAAAAATTTGTCACGCACAGAAACCTTGCACACTGAGTCTGATACATATTAATTAATCCGTTGCGAAAAAAATTGCAAGACAATACAAAATGGAATCTTCAAGCAGCAAGGATGATTTTGTTGTTCACTCTCTTCTTAAAAAGAGAGGACATATTGGGTCCATCCAATTACAGGATATGAGCGGAATGAGAGAATACTGTTTATGCTCACTTCCTTATTAATAAAATGCGGGATTATCCCAGACAGTTCAAAGTTGACGTCAGGATTCTTTGCTAGCGTTACTGGAGCTACATATTAAAAAGAAGACCAATAAATTCTGTGAACTCAGTGTACAAAGACCTTTTCCGTGCTTTGTGCCGCGAGACGAAGTGGATGAACTTGTCAGACACAATTCTGAATTTTGGCGTTTGTTAGTACGGTGGTTCTGAACTGTCAAAGCACCTCTCAAAATGCTTGCTATGGATGTGAAAAACACAAAAAATCAAACCCGATCTGAATTTTTTTATGACGGACAAATATTTTTGAGGCAGTGTGCAAACGTGATTGACGTGAAATATTCGTACCATGACACCTGTGTAGGTGTTCAGCTACAATTGTTTTGGTAGTATTTAAATTTTTACATTTGGAATATATATCAATATGGTATTCATGGTATCAATATGGTACAGTTCTGAAAACTTTGGGATCAGTATGATTTTTTTATATTCTTTAAAGAAGTCAGTTCATCAAGGCTGCATTTATTCGATCAAAAAAACAAAACAACAACAAAAAAATTGTAAGATTGCGAAAAATTATTATAATTTAAAATAACACTTTTCTATATTAATATACCTTAAAATATAATTTATTCCTGTGGTGCAAAGCTGCATTTTTCAGAATTTCATCTTTACTCCAGTCTTCAGTTTCACATGATCCTTCAGAAATAATTCAAATATGATAAATGATAACTTATTATGAATGTTGAAAACAATCATTCCGAATATTTTATTTTTATTATTATTGTTTTTTTTTTTTTTTTTTTTTTTTTTTTTGAACCTGTGATGATTTTTTGGGGGATTATTAGATGAATAGAAAGGTTTGGGATCAGTTCATTTCTTTCTTTCTTTCTTTCTTTCTTTCTTTCTTTCTTTCTTTCTTTCTTTCTTTCTTTCTTTCTTTCTTTCTTTTAAATAGAAATATATTGGAACCTGTGATTCTTTTTTCAAAATTCTTAGATGAATACAAAGGTTTTAAAGCAAAATTAATTTAATTAATCAGTTAAATTGAATTTCTTCTCTTTTTTGAAAGAAATTAATACTTTTATTCAGAAAGGATGTTTTAAATTGATAAAATGTGATAGTAAAGAAATTAATTATTTTATTCAGAAAGTATGTGTTAAATTTCTATTTTAATTTAGCACTTTCTTTTCAACTTTTTATTCATCAAAGAATCCTAAAAAAAGTAGCACAAGTAAAAAAAAAAAAAAAAAAAAATAGAAACTGATGTTTTATATTGCAATAATATTTCACAATTTTACAGTTTTTCCTGTCAAATAAATGCAGCCTTGATGAGCATAAGAAACTTTTTTAAAAACAATTGTACCGATCCCAGACTTTTGATTGGCAGTGTATGGAAACGCACACAAATTGTTATTGTTTGACTTTTATTTTTATTTAATTTATGTAAACAACTTCTGTGCCTCAACTTTTGAGTCCCTGGGGTCTGAAAGTTAGAAATCTTTCTGCATTCATACCTCATGGCACTTGTAAGTTTCACAGAAATAAATGTTTGACAGTTTAGATGTTAGGTATTTTCATCCAGTGAAGCGATTTGTATTTTCTACCATTTGTACAGCTTGTACGCGATGTGTGACAATTAACGTCAGAATTACTGCAAAGTATTTTGCGTCTGTGGTGTTGGCAGTCTCTTAGTACAAGCTGTCATGCACTAGAGGTTTGTGCCCCATCCCTCGCACTAATTACAGAGGTTGGAGCGAGAGCTAACTTGATCGAATCCATTTAGCTTGGCATCTACAGACCAAAATGGTTAATCATCTCATGTCATCCAGCTAATGCCCCTGAGGTATTCAGAAACATGAAACACTCAGGAGGGCTGAGCGCACTCAAAGCAGCACATCTGAAATGACTGTACTGCATTGATGAATAATACATTCACTGAGCTGTGCAATCCTGTGTATTATGACCGAATGAAACAATGAGATCCCTGATATACACTTGCAGTCATCCTGCTAGAATAGGGAGCTGAGATGATTATTGGATCCGGGGTCTGCAGGGATTACGCACAGCATGTGTGTTGTCATGAAGATGAACATACTCTTGACAGCTTATTTCAGCCACTTAAAGTCCAGCGCTACCCTGCTGTTGCTTAATTCTCCGTCTCATATGAACTATGGAGAACAGAAGCTAATCAAGTTCGGTGTTCCTGATCAGATTGTGTATGTTTCTTTGTGCAAAAGTTGGATTCAGACTCACAAACGCTTTGACTCAAACATGTTACTTTGTCTCCGAACTGACTGTCTGATGAATATTGCACCAAAAAATGGACAGAAATTGGCCGTTTGAGTTTGGCTGGCTTTACAAAACTTTTGGGATTGACAACACACAGGACAGTCTTCCTGGGAAAAAAATTTGATGTAAAGGGTTGTTATAGTGAGTGCTTCTGAGACAGAAAAAACCACCTGATTTATCAAACTTTAAAAGGTTTGTGGCATCAGTTTTTTTTTTCTGTTTTTCTTTTTCTGAGCTTAACCATTATTCAAAAGCATAAACGAACTAAGAAAAAACAATATTTCTACAGCATTTATTAATGTTAGTTAATATTAATTAATAATATTTGTATTTGTTAACATTAGTTCATGGACTGTGAGCTAACAATGAACGGCTGTATTTGTATTAATTAACATGAGGTTAATAAATAAATGCAGTAAATGTTCATTGTTCGTTAATTTGTTAACAAATGACACCTTATTATAAAGTATCACAACTTTTTTTTTAAGAAATAATTTTATTAAGCAATGATTCATTAAAACTGACTGCAAGTAAAAACAGTAAAGACATTTATAATGTAACAAAATTAATGCTGTTTTTATTTTATTGGTAAAATCCTGAAAAGTAGCACAATCATGTTCAAAGTTGAAAATAATGTAATAGTTCTTGAGCAGCAAAATATAATTTTAGAATGATTTCTGAAAGATCAGGTGAAAGGTTTACCTGAAAATTCATTTTGACAAAAAATAAATTGCATTTTTTTAAAAAAATATATTAAAATATAAAATGGTTTTAAACTTTAACTGTATTTTACAGTCTTTAAAATGTACTGTGTTTTACTGTATTTTAACTAATATATATATATTTTAACAAATATATGAAACTTTGGTCAGCATAAGAATAGATTTAAACAGATTTTGATAAAAAGGAAATTGAAATGCTATTAATTTACTTCATTTGTCTTTGGCAATCTATTATTGTGGGATAATAATAAGGGTCAACCGATTATCGATCAATTGAACGTTTGCAAAAACCTGCCCTCCTTAGTTACTGTTGTTTCTTTTTTAAAAATTCAAACAATAAATACCATTTTGTAGCTCTTTAATGTGTCGTGACAGATCACTGTATTGCCTTATTAGATAAATCAACACATGAACCAGTCATCTTTTCTTATTTACTTAAAGCATGCAATAAACATGAATGAACATCAGAACGTATTTTATTTAACCTGCGGAAAGATGTCAATACACACAATTTTTCAAGTGTAAGTCCACCAAAGTTAATCTACTCTCCTGTCTGATTGTTTGTCGGATGATTGGTCAGATTGCCTGTAAATCAAGCTGTTTGGATCAGTTATCGATGCCGATATTAAGCATTTTTATGTGGTTATTGGTATCGGTTATTTTCAAAAACTATTTGCCATCTAAAGAATTTTTTTGTCAGAGTCCTTGTTATTCTTAATTTTGACATTAATTTCCATTTTTACACCAGACATATATATTGGTTCAAAATTTTGGTTATCGACCTACTTAATCTGAAATAATTGGTATCGGCATTGGCCCTGAAAAACACATATTGGTTGACCTCTAGTTAAGGTGCTATATAGCACCACTCAGGCCCGGCGCCAGGCAAGTACTGACAGGGGGGCATTCAAATTCTGAGGGGGGGCAAACGAAAAACCGTTAAAAAAAAAAAATCCAAACTCGGCAGTTTGCAGCACCTTATTTATAAACATATAATACGTAATTTATAAACGCTGTAAAATTCCACAACATTTAATGCTGTGGAACACACAAAAACGCAGCCGCATGTGCACAGGTTTACATATAATAAAAAAAATAAGTAAAACTTAATTACCATCAGAAAAGTTGGAGGCGTCGGCATTTAATTGAACTGAATCTCCGCAACTGTCATCAAGGTTTTACCAAATTTTGTCAATTTTTGCGACTGTCCATGTCTCATTGGGCAAAGCATCGATTTCTGTGCAAAGGAATTTCTTAGCGACCGCGTTTTCGCTATCAACGAGCTCCGCACCTGTCAGGTCTAACAGTGGTTTTAGTTTCGTTTTGTGCAGAAAAGACTCGCCAGCAGGGTCCAAGGCTGCGAGAGCTTGTATGAGCTTGCCGTTACATTCTCCAAACCTGTGCTCTTTGTTCATCCACAGTGTCATGCATGCAATGTGCTCTTTTGACCTAGCATGCTTTCCCAGTCCTTTTTTTTCCTAAAGCGTGTTTCCAGTCTCGAAAACGAATCGTTGTGAAAGCTGAATCGGAGGCGCCAGCGCCTGTCCGGAATTTTCTACAGGCGAAGCAAAACAGGGCGTCCGCTTTCACTGAATACTCCAACCAGTTTCTCCCTTTAAACCAATTGCTGGAAAAGGACCTCTTCTTTCCTGAAAATATTGATACTGGATACTTCTCTAAAATGACTTGACATGGTGAATCTGTGCCGAGATCATTTGGAACTCCATTATCTTCATCAGGGCCTTTACTTCGGCTGCAAGCGGGTGTAGTGCTTGTTGATGGTAACGAGTCCGACTCCAAGCATGACGTCGAGCAGCAACTAACATTAATATCAGCACTGCAGCCTACTCGATTGTTGCTGGACACCTCAATGTCAACCGATGCATCCGCAACTTTAGATGGTGGTCTTTTTAGCCAGTTTCGGATATCCATCTTTAGAAAACCGTCTTGTTTTAAGCAAAAAACCGGTGAAGAACTATAATGTTTCACGTCGCGAGGCACGCATCACAGGTTAGTGAGCTCAACAACGATTGGACGAAGTAATTGATCGAAACACTGATTGGTTGAAAACACTTATCCTATATGCGTTTATATTTAAGCATAAAATTAATTTTAAACATTTTATTGTTCACACAGTAAAATACATCATTACATCAATATTCTATATTTTGGGGATTTTAATGCTAATAATTTTATACTTGCTAAAATCACATATAGAGGGGCACAGGGCTACGCACGGGGGGGCAAGGCCCCCCTCTCCCCCCCTCTAGCGCCGGGCCTGGCACCACTGTCACACAAAGAACCCGTTAAGCCCCTGTATAGTTCTTTAAAGGTTCTCCAACTCTGTCTTAATGTCCTAGTTTAGTTGTGGTACAGATTAAAAACATTAAAATACTGTGTATTTCCTGAAAATAATGTGGTTCTCAACCTTTTTGCCCCCAAGAACCCCCATAAGGAAATATTCAAAGGCACCTACATGAAACTTTTTGACCTCAGAAAAGCATAAAAAAAAATTAAAAACAGCATTTGCTATTGTAGTAAATTCCCACTCATAGCAAACATATGAGAGTGGAGTAACATATCGGAAATCTAAAGAGAAGAATAGGGTTCCTGTTATGATTTTACATAGCACTATTTGACAGAGGTACTGAATAGCACCTTTAGAGATTGCTATTACACAGCTCTGTGGAATACTTGAGAGGTATGCTATTTCCAATGACAACTCGTAAAAATCAGTGATATTACCTTGCTAAAAGAAATTTTCTGTGTGTAAGCTTTGTGTTTGGTTGGCTAATAAAATATTAAAGCTCAAATCAATTGTAACGGTACGTTGTTGGGAGAAGGATGCATGAGACATGGAGATAAGGTATACAGTTTTTTAATAAAAGAAACAAAAAGGAAATTCTAATTATTAGCAGGTAAACACACATACAACTTAGAAGATCTTATATACGCAAGATAATTACAAGGGCAGGTGAACGGAATCAAACTAAATGAGAACAGGAAACATAACCATATATGGAGCTAAGACAGAAGTAAAACACGGAACAACAAAAATTCCAAACTCTGACATTACTCCACCCTTCTGGAAGGCACGTCCCACGCCAGAACATATCAACCAGAGAGGAGGGGTGGGTGCCCTGGAGGCTGGTAACTGAGATGATTATTGGATCCGGGGTCTGCAGGGATTACGCACAGCATGTGTGTTGTCATGAAGATGAACATACTCTTGACAGCTTATTTCAGCCACTTAAAGTCCAGCGCTACCCTGCTGTTGCTTAATTCTCCGTCTCATATGAACTATGGAGAACAGAATCTAATCAAGTTCGGTGTTCCTGATCAGATTGTGTATGTTTCTTTGTGCAAAAGTTGGATTCAGACTCACAAATGCTTTGACTCAAACATGTTACTTTGTCTCCGAACTGACTGTCTGATGAATATTGCACCAAAAAATCAAACGCAATCAAACTAAATGAGAACAGGAAACATAACCATATATGGAGCTAAGACAGAAGTAAAACACGGAACAACAAAAATTCCAAACTCTGACATTACTCCACCCTTCTGGAAGGCACGTCCCGCGCCAGAACATATCAACCAGAGAGGAGGGGTGGGTGCCCTGGAGGCTGGTAACTGAGGGAGGCATGGAAGGCTGGGAGCTCAGGGAGCCATGGTGGAGCAGGCAAGTTCAAGGAGCCATGGTGGATCAGGCATGGACAGAGCTTGGGAGGAGCGGGCTCTGGAGAGCTGGACAGAACCAGCGAAGATGAGGGAGACGAGGGAGGGCTGGACGGGACCAGCGGACTTGACGACAGGGAGGCTGCCATGCTTGGTTGCTCTGAGGCCAAAGGGCTTGAGCACTGAGCGGCGCCCGACAGTTCTGGGCTGAGGATGAGGATGAGGCTTTGGAGGATGCGAGAATGTTTGGGGCTGGGCAGGTGGTCCAAGCCGTTGATGTGGTATGTAGGGGTTCCCGGCGTGGGGTGAGCTGGCGTGACGCAACGTGTTCCAGAGGGGGCTGGATGACAAGACTTACAATCCTCCTCTATTTCTTCAACCTTGAAATTAGAGCCATTTAAATAAAGGATGAGTCTGATTAGCTCAAACAAGGAGAAATCACACGTAGGGAGATCGCAGTTGCTCATGAAATTCTTCTTATCCAGCCTCAGACGAAACACGTCACCGAGTAAGGCGTCAGGCCAGCTCAGCTGGATAGCGAGCTCAAGAAATTCCACCGCATACCGTTCCAACCACTGACCGTCCTGCCGATCAATCCTTGTCCTCAGCTGTCATGTTGTTTTGTCTGGTTTTCTGTAACGGTACATTGTTGGGAGAAGGATGCAGGAGATAAGGTATACAGTTTTAATAGGAATAAGAATTAGAAGGAAACAAAAGGGAAATCCAAACTAGGAGCAGGTAAACACACGTACAACTCAGTAGACCAGATGAACGGAAACTAACAGCAAGGAACTAATATACACAAGATAATTACAAGGGCAAAGCATAACCATATATGGGAAAACAGGAACTAAGACAGGAGTAAAACATAGAATGGAAGTCCAAAACCCTGACATTAATATTCTGTGTACAATGACTTAATTATGTCAACCTGGTATCGCGGACACACTCTCTCTTGTTTCATAGAAATACGGCTGCTGCCATTTTGTGACAACTGTAATGGATTTTAAGATAACTAAAAAACTGCCATTTAAAAAAGTTTAATCTTAAATCAGTCTTTTATTGAAATAATTATTCATGTGGTGAAATACTGTCTACTTTGAACTTGCCACTTGCTAGCAACTGCTTTGTTCACGGAAGCTTTGCATCCAAATATTTAAAATCAAATCAGTATTTTGTGTCTAATTATTTCATTTTGTGGAATAAAGCCTGACAGACTTATCAGTATGTTGTATAAGACTGAGGGGCTTTATTTTCCCTTATGTGTTATATAGCACTTAAAGTGGTTCCCCTGTGATTATGAGCCAATGAACCACTTTTAGTGCTATTTAGCAACATTTTTTTTTTTTGTGCTGGACAATGTACTGTATAATGTAGTTCTGATAGCTTCACCCTAAATGACAAATAAAAACCAATTATACTCAATCAAATGGTCTCTTTCTGTCTAATAGGCAGAATAATATTAAGGACATGTTTAAACTTGGCAAGTCTGCTTAGATAAAAAAGGTTTGGTTTGATTGCTCTGTTGCAGTGCATTCATTTGAATAAGCGTTAACACTGCCATCTGAACCTTGGTGCGCCCCAAACTAATTCTGGTGTGGTTTGACTGATCTAAACAAGCCAAAAACAGAATGTGATGTCACAAGATGCCACCTAAAAAAAGAACAACATTCTCAAGAATACCAGGTTTTTTCTGTCAGCATAACATTATGGAACTGAAATGTCCGGACCAAAATAGCCAAGAGAACCAAAATGTAAACCCAACTTTATGCTACGAGTTGGTGTGTGGCTGTGTGAGAGACTACAAGCATGCAAACTTGTCTGCAAAGATGCCAGGTTTCCTGCTCATGGGAAAAGAGACATTTTATTCTTTAAGTGTCTGTTGTGACAGCTTACAAGCTGTAATTGACAAAACAGCTTTGCTCTGTTACATTTGATTTTCCTTAAAATGAAATTCCTGAAGGGAATCCTACAGAACAAACGGTGACTGTGACAACCGAAAACTTGTTTTTGTTTAAGTCTGAGTGTCAAGAGACTCGAAAATACTCACTGTTATTATTTCGTAAACTTTTCTGCTTTCATTACCAGGAGGCCAAACGAAGACTGCAGAAACACTAATGGGAAAGGTAAATATTTTATATCCCACAGCAGTGTTCGAATTACTAGAGAATTGCTAGAGCGGGGCTGAAACCTTCCAGTCAGAGCTACTTACAGAGCTTTCCGCCATACAGTTCAGTACAGATCAGATTACAGGGCAAATAAATAAGTAAATTCAGTCTAATGGGATTGTTTCCCACCACAGTAAACCAAAGTCTCAATATATGCAGTGTTGCTGACTGGAACTGCCTGATTTGAAAGCAAAATATATTGATAATATATACATATATTTTAGAACTATTCCTAAAGACAAAATTTAATAATTTTGCTGATAATGTAAGAAAAGAAAACAATAAACAATGCTTTGACATGGTTGAAGAGCTGTGAATCAGCTTCTGTATCATTCGAACTCTATCCAGCAGTGACCTAACTGTAATAGATTTTAAATCTGAGTAGTGTTGGATGAGTGGATATTCATTTACCTTGACGTCATGACAGGACTTGACAAATACGCCATTGGCTTGTCACATATCCGCATCTTTCAGCCAGCGGGGAGCAGAACTCTTGACCTGTCACAGGCTCAGGGATACAAAACATCAATGTTGTCGCGGGTCCAAAATGCTGAGTCAAGAATGACTCTCTTGATAATGTGCGTCTCAGCTTACGCTGCCAAACCTCGACTACATAGACTATTGTCCAAGGACTTACAGGATTCATTTGAATTGTATGATTGCTGCATTATTCATATGTGGACACTTGGTAGCTTATATAAAATGTTTGGAATAGCCATCTCAGCTGGAAGAAAAATATCTATAAGACAGGTAACGCTTTAGTTGAATTAAAGCAGAATGTAGTTGTCACTCTGGATTTTATGTGGATGCAACTGTATTTAGCATGCTGACAGATGTATTTTTTATGTAGACACCAACAGATCAGGAAATACAAGGGGTATCTGCAAGATTTCATCTCACAGAGGTTCACACAAAGGGGAAATGTTCTTAAAAAAAAAAAAAAACTAAAAAGTTCAGCATGTCTAGCATTCATGTAACTATGATGAATTTCCTCTAGACCTAAAGGGCGTCTATTAAGCAATGTTCACTTTTACATGTTTGAACATAAATGTTTGCAGTGTGTGTACACAAGCACCCTATAATGATAAAAATCCACCCAATTCTTTTTTTTAATCCCCATAAATCATAGGCAGTGTCTTAAAACAAGCCGTTCATATCTGAATCTGTAAAAAGTGATGTCACATTTTACAGGCCCCGCCCACGACTGTTGACGGGCCCTGAGTGAGCCTCACACAATCCGCCATGCTTATCTTCACGTTAGAGCATTTAAAAGCAGCATTTAAGTAAGAAATGTCTTTTTATTAGAGCTAAAGAAGTTCTCAGTCCAGAGTAGTTAGTAATTTTCTGTTTTATTTTATTATTTGGGCCATTTTAACAGCGTAGACAGCAGTAAAGGTACAGTATATTAATGCTGCTGTCACTTCACAGACATAACTGACTTGTGTTTTTGTAACTTATGTGTTTTTAACATAAACTTGTGTGTATTTAGTTCAGTTTAGTACTTACATCCCCATCATGACTGGACACGCCCCTTGTGATTGGTGCTCGGTCTGATCCACTTTTAGCAGCGTTTCTCAGAGTGATGTAAAGACTTTTTACATCAAATGAGAGCAACAGTACACCTAAGTAGAATGAAGATGCTTCTAGACACTTTTTAAAACGGGTACAGCCAAATACATCCATGTAGCGCATGCTCACATAGGAAAACAACTGAAAAACAGCATGCAACAAAAACATTTTTGTTATGAATTGCCGCGTATTCATATTATGACATAGCAGGAGCTACATTTTCTCAATGTTGCCTCTGAAAATTAGCCTGTTGTTTCATTTGTTTGTATGTGAATATCCATTTCATTCATTCACTCAAAAATAAAAAGTGTCTGACAGTTTACTATCTGGCCATCTAAGATGTAGATGTGAGTTTGCTTCATAATGGGAATAGATTTTGAGAACTTTAGCATTACATTTGCTTACCAGGGGATCCTCTGCAGTTAATGAGTGTCATCAAAGTTCAAAACAGCTGATAAAGTTGATGTAGCTGGAAGAAATAGGTTTAAGTTAATGTCTTTGATAAAAAAAATGGTGGACTCAAGTTGTGTGGATTACTTGTGGATTGTTGTAATGATTTTATCAACAGTTTATCAACAGTAGGCATGAGCAGCATGAAGATGCTTCTCGACACTTTTTAAAACAGAAACAGTCAAAGACATCCAAGTAGTACATGTTCAAGAGACCAACTGAAAAACAGCATGCAAAAAAAAACAACAACAAAAAAAACATTTTTGGTATGAATGGCCGCTTATTCATATTGAGACTAAAGGAGCTACATTTTACCTTTTTTTACATTTTACCAAGTTACTTCTGAAAATTAGGCTTTTGTTTAATTTGTTTGTAGGTGAATATCCACTTTATTCAGTGCTATTAGTTCTCTGTGTTCTTAAAGGAACAGTTCACCCAAAAATGAAAATTGTCTGACTATTTAGTCTCAGGCCATCAAGATGTAGATGAGTTTGTGTCTTCATCAGAACAGATTTGGAAAAATTAAGCATTACATCATTTGGATGGGTGCCATCAGAATGAGAGTTCAAAACAGTTGATCAAGTTGATTTAGCTGGAAGAAATAGGTAGAAATTAAAATATCTTTGATACAAAGCATTAAAGGGTACATAACATACACAGTTTCACCTAATCTCATGTTAATCTTGAGTACCTAGAGTAGTACTGCATCCTTAATATCTCCAAAATGTCTTTAGTTTTATCATATTTATAAAAGGAAAATACAGCTTTCAGATTGTCTCCAGAAAAAGTCGAGCTCCTGGAGGCGTGCCGTCGGTGGAGCTATAGAGTCAAGCTGATTTCCAAAAAAAAAGACAGAAATCTGATGCAGTTATACTTACATGACTGGGATCTTTTATCACTGGGACCGCTCTATGTTTTAATAGCCAATGATGTGCAAATCCAGCATCGACCTGGGCCTTGTTTATAAAACATGTCACTGAAATGACAGGAAAACACAAACGCACTTGCTACACTCCTTTGCTGCATCCACTGTTCGCGCAATGCTGGGTTCTTCCAAAAACACACTTATTTGGATACATTCTCGAACAAATCCTATGCAGCGCTGCCAACGATATCCCGATAAAGCACGTTGATGGGTATGGTCTTGCTCTCCTCTGGTCGACAGAGGGAGAAATGCTCATATAAGCAGTTCCACCATCGTCTACATCATTAGATCCACGATCAAAAAAAAAAAAAAAAAACTTGTAGCAACCCGGAAGTACGATTTTCGGCACTGAAATTCTCTGTCATTCGTCCAAATAATTTTTTAAACTTTGGCCATGTTTAGCATGAGAATCCAACTCTTTAACACTGTAAACAACTCTGAATACATGAAATACAATGGTACCCCCCCTTTAACAGATGGACTGAAGTTGTGTGGATTACTTGTGGATTATTGTGATGATTTTATTAGCTGTTTTGAATCTCATTCTGACAGCAGAGGATCACTGCAGAGGATCCCATTTCTCCAAATGTGCTCAGATGAAAATCCTTTCCGTAGGCGATACTGTCTGTCTTACTGACTGAGAAAGAGCCGTCTGTGAGAGAGCCATCTGAATGAATGCAAATCAATTCAGACTATTTTGCAAACCTGTTTGTCCCATTCACTGAAAAGAAAGAACTGCCTCAAAATATTAATTCTTAAATGATTGGCATTGCTGGTAGACTGTGCTAGATTGCTGATTATCTTCCCTCAGCACAGACTTCCTCTGCCCAGTTAATCATATAGCCAACCAAGATCCATTTTAGAAATGCTCTACTGTAAATCTGACAAGACCAGCTAATCATTAAGGGTTGAGTATGACAGAGAGAACCGGCTGTTATGCAGAGGAAAGAAAACTTGAGTGGCAAGTAAGAGCATTGCAAACATGTATGACACGTAAGTGCAAATTGGCATTGTGAAACCTCACGTTGTTGTGCCAAACACATAAATTCTCATACACATGCTAAACCAGTCTCTACGTGAAGTCTGCGAGATGCAACTGAGAGATTAATTAGTCTTTTTCTTTACATTATTCAGTAGTGTAGCAGTAGCTCAGCTGCTTTTTAGTTTAGTTTTAACAAGCTATTTTTTCCAACAAGTACAGCAGGACACAACATGACAGTTTTCTGTATGTCACATTGAGCTTAATATATACTTTACATTTGAGTGAGCTGAGTGTCATAAACACTCTACTAAAATGTTCTTACTCTCATATTTGCTGTTGGAAAGTCTTTGTCTTTGGGATTTGGAATCATTTCGATCACTGATTCAATGCATTTGTTCATAGATTTTTATTGTTGTTGCATTTAGCATCTCTGTTTCATGTCAGTGCCATAATTCAGATTCATTCATTCATTCATTAACCCTCTGGGGTCTGAGGGTGTTTTTGGGCCCTGAAGAAGTTTTGACATGCCCTGACATTTGTGCATTTTTCAGTATCTTAAAAACATATTCATGGCTAAAGTCAGATTACATTGTAATCAGCACAAACTGGGCTACAATAATATGCAAGCAACATGAATGTACATGTTTGTGTTTTTGAGAAAACAACGTTTATGCATGGTTTGTGAAAAACTAAAAAAATCAAAGTCACTTAAAAACAGCAATAAAACACAGACAGAATATTTGTTCACAAGGCTTTTGAGATCTGGATGTGGTAGGCTAGAGTTTTTTCTACACAATGATGTGAAAATCATCTCATTCACTCATTCAAAGAAAACAATATATTGATGTAAATTTACCAAAACATGTTTTGTGATGGAAAGACAATCTTTCCATCTGTTCAGATGGAAATTCCTTTCAGTAGGTGATAATGTCTGTCTCTGACTGAGAATTGGGCTTTATAACTCACAATTGTGAGTTTATATCAACTATTCAGACTTAAAAAAAAAAAAAATCATATTTACAAGAAAAAAGTCAGAATTGCTAGTTTGTATTACGCAATTCTGAGGAAAAAAGTCTGAATTTCATAATACAAACTAGTGATTATGCCTTTTCCCCTAATTGCGAGTTTATATCCCACGATTCAGACTTTATAACTCGCAATTGTTAGTTTATATCATGCAATTCTGACTTTTTCTGAATTGCAAGATATAAACTGAATTGCAAAAAAAAAAGGTCAGAATTGTGAGATATAAAAACTGAATTGCTAGAAAAAAGTCTGAATTACGAGATATAAACTCACATTTACGAGAAAAAAGGGATAATTGCTAGTTTGTATAATGCAATTCTGATTTTATTTCTTACAATTGTGAATTTATATCCCGCTACTATGACTTTAGAACTCACAATTCGAAGATATAAAGGCTAATTAATTGCTAGTTTGTATTAGGCAATTCTGAGAAACAAAAACAGAATTTTGAGATCAAAACTCATAGATACCTTTTATTTTTTTATTCAGTGGCGGAAACTTCCATAATTGACTTTAAAAAAACAAACAAACAAACAAACAAAAAAGAATCTTACTGATCTCAAACCATTGTAGAGTTTCCCCATTTTCTCTCTCTCTCTGTCTATATATATAAACATATTGGCTGTCTGCCTGTAATGTGCAACTGAGTGAAATTTTCATGTAGTCCAGCTGAAAATGTTCTTGTATTAATATGATGCATTTCTTCCTTTTTCTGAAAGTCAAGCCCAAATCCTCAGCTACATTACAGCAGCTGCTAACAGAATAAGTCATCTTTCAGTTGGAGGGTTCAACAGCTCGTCAGTATGAGCTTCTCCTCTTCTCTGAGGGGCATCCTGCTCTCTTTCTCTTCTTATTTCCCACTGTGAAAACAGGTCAATAAATGTCCAAAGTGACAAAGCTCACTTCCCTCCTAAGTCCTTCCATCCCCCTTCTAGTTGCCTGGCTTTCATGACCCTGGTGCGAGCTAATGAGTCATGGTAATGAAAGCAGACAGGGTGCAGAAGCGTTAGCCTACCACTAATAAAGACTGACGGCATGGCTCCACACTCATTCCCTTCAAAACCTCTTCTCCATTCCCACACTCACCCTCTTATTTTCTCCATGCTGTGGGGCTGAGAGAGAAGATGCAACACTGCACTTTTGAGATGCACCCCGAGGATGCGCTTGGTTAATCCAAAAGACAACAAGATAGTGATGTAGCGTTGATTTCACAGATTCTTTACACAGCGGTGTATGTCTAACACCTGGTAATTGCGACAAAAGAAGTCAAAGATCTTCTAGATTAGATATATATGTTGTCACAGCTGTGGATGTTTGTTTGTATGAGCTCTGTTGAGGGTGCATGGGCTTTTTCTGAGTGAGGTGATTTCCTCTCACGTTCCACTACTGCCGACACAATCATCTTTACACACAGAGGTCTCTCAGATGTTCAGGTCTAAAGTTTTATGCCCTTGGGTGGTATACCTCATACAGTCACTCACATTTATTTTGAGAGATTGTTGCAGAGAAATCCCAAACACAGCTTTTTTCAGAAACTTTTTTCAGAGTTGCAGTAACTTGGAAAAAAAATAGTAACTGGATATTTTTTTAGCTGTACAGTACATATTACAAGAATGAGAATCCCACAGATTCCATATTTTAGTTCACCCAAATATGAACATTTGTTGTAAATTTACTCACCCTCAGGCCACCTAAGATGTAGATGAATCAGTTTCTAAATCAGAATAGATTTTAAAAAATGTAGCATCACATCACTTGCTCACCAATGGATCCTCTGCAGTGAATGGTTGCTGTCAGAATGAGAGTTCAAACAGTTGATATATGAGCAATATCACATAAGTAGCCCTGCGGTGTGCCTGTACTGTATATCGGCACGGCTACAATTTGGCCATAGATTTAAATCTCAGTTTTACAGTTCAACAGCTGAGCCCAAGCCTCCGTTACTAATTTGAAAATGTCACTTTAGAACTAGTAACGAAGGAACGTTGCAATGCTTCATTGAAAGATACTTGTATAACTGAATTAAAAGCTCACTGTATTAAGTACGAGAGATGAGTATTATGAAAGAGAGATGGACTGAGTGAGTGTGATTACCTGCATTTGATACAGTATTTTTTCTTCAGCTGAATCTCATGTTCACAATAAAACATTAGTTTGAATGTCCGCTGAAGTTTGCGATATCTTTGTTGTACTAAACTTTCATCTGTTAAGGATGATTTCTGATGACAGCCCTTGCATTTGTTTGTTGCATCTTTCAAAAGCAGCGCTATGGTATACAGCATTAAATTTACATAAAATATAACATGATGATAATTTACCCTCAGCCAAAACAATTTGCTCTGGAACAAATAATAGATTAATGACACCAGAGATTGCCTGATTAGATTTATTCAAAATGTTGAACCACTATAGAGACATCAGAGCCAGCTGCAAATTCTAGAAGATCTGGCCAAGTTCATGAGCGGCTGCTGATGCCCTGAGCTCACATGTCCAAAAACATTGAAGCAAATTTTCAAATATACATTATCTTTATTAACAAACCACATGTTTGAAGTCTAAACAAGTATATTCTCGCCTAAAAACTCTTAAAACTACATTGTGTGAAAAAAAAACAAAAAACGTATATTTATAAAATTATGGTAGATTTGGGTGTTTGCCATGACATACAGCAAACAAAGCGATACAAAAGGTGAAACGGTTGGAGTTCTGATGTAATTGCCGTCTCTGTCTGTGCCCTGGTTCCTGGTTGTTCTCTGCCTGCTTGTCGACCCCCTTGCTTGTTTGTTGGTTTACGTTTGATGCTAGCAGCCCGCCACGACTTCCTGCTCGGACATTGACTACCCCTTTGTATTTTCCACGCTGTTCCTGTTTGCCCCTGCATGACCCTGCCTGTCTGACCACGATTACTGTCTTTAATAAAGTTTGCGAATGGATCCTCTTGTGTCAGACTCATACGTTACAGACACAAACGCACTTGCGAGAAAAAAAGTAAGAATTGCCATTTAATCTTGCTATTCTGGCTCAGCTATATTTAAGATTTTCTTCATAAGTGTGTGTTTCTGTCACCACTACGAGTTATGTCGTGAGGACATTAGGGGAATTACTTGAGAGCCCTGATCATCTCTGATTAAGAGAAAATGCCAGTGAAAATTGGCAAAGTGAATTTTGCATAATGCACCACTCCCCATTCACACAAGTATAAAGAGGAGACAGGTGCATCCACTCATCAGATTTTTGCTTTGGAGCCGAGTAGGTGAATAATTTCTCCACAAAGCCTTTCATCGATAGATTGGAAGCTGTTCTGGGTTGCCGACAGCTTTATCCCTGTCGTTAGCGATTCCCCTGGGCACTTCAACTAAAAAAGTAGTTTCTCCAAAAAAGCAAAGCATGCCGTTCGGTCCATGTTCTCTTTGTTGCAGTTGTTACCTGACTTCTGCTGATGGTCACGATTGTTGTCTTCAGTGTCTGGGCATCTAGCACATGTCTACATATGTTAGTGGCCCAAGAGCGCAATCTCTGGCTCAACCTGGCAGAGATGAGAGACGTTGACAAAGTGTGCTTTCTTGACGCTCCCATCTCCCAGGCTGGGCTGTTTGGTGACACTGTCGAGGACTTTGCCCAACAGTTCTCGGCAGTACAGAAGCAGACAGAGGTCATTCAGCACATCTTGACCCGGCGTGATGTACCACCTGCCACTTCTCCACCACGGCCTAGGCCCCAGTCCGCTCATCACCATGGGTACCCTCCTGCATCCTCCAGAGCTGCTTCACCCCGTGCTGAAGCAACACCTAGGCTGACGTGTCGAGCCTCTTGCAGCAGTGCAGCACCACTTGTGTCCAAGCCGGCCCCTAAGTCATCTAGGAAGTCGACGAAGCGGCCCCAACACTCCTTCCCCGGAGGAGGGCTGTTTTCTTTCTGTTCCGCCAGGGTAACCAGATGGCGAACCCTGGTTGAGTATCCTCCAGTATCCCCGGCAGTCAGACTGGGCGGAGCAGTCTTACGCCATGCCCTGTATTGGTGTTAGCTTGCACGGGTCTCCACTCAGCCACTGTACTGGGCTAGGTGTCCATATGGCTTGATTCCCTTCGGGCGATCCCATATGTGTATTCTTCACTGTGAGGTTTCCGTCTTGGTAAACCCGTGTCTTCCCTTTGACAGACTAGTCTGTCAGTCTCTGTTGGCAGTCGTTCTATCCTTACTCTTAGGTAGAACCTGTCTCAGAAACCCATTCCAGTATTACTGCCCCTAGCCTGGGTCAGTCCATACCAGCATCTTGTAGTGCATTTATTAGCTCAAGGGGAAATATTAATAATTAATCATAACTCATTATAATGAATTATAATATTTGGATAATTCAATAGAATTATCTTGATAAAGCTGAATTTACATTACAATGAATTGACCCGTTCATCCAGCGAACATTCAGGGTAATTTCACATGTATTCAAAGAAAGGATATTTTCTTGGCCACAGAAAATAACTTTCTTATATACTAGTGCATAGAGCATGTAGCTCGAATCGGAAATCGTAAAGGGACATTAATATTTTGCAAGGCAGAATCAGAAACTCATGTAATTTGTGCACAAGAATTTTATTAACTAAGGACTAAACACACAACTAATCTAATCTAAACAAACAAACATACAGTCATTCATACAGGGTAAAGGGGGCAAGTGAGAAGGCATTAGAGAAAACAAAGAAAATGAAGCTATGAGTCATTTAACCTGTGAAACCATCTGTGCCATTTTTCAATGGGTCTATAGCTTATACTAAACCTCTGTTTGTTCAGTTAAATGTACGATACTTGCATTGCCTTGGTTGTGGACGCGTCTCCGGATGCAGTCCTGTATGAAGATCTTGATGGTTTCAAGGTTTTGGATTTGCAATCACTTTCTTCCGGTTTGAAGAGTGTCCTCCAAGATGTCCTGACTCTGTGGTGATTGGGAGTTTCCTCCAAGTGGTGTGAAGAAGAACAAAAGGGCTGAGAGAGAGACCCATCCGAAATCTGATGATCCTTGGGAATGGAAAGACAAGGCCGCACGGCCTGGCACAAGCTTAAAAGGTCCAGAAGAGTTCTTAGCTCATCATCTTCTTGGGTTCTGAAAAGAACCTCCGACGGATCATGCTCAAGTCCTGCCGGACTTGGCAACCAGAAGATGAGACACGTGTGAAGAGGGTGAAAGCACCAAAAAAAACTGAGACGAACTGAAGACTGAAGATGTGAAGAGAGATAAAATGTGGCGGGTGTCAGTCCTTTATCTTCTAGAGTGGTCACACCTCTAGAAGTTCAGAGAGCCAATGGTGTCTTGTATCTTTGGAGGGAAAGTTAATGGTCTTTGTCCAGATCCATAGTATTTTGCATATGTAATTCGATTGGGTGCTGATGCAAATACTACTAAGGATTCTTAGAACACTAATATGTTGCACAGTTATCGACAAATAATATCCACCATCTTTTAGGTCATCAAAATATGAATTCAAAGATACCAAACACGGCATGTATGTTTTTATACTAGACTAGTAATCTATCATAGCACATGCATAAAACAGTTATACAATACCCAAAACTACATGCAGGAACGGTCATAATATACACAGTGATCTGTGATTATTTGTGTGTTCGTCACAGAAAGGTTTGTCTAAGAATTAACCCAATAAGTCACTTTTCAGTGGAAGAATATGTTTGCTTTAGGGAGAGTCAGGATGGGGGAAGAGCATACATTCTTTTGGATCGTAAAGTTTATCTGGTCTGCCAGAAGCGTCCTGGTTGCCATGGTATCCGGACCCATCTAAGACTTTGCGGCACCCTGTGTTGGTTTGGGTGAGGGGAAGTCTGTGCTTACTTGTCAATTCAATAAACAACTGATTTGGGTAAATCTAATGAACCATCATCTGATTGGCCCATACGCTACAATCTTCACATGATACCTCCCTACGGGTAGGATGTGGCCTCCAGAGCACCCTTCTCTGGAAGGCTCACTTCCCCATCATTACCGCCAAGCTGTAACAACAAACAGGAAAGGTGAAGCACCTTTTACAAAGGTCGAAATCCCTTCTCTTAAGAAAAGAGAACTCGTAGTGACCGACATCTCAGTTGCATACGTAACCCTCATTCTCTGATGGAGGGAACAGAGACGTTATGTCCCAACTCCACAACCTTGAACCATCACTGGTTGCCAGGTACACGTTCTCAGCTCCTCAGTGTGCAACATCCACTAGCCAATTTTCATTGCCGTTTTCTCTTAATCAGAGATGATTGGGTCTCTCAAGTAATTCCACTATGTCTTCACGACATAATGTCTCTCTTCCCTCCATCAGGGAATAAGGGTTATGTACGTAACTGAGACATTCTTTCTGGTCCTCGAATCTGATTGGCTGAGAGGAGTGCAATATTCTAGTGATATCGGAGTTCCAACTGTTTCAGCATTTGTATCACCCCACTTGCATGCTTCTTAGGGCTTCTGTACAGGTTACATTAACCAAAAAGTCTATAATTTCCAGAAATTTAAAAATATTATTTAAAAAACACACATTTTAACAAATAAGGTATCAGGTCTATTGCGTTTCCTTACTTTAGAAACCTTCCAGCAAAAGAAGCTAATAGGGATTAAAAGTTAAGAAGAGAAGTTTTAACATGTTCCTGTGAAAACAGCCCGATGAGGATTTAGGGAGAGAAATGAGAGCTTCCAAGTGTAGTCCAGTAGAATAATTCATGGGATATTGTTCATTGTGAAAGGCTACACATTCTGTTGTCTTTTTCACATTACGAGAGCAGAATAAAAAACAAAAGCCAAGAACCTACAATACACAGCTTGGAAAGAGGCTTATTAAAGGCTTATTAGTGTCACATTAGACATTTATGCACTACAATATTTTGATGATGGATACGGATGATAGACCATGACAAAAAAATTTAAAGCCTGTCTATTAAACTGACAGCTATTATTTTGTGTTGAACTGGTCTGAATAATCAAAACCACATTATTAGTTTGAATATGAATCGATTGTAGTGACTCCTGCAAAAATACTACTTTTTGTAGCTTACAGTCGAACTCGCAACTTTCTCTAAAAAAGCTTAGCTTATCAATGTTTTTCTTTCTTTTTTCCTTTATTTAAATCAAATTCTTTATTTTATATCAAAACATAGGAGCTGTAATCATAACTGTTACAAAAACAATTACAAGTGCTCGCTGTTTTACCGCCTCTAGTGTTCATTTTGTTGGAAACTGCGGCGATATGTACTTGTTGGTACGATTTTTGTGTCTTGTGAAAAAGTTCCCAGAGGTGTGTTTTCGTCAGGAGATCAGGTAGGCTTTTCCACCATCAAAGCTTAATTATTTAGTTAATTATGTAATTAAGATACTTTTTTTTTTTTTTTTTTCAAAAACATAGGATTTGTCAAAGATGTTTTAATGGTTACCTTTAAACCTATACAAAGGTAGTTACTGTGGCCAGCCTTGCCTTTGTTGAGAAATATATTGCTCAGCTTACTGCAATTCAGCGTTTCTTGGGAGAGAAAAATAAACACATTCACTTTAAAAAAAAAATCCCTCTTTTTGAAAGTCTTTTTGCTTGGGTCAACTTCATCATTAGTTCTACAGTTTAAATGAAACACATCTGAGAACAGAAACACTCAGCAGAACAAAAGACCAAAGTCACAGAGGATAATGCATAGTGGGGTATCCATCAAAAGAAATGACAGGACTGCTTGCACAACCAAAAAATTCCACAAAGTAGGGGTTAAAATTGCACTTGCAGATGGGCAAAGTTAGCTATTATGATATTTAGCATCAGCTATAATGATCAAACATGAGGTCGTCCTTATTTGAAAGGAATAGTTCAGCCCAAAATGAAAATGGTCAGCAATTACTTACCTTCACGTTACATATCTTCTGCAGAACACAAAAGAAGATATTCTGAAGAATAAGAGAATTTTTACATTTTTTTGTGATCTCTTGAATGCTAATCATACTTCTAATTTCCTGTTTTGAATGTTTAAAAAGCCAAAGTCCTCACATCTTGACATTTCGACTGTAATAATGTTTGTTATTCTCTTGGATATTCTGGCTCTGATTTCTCTTGGCTTGTTCTCGGCTGTTGGACTGTGTTTTCCCCATGTTGGTTGTGACTTCTGTCTGACTATGGCATTGATTTTTTGATTTTATTATTAAAGGAATACTTAGCCAAAAAGTAAGTTCTGTCATGCTTTACTCACTCTTATGTGCTTCCAAATTTTGGTCTGTTCCTTTTACAAAGCTGTCATACAACTTGGAATATAGCACAAATAGTCATATGTACTACTTTTATGGTACTTTCATTACGTTTTTTATCTCTTTTTTTGGAGTTTGACTGACCCAGTTGCTATCCACACTGATTGTATAGAAAAGGTCAACCTGGATATCTATCTAAAAAGTCCTTTTCGTTCCAGGGGAAAAAATAAAGTAGGTTTTGAAAGACACATCTGACCTCATTTCACCACAGTGATAAAAGAGTGACGTACTATAGAAAAATGGTACAGTTGTTTGTTTTCAAAGAACTTAAGATCATGATATCACAGTGAATAATTAAAGACATTTTTGTTTCATTTCACAGCTTGATATGGAGCCCTGTGGGGATAAACGATCTGTGTCAGGCCTGCTGGGGTCCATATGGTCCATCACCAAGGTTCTCACACTACATCACACCCATGAGATAGATGAACACAGGCTGTCTGTTTACCAGTCATCCTTCAGAAAAAGTGACGAGGGCCAGCAGAACAGGTACCCAAGGCTGTGCCCCTTCAAATGTTTATTGTCTGTTACAGTATCGCTATGCTCAACTATATTTCATGATTTTTATGTGCCATGTTACTATGGTGGAAAAGGACATTTGTTGTACTGCAGAGTCTAGTGACTGAGAGATTTAAAAGGGTGTCATTCAAGGTTGGGAGTTGACAGAGTCACTGAAGCACTGAGCAATAGAGATAACTGCTTCTGACTGAAGCCTGAGCAGGACGGATGTGGTTTGATTCACATTTAACCATTTGTCTGCCTGTGGTATTTGGTACACAAATCTGTTCTATTAAAGGGATAGTTTGCCCAAAAATAAAAATTCTGTCAATAATTACTCACCCTCATGTCGTTCCAAACCGGTAAGTCATTAGTTTATCTTCAGAACTCAAATTAAGATATTTTGATAAAATCCAAGAGCTTTCTGGCCCTGCATAGACTGCAATACAACTGACAAGTTTAAGGTCCAAAAAGATGACTGACAGGGAAAAATCTGTATTTTTGCTTATTTGCGCACAAAAAAGTATTCCTGTAGCTTCATGGCATTACGGTTGAACCATTGATGTCACATGAACTGTTTTCTGGGCCTTAAACATGGTAGTTGCATTGCTGTCTATGCAGGGTCAGAAAGCGCTCAGATTTCATCAAAAATACTTAAAGGGTTAGTTCACCCAAAAATAAAAATTAGCCCATTATTTACTCACTCTCCAGGCATCCTACTGTAGGTGTACTGTATATGACTGACTTCCTTCAGATGAATCCAATCTAAGTTATATTAAAAAATATCCTGACATTTCCAAGCTTTAGAATTGCATGGGTGCATGGGTGTTTCTCTTCGTCAGTCTAAAACAATCCAATAAAGTGCATATATCCATAATAAAAAGTGCCCTAAAGAAAAATGTTTTGATTTGTGCGAGACTCTGTGGTGCAATAGCAACGCCAACATCCGACATCATCTGCCCAGAAGGACTTCTGTGTGCGACCAGTTGGCTCAAGCTAGATTAAAGTTTTAAATATGGATATTTTTCTTACAAAAATGTGTCCATTCACTACAGGAGGCCTTTATTCACCTCCCGGAGCCACGTGAGGCACTTTTAATGATGGATGGATACACTTTTTTGGACTTGTTTTGGACTTGTTTTGGACTGATGTAGAGAAACACCAGTCCATGCAATTCTAAAGCTTGGAAATGCCAGGATTTTTAATATAACTCAGATTGGATTTGTCTGAAAGAAGGAAGTCATATACACCTAGGTTGCCTGAAAGGTGAGTAAATAATGGGCTAATTTTAATTTTTGGGTCAACTAACCCTTTAATTTATGTTCCAAAGATAAATTAAGGTCTTACGGGTTTGGAACGACATAATTAATTAATTAATTAATAACACAATGTTTATGTTTGGGTGAACTATCGCTTTAAAATGGAATTCTATCATTAAATGGTCTGTTGAGGAAAAAATCAGTCAAATCAAATCAGATAAATTAATTATATAGTATGCTGACTATTTAAATGAATTAAAATCATCATATATCCCTTCTGCAAACCTTAACTAGCCTAGGGTGCAGTGTTGGGAAAGTTACTAAAAGTAATGTGTTATAATATTGAGTTGCTCTCTAATAAAGTAGCTAATTACGTTACTTACTTTTTATGAAAAGTAGTGTGTTATATTGCTTTTGCGTTACTTTGTCTCATCTGGGTTGGACTTGCTTGTTGTTGTTTTTTTAATAAAAAGATCTATTTTTGGCAAATGTCAAAACCCTTTCACACCAAAAGTGAAATGAATAAGCCTCAGGCTGAAGGAAATTTAAATTCACAGCTGTACAGCAAAGCAGTAGAGCTCAGACAAAACTTTTTAGCTGTGCTGCTATTCTGGATTGCATGAAGAATAGGAGAAGAAAGTTCAACATTCTTCACCATTAAAAAAGAAGAAAAACTAATGTTATGTTTATCTAAAGTCATTTTGTTTATAAGTATGGTTGAATTTCATCATAATAGGTCAGCAGCAAATTTCACTGGGATTTCACTGTTTTCACCGTTCATTTTGAGTAATACTAAATCTGTTTTTGTGCAAGTGAGATGAGTAAATGCATGTTCACATTTCTATCATGACAACTCTCAGAGGATTTTAGCATGCTAATGGGTATGACAATGTTTTTGGTCTTGGGAGAATGGATCTGCTACGCTGCTTCTGCTGAGTTGCTGTTGTAGTTGTAGATTATTACTGCTGCAAGCAAATACTGGAACTGTATATAAAATAACCTGTAGTAGATCTATACAGGTGGAGCTGGGGAGGTGGACGGTCAAAGCTTGAGTGAATGCTAACCAGCCATTTAAATGTAATTTAAATGTGTATGTAACGTGAACCAATCAGCTTGTGCCAATCATTTAATGCTGTGAATATCATCAGTTACGTTAAGAACTCAACCTTGCGCCATCTAGAGTTTCATGACAGAACTTGGCATTTAGTCTAGAGCTATAGCAATCATCATGTTTACACAGCGCACACAGTGCCTCTGCACTTGCTCAACGATTTCTCTCAACATGGGGACAGGAGAGCTGTCAGTCAATACATGGGGAAACAAAGTAACTGGTGTTACTTATTTTGAAAAGTAACTCAGATATTTTCTTGTAAATTAAAAAGAAATGTGTTACTTTACTAGTTACTTGAAAAAAGAATTACCCCTAACACTGCTGGGGTGTGTTTCCCAAAAGCATTGTTACCCAAATATGGTAGCTTTGTTTACCAAATATGGTAAAGTTTCATTGTTACCAACATAGTGAGTTGGTGTTTCCAGAAAGCATAGTTCTAACGAACATATGGAAACAGCATCACAAAACAGTGTTGGTTTTGACATCAAATTTTGATTTAGTTTTGACTAAAATACAATTTAGTTTTAGTCATATTTTAGTCATCCTAATAGTTTTCATTGTAGTCTAGTTTTAGTTGACTAAATATCAAATTTACAGTAGATATAGTCAACTAAAATCGAATGGGTTTAGTTACAGTGTAATGCATTTATTAAGGATTTTTCTAAAATTACCAAACTCATTGTATAGGTTTAATATTACAGTTTCACCGTGAAACTACTGTGACACACATGTCTATTAAAATTAAATGAAACCACTTCTTATAAAGAAACAAGAGCATGGTCTTTTTTTCAATGAAATGCCAATGGATTACATTTTTTTTTTTTTTTTACCACGTTCTTCATTCTTTCAGGCAGTCATATTTGTTTCTATAAATACATTTAGATTAATCTTTATTACAACTACTAAAGTGATTTGGTCAAGAGCAGGTGATTTTCTGTCTTTTTTTTTGTTGCTTGATTAACATCAACGCCACAAACAATAGCAACTAAATTAGGCTGCTGTCGCTTTAAAACCGGATACATGGATGCAATGTACTGATAGATGTCCGATATTCTCCCTACTGTTTACGTTCACCTAAGACTTGAATACTCATCAAAACAGATGGTTCAACTCCCTTTTTGTGTGTATTTCTCTGTTGATGCGACGTGAAAGAGTACTTGTGTGCTGTGTGAGAGACACTGCTTTGGTATTTGCGCTCAGAAAACAGAACCAAATTGAGTTTTCTTTTGCGTCAACAAATTTATCCATATGTCTGCTCTTCTAATCCAAAATATTTACCTTTTTTAAGGTTTTATGAGACGTGCAGCAAATGCTAACTTATGTCCCACCAGATAGATCAGTAGACTGTGATATAGTTCATATGCACACATCTAACCTCCCATGCAGCAGATTAGGTCTGAATGAATCTCTTCTCAAATCATCACTCCCTAACATTTTTGTCTAGTTTTTATTCATTGGCAAAAATGTCAGTAGTTTTTTGTCATAGTTTTTGTCATTCAAAATGAGTTTTTGTTACATTATCATCTCGTTTTCATCTGTGAAAAAATGTTGTTGACAAAAATGATAACGAAAATGATTTGTCAACGAAATTAACACTGTCACAGACTTGTGTGGTTGGGACTACAGCTCTCAACCTGTGCTTAAAAGCATTGTTTCTTGTTAGTTTGGACTTGAATGCATCATATTCTTTGAGTACAATAAACAAGCTAATATGCAGCACATTTGATATCTTTCATCTCTTTTAAATATCTATACATTTTGATTTATATATTTTGTTGTGTCAACAGTCAACAGTCAGTGCCAGAGTGTGAATGTATGTAAGGGAAACCCAGAGTTTAAAATATATGAATCAAACATCAAATAAATCAAAAATAAAATAAAATAAAGAATTGTGAAGTAGTTCTCAGATGTGAAGCATGTCACAGCAGAGAAAGAACTGTGTGTATATGGAGGTAAGGGGTATAACATAACATAATCTTATCCATAACATAATCTTTTACCTACTACTAATATTAGTACTACTGCTAATTATAATACTTTATTGTGTGGTTGTCCAGGACCAGATTTCATAAACACTGGCCTACTTGTGTTTACACACACACACACACACACACACACACACACACACACACACACACAACAAAACAAAACTGTGAAGATGGATGCAAGAATGCCTAAGCCCTAGGAAAAATACATTTTTAATATGTGTCTCTACCCATAATATAAAAGTAAATGTATGACCTCACAGGGAAGCACAAAGTCAAATCTGTATATCTCTCATTTCCGAGGAGATACAACCTTTAAAATGCAATTTTAATGTCATTTAAGGCAGTTTCAATACGTCAGTTGTTAATATATAGTCAGAACAAGGTTATAAGCACAAAGGTTTCAGTAGGTGTTTTCAATATATCAGAGGTCATGAATTACTAACATCTGCTTACTGAACATGATGAAGAATCTATTTTTTATGTCAACCAGCTATAACTTTTATTACCCTTTTATGACATTTATAATGTTGGAGTCGTAAAATTGCTGTCTTGGCACTAACCAAAGGCAGTATTTTTTCTCTTATGTGAGGGATTGTTAATTCTCAAATATTCACCCAAAAACTGAAAGCAGAAGCGAGAATGACTCCAGTTATTTGCAGTGTATTTATCAGCTGTGATTGATGTTGTTCGCTGAAGAAAGCTAAAGAGAGAACCTCACTACCGTTACAAGGGGAATTAAGTATTGAAGGTTCTCTCGTTTTAATCCATGAACACATGCTGTGCCTGTGAAGCAGTGAGTGTCATGCTGGTTAGAAAAACAACATGTATAATGTATATATATCCCTTGTTTTAGCAAAGAATCCTTCTCTTTACCTACTGTAGCTGAGAAGATGCTAACTTTATCTAAGAAAATGAGGTTGAAAGTTTCAGATTCTTGCTAGATTTATGTTCTTATATTTGGCCTACTGGAAGTTTTAATGGATCCATAAGCAGTTAGGTACTTATATATTAATATCTGAATGTATCAATAAATTAATTAAACTTTATTAACTTTTATTTTGAAGGAAAATCACCCATTTTCTTTGAAAATTGCAAGAAAATAAGTTCAGAAAAAAGCTTTTTCGTCCTTTATTTGCGGATACAACTTACTTTGGTATTTTTGTTCTCAAATGCAGTGATATTCATTCAATATTAACAGTGGTTTATGTATCTTTTGGGGCTACTTCAAGGTCAAACAACTACTTTCAGATTAAACTTGTCTTTTTTTAAAACTTCCTACACAAATAAACCTCAGTCCTTATGAAGCGTCTGAAGTTGCACTTATCCCAGTGTGACAATAACTAACCTGTGCCGCAGAGTGTTTGAGTGTTTGTCTAATTTGTAGCGCATAGACCTTGAAATGACTTAGTATTTGTTAATTTCTTTTTCCAGAAAGTGAGACACAGTCGTCTTGGGTTTTGGACTTGGCTTCCCTCCAGCTGTGTGTCCTTCCCTTGCCATCCTTACTGGAGCTCAGGCTGCACTGGCAGGCTGGGGAATGCTTTGAATGTTAATGAAATATGTCATCGTGAGTTGTCTCAGTAATTAATTGTTCACATCACATATTTGAAAGGCCACCAGGAAGCAGTCCCAGTAGCACTGCGGCGCGTTGCCCGTCTCAGAATAGAGCTCCACTTTGAGGCTGGAATCAGAGTGCAACTATTGAAGCCTAAATGGTAATAAAAGCAGCCTTTGCTGTGTGAATATAACAATAAGCTCAGGTGATATTTGAATAAACTTAGAGGTTAGCACGCAATTATTATTATTATTTTTTTTTTGTTACTACACCATAATCACTACCAAACCCCTTCACTCCTAACCCATTAATACAACTATGGCATGTAATGCTTACATATATGAATACTGGATAAAAAATATTGATTTCTCTATTTTAATCGATTCTCATTTTTATAAAATGATAATGATTGTTATATGCCAAGAATTGATTAGTCTAGCCTGTTTTCAGTTAATTAACAAAATATTGTAGCACACCTCCCATCCAATAAATTCCCATCTAATAAATTGCAATAAGTTTTGTGATTTGTTAATTTTGATATGCAACAAAATCTCCGATTTAAAATTCTGTCCATTTTATTATAATAGTCAAAAATTAAATGCTGTTTTGCCGCTGTTTAATGTGGAGTGACAGATCACTGCAAGAAAAGCACACTTGAACTGATCATCCCCTCCTCTTTGACCAGTTACAGCATGAAATAAACTTGAATAAACATCTGAAGGTACACTGTAAAAAAAATTGTTGAGTCAACTTATATAATTTGTTTAACATAATTAACAAATAATTTAACAAATAATAATTTGTTAAAATTGTAAGTTTAGTCAACTCGAAAAAAGTTTAGTCAACTTGAAATGTTACGTTTTACTAAGTGACAACTTAGATATTTGAGTTGATTCAACTTAAAATTTTAAGGCAGCCAATTAACAAACACAGCTGTTAAGTTTAACAAACAATTTTTTAGTTTAGTCAACTGGAATATCTCAGTTGTCACTTAGTAAAATGTAACTTTCAACTTGAATAAACATATTTGATTTGACTGAACTTAAAATTTTAAGGCAGCAGGGTAACAAATTATTTTAAGTTGACTCAACAAATTGTTTTTTTTGTTGTTGTTGTTTTTTACAGTGTGTGTTAAAACGAAGAGTATTCATATCCTGTCTAATTGCTTAATCAGTGTATGAACTGCACAAAGAAGTCAATATAACACTGACTTGTAAACAATACACATATCATGTAACATCAAATTTACCTATAAAAAAATATAAAATATGTGATCATTAACTCACTAGTCAGCTAGAAAAAGAACACTAGAGAGACACTTTTTGCTAAATATGTGCATATAATTTTTAGTCTTCAGTGTTTAATTGATAAATACGTCAAGTTTTTGTGACAGCCACCATTTAACAGTTTATATTTATATAAAAAAAAAATAATTGGAGTAGAAATATAATTATGTAATTGTAACTTTATTATTATAAACTGTAATTTAATCATTTGTATACTTTGTTAATTTTAACCTTCAATATTATAGTGATGTAGTACCAAGTGACTCTCATGTATACAGTATTTTACAGCATTGTTTTTTTTTCTTGAGAAAAATTGGCATGTACTGCACCTGATATTGATGCAAAATTATCTATATCAAATCAAATTGGAAATTGAATAGCAAGGTCGTGAATCAGAATCAAATCCCTTTGTTAAATTTGTGTTAACACTCAGCCCTAATAAATACTACATATTTTGAATAAAAAGTTATCCCAGTCATACAAATGAGCATAATTAAGCAATTCAAACTGTATTTATTTATTGGTAACACTTTACAATAAGGTTCATTAGTTAAACAATAGTTAATGTATTAACCAACATAAACTAACCATGAGCAATACATTTGTTACTGTATTTGCTAATCTCCATTAACGTTAATAGTTAATGAAGTTAATGAAAATACAGTTGTTCATTGTTTATTCATGTTAGTTCACAGTGCATTTACTAATGTTAACAAGATTTGAATAATGTATTAGTAAATGTTAAAATTAACATTGACAAAGATAATATAATATAAAATATATATAAGTATAATATAATATATAATATATTATATATAAAATATAATATATATAAGTGCATAAGTATAAGTGTATAAGTGCAGTTCATTATTAGTTCATGTTAATGTAGTTAATTAATGTTAACTAATGAACCTTATTGTAAAGTGTTACCTATTTATTAATTTATCTATCCAATCATTCATCCATTTGATTCATCCAAGCAAATAGTTCCAAATGAAGCCACAGCAGAAATGTTTGTGTCTCTGAGTAACATTGTTTTGATGGTGCATTTTTAATAGAATCGGTTGAGTAACGTTCAATGACTTACTCATAGAAACAGTTTTATTCCTAAATTAATCATGTTTTAGTCCACAGAGACTGAGACGGCAGAAAGTGCATCCTGTTTGTATTACTTTGATGTATTATTTTTATGACAGAAATGACAGAGTATTTTAAGAGTTGTTTCACCATGTTTCACCAAGCCTCCTTTCATCGACTAACAGTTATTCGACTATTAGGGGAAGCCCTAATTTATTTAGTCAAAACTAAGTTAAACAGTCACAATAAATAATTTACAGACAGTCATAATAATACTTACAGTACAACCAAAAAAAAAATATTTTTCATCATGTACTCCCTCTCATAGTGTTTCAAACCTTTATGACTTTCTTTCTTCTGTGAAACATAAAAGAAGACATTAAAAAAAAAACATTCTTCTCCAGATAGATTTGTAACATCTTTAGTTGATTAGAACTTCTTAATTATTGCCCTTCTGGTGGAAATGGGTATTTTCAATGCGTTAGCCATTTTATTACAGCCACGTTCTATTTTGTGAAGCTCAACAATCTTGTTCTGAACTTCAAAACATATTCTTTTTTTTCTCATTGTGACAGATGATTAAGGGAATTTAGCGTTTGTATTCCTCACATTTATAATCCTGTTTGTAGGGTTACCAATAATTGTGGCCATCCAGTGTGCATTGGAATAAAACATTTATTTCATAATGTGAGTTTCCCCCCATTTTCAATTGTTTTACTTCAATGATAGGTATTTAGGGTATTTTCCCAACAACCTTTGCTGAAATTTACCAAGGGTGCCAATACTAGTGGAGGGCAATGTAATTGTTTTGTAGTCTTTGAGTCTTTCCAGGTATGTGTACACCTGGTTGGGAATCTTTCATCTTTCCATTTCATTACTGTTGTACATCTTTAAAATAACAAAAGGTACTCTGTGGTACAAAAAAGAAACAGTACTTTTTGTTAGTGAAACAAACGAAAACAACAGTAGAAGCAGCTTGTTCATTTCTAAAATCTAATTTTAAAGTTCAGGAACAACTTAAAACTTACAATCAAATAAAGAGCTTGCTCTTATCAAGTTATTGGCCTCAGGAAAGACTGTATCCTATGAACATGAACCAGAACGACTTGAGTTCATAATGTGGAGGAGACAGCAGTTAAGTAGTAGAGCTCCTAAGTATGATGGAAACATTATTTAAGAGTGGTAACTACCTCTATCATTACTGGTACAAGCAGAACCATTCAGTCTTCGAACAGTCTTAATGCAAGGGCAGCAATATCAATTTGTGACTGTACGTGCACTTTAGGTTTAAAGACAATCAATAGCACTCCATGATAACACAATTACAAGACTGTGGCTGAGATGAAGGAGCCAACCAGTTTAGAACCGTATGAGAGGTAATACTGAATCAATACATTTTCATTCTTACATGAAACAGTTATTTTTAAAACTCTGCTGTTGCGTTTTTCAAAAACAATGCTTTGTGATGACATGCTACATTTTGAAAAGATTCAAATCAGCTTTAAAACACAATTCAAATGTGCATATATACAGTGTTGTATTATAAATAGCATAAAACAATAAATATTAAATACTATTTAAAATGTAGTACATTAAAATACATTTTGCATATACAGTACTGTACACTGATCCTGTCCACAGTGAGGAAAGCCTTATACATTCTAAATAAGAATTCAGCACGTCTCTTTACTGATGTCACAACCTTTTTATTTTAAGTTAAAAGCAGAGACCTCGCACACTCAATTATAGACTATGAAATGAAGTATTAATGTAGCATAAAACAATACAGCATATGTTCTGTACTTGTTTCTGCACTTAAGATGTCATGTCACCACGTCCAGAAAAAGAGTTTACACTATTTTAAATTTAATTTCGAAGAATCACTTTAACTTTTATACTGTGTGCAGCCATTGTGTACTGTCGATGTTGCAATGTCGAATTTTTTTTGCAGATTACAGCCCATTTTCCAGGATTCTCTTGACATGTGTTAGATTAAACATCTAAGGCTGAAAGCAATCTTTGCTGAGAGTGAATGTAAGAGACTGCAATATAAGAACCCATTCAAGGAAAGAGCAGTCTTATTCTCTTTTGTCATTCTATGTAAATGTCATTTATTGGCAATGATGGCTGTACATCCACTATTAGGCCAAACAGACAAAGAAAAATGGATCAATTCAAAATTATATTTGGATTAATTATATTACATGGTAATTAACTGTAAGTATTTAATTGCGTATATATATATATATATATATATATATATACATTACAGGATTAGTTAATTTCCAGAATGAACATTTCCTGATAATTTACTCACCCCGCATGTCATCCAAGATGTGTTTCTTTCTTAAGTCGCAAAAAAAATTAAGGTTTTTGAGGAAAACATTTCAGGATTTTTCTCCATATATTGGGATCAACAGGTTGAAGGTCCAAATTGCAGCGTCAAAGGGCTCTACATGATCCCAGCTGGTTAAATTTTTTTTTAGATTGTTGATGTTTTTACAGACTCAAATACTTATCTCCTGAGCCACTGCACAAAGGAACAAAAAAAGCACAAAGGAACAAAATGTAATCAACACAAATCAGTGAAAATAGTTTTAATAAAGTTCAAATTGTTTTCAGTTTGCAGTTACACTGTTATACAAGCTGTACACTCACTACTTTACATTGTAGCAAAGTGTAATTTCTTTAGTGTTGTCACATGAAAAGTCTAATCTAAAAAAAAAATTTACAAAAATGTGAGGGGTGTACTCACTTCTCTGAGGTACTGTACATTTTTATTTTTATTTTATTTTTTTAGAAAATGACAGTTTGTTCCAGTTTGAAGGTTGGACACTCATTCCGTAATTCAGTAGGTTTGCGTTGTAGCTCACGCCAAATGGCATCGCACTTGAGTAAAGAACAGCTCTGGTGCAAACCCTGTGAAAGTACGGTTCAAATATGATTCTAAACTGACCTTCAACATGTGGATCCCCACTGAAGCCTACTATGGAGAAAAATCCTAGAATGTTTTCCTCAAAAACCTTAATTTCTTTTTGACTAAAGACAGAAAGGCACAAACATCTTGGATGACACAGGAGTAAGTAAATTATCAGGAAATGTTCATTCTGGAAGTATATTTTCACATTTCTCGAGACATCATTTTAGCAGTTATCATAGACAAAATGTGGATTTAGAAGTAAATATATTGTCTCTGAATATTGGTATCATTTTCTCAAATCAACAATTTTGAGAAACCGAGAATATGTGCATTTTGTTCCATGCAAAAATAAGAATATAAATATAAACAGTAGAGCTGGATTGCATTTATAATCTCTGAATAATGGGAATCCACATTAGTCAGGTTAAGCTTTATGCTTGTCATCAAAATCGTTCGTTCATGAAATATGTAAGGATTTGGTTTCCAGTATTCTGATGACAAAATAATAACACTGTAATTTTTAGCCACCCAAGCTCATTTTCAAGCTGTGACAAGTCAACATGCTGTGGCATTAACAAATGTTTTGTTTTTCTTGCTGTAACTTATACATGGACACTGATTATAGACTTTTAATGACCTGGAACATTTTAATGACAGACTGTCTGCAAACTTTGTAGACAATGAGAAAATGTTTTGCTTAGTTAATGCTGTGCTAATATTGTTTATTGTTTGAGGCTATTGTATGTAGCACAGTGTTGAGGCTTAGACACATTATGTGTGTGTGTGTGTGTATATGTATATGTATATATATATATATATATATATATATATATATATATATATATATATATATAGATAGATAGATGCTGGTAGAAGCAGTTTGTTGATGATCTGGAGCAATTTTCCTGTTCCTTTAATAATAATGCAGGATTTGATTTGGACTTGGGTGGTAATTTTTGGATCACTGGGCAGAGGGAATTATATAGGAGAACAAGTGTGCCGGAGTGGCTTTGTATGTAGACTTTCCCTCATTTGATCCACTATTGTCCTCCAGCTAAATCCTTGCTCCTGAATGAATGGCAGTAATTACAGTTGTCCTAACATTTTCCTCTTTATAATAGTGTTGTTACATTACACTGGAAGTGATGGTGAATGAACAGCTCAAACTCCCAACTTCTTGACATTTTGGATCCAGTGACCTATATGTCTAAATAACAGTGAATGATTTTCCTTTATTTAAAAAAAAAAAAAAAGGGAGAAATCCATTGTCCTGAAATAGCCTTCTCCTCCTATGGGGACAAATTTTGAAACGTAATTCTTCAAAAGCATATCTAAAAGGGGTCATATATCATAAGGAATCAAATTATCCTTGATCTTTTGAGATAAAAGAGCTACATGTACTGTGAAAACATGCTTATAACTTTCAGATGTCAAAAGTCCCCAGTCCAACAAGACCTTTTATAGAAACTAAGCTGAAAATGACTCACTCTTGCTTCTAACTTCTGGAACTTTCTGTCGCAGTGATAATGGATTGTTTTTATTTCTAAACAACAGAACTAATGATTGTGATCTAATGATGAACTAATGCACTAATGATGATATGAGTAAGAGTAAAATAGGCAAGCCTGTCATCATGTTTCCATGTTAAGCAAATCAGCATATTAGAATGATTTCTTGAAGGATCTTGAGACACCGAAAACAAACAATACTCAATAGCAACCATATTGCTGGATTTGGATATTTTTGGATCAAAGAAATGCCATCTGTGTAAGAAAAGACTTCTTTCAAAAACATAAAACCTTTGAATGACATTGTAATTTAAAAATAAATAAAAGTCTGTTTTGAAAGATTTTTCAATGTTTTTTTTTTTATTTAATATCTGAAGGTGGCTTTTCTGATTTCTAATTGCCAAATAAAGGGTAGAAACAGGTCTGGAAACAAAATTGGTATTATTTATTTTTTCAAATTATATTTAAATTAAATGTAAAACCTTTTTGTTTTTTTCGAAGATCAAATAAAAAAATTTATGGTCTCTTTTTGCAATGTCTTCATAATTTATTTTTACTACATAAAATGCCTTTATATTTATTTTTGTTTTTACATTTTTAACCATGACAATCATATAAATATGAATTGTTAGTTTTAAATCTGTAATGAACTAAATAAAAAGTAAATAAATACAGTACATGTAATATTTATTTTGATACAGATAGAGAAAGACTTTTCTGTGATGCATCTAAAATAAATTAAATTAAATTAATAAAAAATGAGAATAAAATAAAAATAAATTAAATTAAATTAAAAATACATTAAATTAGAACTGTCTAACAGATTTCTAATTTGTGGGGGTTGTGTCATGCATCCAACATATATAATATTATAACATTATAAATTTATAATTTTTTTATTACCTTTTAAATAAATGTATTTTTTTGTTTGTTTAAAAATAAAATAAAAAAATGCCCTGGATTTAAATAATTTAATTAAAACAAAACTGTAACAGATTTCTAATTTCTGAAAAAAAGGGAGGGATTTGTCATGCATCTAACATTAAATTAAATTAAATTACATTTTCAGTCTAATTGATTTCTAATTGTAAAGGTCAGAGAAAAAGTGGAAAATATATCTGAAAACTAAATTTGTATATATATATATATATATATATATATATATTTTTTTTTTTTTTAATTACTTTTTAATTAAATGTAAAAAATGTTTGTTATTCGAAGATCAAATTAAAAATAACCTGGACTGTTTTTACAATGTTTTCATCAAAAAATTAAATAAAAAAATAAATAAATAAAGAAGATGCTTTTTTTCTTTAAATTAAATTAAATTAAATTAAATTCAATTAAATTCAATTCAATTCAATTCAATTCAATTCAATTATTTCTACTTGTAAAGGTCAGAGAAAAATCCTTTGCATATTTTGTTTCTTAGGTACTTTACAACTTCTTAGGTACTTTAGGTAACATTACAAGTGACATGAAAAATTATAATTTGTTATACAATCACAAAAGTAATTTTACAGTTCGGTTCAGCTTTATTTGTCAGACTAAAGGTCCATTTACAGACATACATCATTATAACACACAGACTTACAATACATATCAACAACAACACTATTTATAAAAGACAGTTATACCAATGTTTCCACATTGGTGACTGGTATGGAATAACATACAGCCTAGGATTTGACAGCAGCATTATAATCGCATTCTGAGAACCATCCAGCCAACAGATACATTTATACATTTCTCAGCAGAACCTCAGTAGGAGAAAATTCAGAGGCATCATTTTTTTTAGACTGACAGGTGACACTGATGATACAATGAGAGTCAAGGGATAAATTAGTGCACATAAAATCTGTTGGTAATGCTGTAGAAACACCTACACAGTATCTTGGTCGTCTTCTGACTGCAACTTCAATTATGGATCCAACATCCCTGGTTGTCATGGTCACACAACAGCCTGTGCAGGACCATCACGGATGTAGAAACCGTAGATTTTACACGTTCACTCCATAGCCATGAGTGTATCAGATAATTTATAGCTTTGCAGCACATATCGTCAGCCCAGAGCGAGCATCTGTATTACCTGAGCTGAAGCTGTGGTGTCATTTACATGCATTCAACACTCATCCTGATAGCACATTCATCTCTCTCGACGAGATTAGCTAACCTTTTCTACTTTTCCAAGAAAGCCTACGGAGAAGCGTTGAGGGTGACATAACCTTCAGAACACAATCCCTGCCTGCAGGCTTTGCCATGTCATGTTTCATTATTGGCATTTCCCATCTCTACCGACTGGCTTAGGGCTAATCTCTGCTATTCTAAATCAACTATTTTGAGAAACATATTTTGTTATTTCTGTCTCATGTTGGGTTCGACACCGAATGTCAGGCATCTGGAGGAGGGTCGGCCTTGGGCGCTGATTGAATTTTCAGATTTGATGGATATATGATTCTAAGCCTCTCAGGTCTTGTGTATCAGACAGGTGTTCCGCAACTGCAGTGGTGTAACTGACAATTCAAAGCCTCAGCTTTGCTGTAGGTAGAGCGACCAAAAGATTTTGCCCCGCTGCCAAAATAACTTGGATTCCAGCGGAGAGCTTCACAGTCTGTTTCTTTCACAGTTGGAAAGGAGCCACACACTTTCTCACCTGGCGCTTCGTTTTATTGCTATCGTGAAATTCTTAGACGCAGACCAACATGACATCTGTTTGCTGGAAACGGCTAAAATGAGATTACATATAAAACGTTAAAGCACCAGCTCACCCGAAAATCAACATCACTGTCATTATTTACTCATCCTCATGTTGTGACAAATCTGTTGGGTGTTTCTCCAGGCTCTTTTGTGCCACTGCCATTGATGTTTGTTCTGTATTTTTATTTGATACATTTTAAAATGTTTTTGTTATTCAGAGATCAAATTAAAAATGTCCTGGACTCTTTGTACAACGTCCTCATTATTTCTTTTTACTAAATAAAATACCTTTTATGTCTCTGATCCGGAATTTAAATTTGAAACAATGACAACCATATAAATATGAATTATTAAATCTTTTTAAATCTACAATGATCTAAATAAAAAGGGAAATAAATATATTACATGTAATATTTATAAAAAATGTCATATTTCATTAAATGAAAAAGGAATAATGTCCACGAAAATGGCACTGTGGCAGAAAATAAAATGTCAATTAAAAAAAAATAAGAATATAAATTAGAGAATGCGGCTCTTATCCTCATAAAGTTTATAATCACAACTTGATCTCATGACGAAAATGTACTTGTGTGAACTTTTTCACAACATGCCACATACGCCATGTACACACATATCTAAAAGAGTGTGTGTGCTTTTTTTTTTTTTTTGCCTGGAACAGATGAACATGCATATGGTATGTTTTATGTGACGTTGGTTTTGTACAGTATGTGTCACCGCAGTTCTGACTTGAAATGTCCATTGAGTGCAGGGGTGCAAACTTGCCACCTTTCAGCAAAATTCATAGTTTTAACCTTGAAATAGGTCATTCATGTGAATCGTGTAGATCTGTTAAAAAAAAAAAAAAAAGTAAGCTGACTTTACTTAAAAAAAAAAAGTGAGGAAACCGATTGCACAAAAAAAAGTGGAATAGGAATAGTATGTTGTACTGACAAATGCTTAGTATAGTTCACTTATGCAGGAGTTCTAGTAGCTAAAAAAGAAGAACTGTAGGGGGTACTTGATCATTTACTTTAGATTTACTCTTGACTTAGTATAGCTACTCAGAATTACTGACTCCCAGTGTGCATTGCGGCATGAATAAATTATGCAATTGCTTTGTTTTACTCTTGTTTTTACCGCCAATTTTATCTGTTGTCTTGTGTCAGTAGTAGCACAACAAAAAGAATTACAAATAATAAAAACAAATACATTTTAATTGTTACTATTGTTGTGTTTTACCATTGTCATGCTGCATGTTGAAGTCTGTGTGTGACTAAGCATGCTCAATTGCAAAATATTGTCACAAATATTAAAGGATTATATTAACTCAGCTATTAAGCTTCACAAGGTGTTTATGACAAATGTAAGCAATAAAATCATAAAAGATCATTAATGAATGTAGACTAGTTAAAGATTTCGCTAGAACTTTTTAAAAACAACCTATTTATTACTTCTCTTCGCTCAAAAATGTTTTTCTTCACAAAATGGCACTCAAAAAAAGCTTGTTGCACATGCTCTAACCTTCCTTATTTCTTCTTCTGTTGTTTTGTTACTCATTAGCATCATGTATTAATGTCATTGCTTCCTTTGTGGCTACTTGAATATTTTAAGTAAGCGTCACTCAAAGCAGTAAGTAAATAGTTTTATTCGCCTTGAAATTAGCTGTAACTTAATAAAACCTAGTAAGTATAACAGTAAGTAAAGATAACTAATTATGTCTAAGTAAACTAAACTATTGGATTTTGCAGTGAAGCAAATGTGACGGAGAAGCGCAATTGCAAGCATGCTGTTTTAGCTTGTTTTTCGATTCCTCATCTTTTAGCTCTTTCATCGTGAGTTATGCTTTTCACGGGATTTGTACCCAAGGATTCTGTATTCTGAATCCAATTCCATGTGTGCTGAGCTACCGAACTTGTTACGTCTGGAAAGCGTAACCTATGGAGCCGTAATCATAACTGTGTATGAAAACGATTACAAGTGCTTGCCGTTTTACCACCTCTAGTGTTAATTTCTGTTGGAAACAGCAGTGATATGTACTTATTGGTATATACTTCGCGTTTTGCGAAAAAGTTCCCACAGGTACATTTTCGTCATGAGATCAGGTAGCATAATCACAATATCTGTTAAACTCGTCAGTGTTAAACAACAACACTGAAATGCTAAAATTAGTCTTTTTGACTTGACTTAATTGAACTTTGTTTTCTTTTGGAGCAACATGAGGGGGACTAAATGATGACAGGGTTTTTATTTTTATGTGAACTATTCTTTAAGTAATTGATTAGTCTTGCACACCAGCATTTCAGAATGTCATGTTTATTAATGTGAACATTCTCTCACTCAAAGTTTGTTTTTCATTTCCTTCTGCTTTTGAAATGGGCTTTTTTTTAACTGAACTAAAAACTTGTCATAAGACTTACGCAGAATAATTTCTCTCATGATTGAGTTTGAAGCCAGTATGAGAGTGTATGAGTCCTCATCCTTGATGTTCAGAGTCACACATCCATATTTAGATGTTAGAAATGTTACTTACATGTGAGTCTATAAAGTTTCCTTTTAGCACATTCAAATAAAGGAAGTTGTTTGAAAACTTTTCAAGAAAGAACATGTCAAACTAAAGAAAAAACATAAAAAGTAAGGTATAACAAACTTTCCCCTTGATTTTCAAGTTTTGCTTTTACAGCTCACATAAGAGCATACTTTGGGGCCCATATTCAGTCTTACAGCAAACTTGAGCAGGGATGGACACTTACATCCATGTCTGAGCAACAACTTGATTAACTTGATTCAACTTGATTCAGTTTCAGTCATTCAGTTTGTAATTCATGTCAATAATGTTGTGTATGTATTGGTGGGTAAATTTTCCTTTAACCTTATAAGACTGGGGTGAGCTTGTTCTGCAGCCTCCGTCATGGCGAGGTCTCTGTTTACTATGGGCAACAGTGACAGAGCAGACTTAGTTTCCTTCTCTCTCTCTCTCCCTCTGAAGTTGTCTTCTTTGAAGAGCTCCATGAGCACCTCTTTGATCTGTTTCGCACCCTTTCTGTCATTCTTTATACTGATAGACAAGACGGTACAAGTGTCCACTCACACTTTCCAAACAAATTAAATGATAATGTCAATAAATGCAGTTTGACTGAATGATGTTAAAGGAATATTCCAAGTTTAGTACAAGTTGATTAGCACATTTTTATTATTATTATTATTATTTAAAAGCAGAATAAAGATATTTCTGGTGGACTAGTAGTCATTCGTTTTAAGCATTATTCGACTATTAGACTCATGTTTAATAAACCATATAAATCACAAGGCCCTTAATTGCCTACATAGCCTATTAAGCGCTCAAGTGCACACAAAAAAAGCTTGCCACAGCGTATCGGCAAATGTAATAATTATGAATGTTTTCGGGAAAATCAACAAGGAGACTGCATTAACATTTGAATAATTTATATTTAAACTAGTGCTTTCTTTGTTTTTGGCTTAAGAGATGAAGTCAGTGACACTGACTCCGCAGTAGTGTAAGCGCCTGAATGCAAGTTTCATATGGATTACATAATCTGAGAATATTTGTTTTCTATTTGAATTGGTTCATTTAAAAGTAGACATTTCATTCTCTTTAAATAGCCTGTGTTTTTCAAGACAAGTATATACAGAGTTTCACACTCAAGTTCATAGAGACCGAGATAGAAAGCGCATCCTGTTTGCTTTCATTATTTTACAAAAGCACAACATTGAGTAGTTATTGTGAGTGCAGACAAATAAATGTAGAGTCTTTACAGATTCAAAAGATGTATTACTTTTATCTTTATGACCAAAAAATGTATTTTAAGAGCATATCCACCTCCATCTGTTTATCCACTTTCCACATTCCACACAGACACTTGAATAGCACATATTTTTCTAGGTTAACATTAGATTTGGCAGCCATGTAAAGTTGCTACTACTTACATATTTCAGATGAAAAGCCATATTCAGATAATCTGATAAAAAAAACAAAACAAAAAAAAAAAACATCTGTTTGGTTTTTTCGTGCTGAAATCATACACTTTAAAACCATATAAATTTAATCTTCTGATATAGGGTTTCTAAACGCACATCCGAAGCACGCACATAGAAAGTGGCTGTTAAATGGCATGTGATTATTACACTAAGTTCTCTTTCATGTCTTATTGCGCTTAAACTATCAAATATACACAAGATTAGGTTAAAAACATGCGAGTTACAAAAACAGTCGTTTATGTCTGTGAAGGTAAACAGTTGGGAAAGAAATCACACATTTATATTAGATCTGTTTGGCAGCAGCCTAATGTACAGTAAATAAATGAATAGATCCACTGTTCTCTTGTTTCCTCTGAGGCTGGGACTCTAAATAGTGTTCTGTGCTCATCTGTGCAGCCAAAGACAGAACAGTTAGCATGCTTTGCTCGAACTTTTGCCATGGGGGTTAGAATTGGTACACTGTTGTTGCTTATGAAAACAAAATGGATGGTGCCGTGGGTGGAAATGCGCACAAGCTTGCAGAGAAAGGCTTACCAAAAGAAAATTACTGGGTTGTCCTTTTTCACGTTTTCTGAGTTGGTACCCATAAGCACTTAACACTTAATTCACTTAACACAGAAAAGATTTTCATGATATGTCCCCTGATTACGAAATTATGTAAAGCAAAATTATGTGTATAGTTTTTAATAAAACAGCATTTTAAATGATCTGTTTGAGCTTAGAACAATGTGTGAACTATAGTAAGTGTTATATTTAAATCAAATATGACACGTGTATATATATATATATACACGGCAATGAAGTGACAATGATTTTAATTTTTGTTCTTGTTAAATAAAAACAGTAATCCAAATTGTGTGCATTTTCACCTCACACCTGAGTGTGTGTCTCATCCTTGATAAACACTTTCCTCAGTGTCGAACACAGCCACATCTGACACTTACAATCTTGATGAAAAGTCTCATTAGTAGACTGAGGGAGCGTGAGCGGAAGAGTGATGTCCCAGCGTTCTGCACTCAGAGGGTTCAATTAAAGAAAGAGGAAAACAATACTCACAATTCATGGCTGACAACTTCACCTGTCTTAATAAGCTTCTTCTCGTTAGAGCCAATATCTAATTTCAGAACAGTATACATAATGTTTCAAAGAGCTCATTGATGCATTTGTGAAATAACATTGAGGAAATCACAAAAGATGCCAGTTGTTTCTCCTAGACATCAATGCAGATATGCCAATATGTTTTCCTCACAATTCAAGGTCTGTACTATTGAATCAATTAAAAAATGAAAATGTTTGAACTATCTCTTGACAAGGCGTAAAGTATGGAAGCCCATTTCCACCACTAAGTAAATAATAATAATAAAAAAAAATCTTTTTAATCACACAAGTTAGACTTTTTTCTCGAGATGTCATCTCACAATTCTGAATTATTCTTATAAACTCGCAATTTCCTAGTAATAGAGTCACAATTCTGATATTTTTTTCTCATAATTGCAAGTTTATATTTTACAATTCTGACTTTATTACACACATTTGCAAAGATATAATCTGAGAGCATATTTCTTTCCTCTCAAAACTGGAGTTTATACAGCTGTGCTCAAAAGTTTACATACCCCTTGCAGAATCTGCAAAATGTTAATTATTTACCAAAATAAGATCATACAAAATGCATGTTATTTTTTATTTATTACTGACCTGAATAAGATATTTTACATAAAAGACATTTACATATAGGTGAAAACTTTTGAAATTTGAAGATCATGGTAAATGTAACTAATTTTGTCTTTTTGGAAACATGCAAGTATCTTCTGTAGTTTCTGAGGGGCAGTGCTAAATGAAAAAATATGATATTTAGGCAAAATGAGCAAAATGTACACATTTCCATTCTGTTCAGAAGTTTTCACCTGAGGTTTCAGTGTTTGAACCTTCTGTAATAGTTTCATATGAGTCCCTCAGTTGTCCTCAGTGTGAAAAGATGGATCTCAAAATCATACAGTCATTGTTGGAAAGGGTTCAAATACACAAAAATGCTGGAAAACCAAAGAATTTGTGGGAGCTGAAGGATTTTTCTGATGAACAGCAGACCGTTTAACTCTTCAGGACAATCAAGGGACTCATGAACAAAAAAATCACTAAACAAAAAAACACAGCTGTGGTACATTCAGGTAACAACACAGTATTAAGAATCAAGGGTATGTAAACTTTTGAACAGGGTCATTTTTATAAATTCTTTTATGCAAAATATCTTATTCAGGTCAGGTCAGTACTAAATAAAAAATAACATGCATTTTGTATGATCCCTCTTATTTTGCTAAAAGAATTAACATTTTGAAGATTCTGCAAGGGGTATGTAAACTTTTGAGCACAACTGTATCTCACAGTTCTGAGGAAAAAAGTTAGAATTGCAAGATTCAAACACAATTGCAAGAAAAAAAGTAAAGAAAACAAACTCGCATTTGAGAGGGAAAAAAGTGAAAAAAGTGCTTGCAATTCTGACGTAATTTGCAATTTTGCAAGTTAATTATTGCAACTTTTTATCTCACAATTCTGACTTTTTTCTCAGAATTGTGAAATAAAAAGTTGCGATAATTTATTCAGTGGCGGAAACAGGCTTCCAAAATAAATCCTTTTTTTTGTCCTATTTATTCAGTTGTATGTAAAACATGTAACAAACCGCTGGCAGCGAAACAGACCTGATTATGAAGTATAAGGATTATTTGAAGTGCGTGAAGAGATAATCTTAGAAAGAAAGAAAGAAAAAAAAAACAATCATGGTTTAATCTGTGTTCTTTTGGAATTAGGCTTAAGAACACAGACACACATGATGCCGCATTATAAAATCTCGAATGCACTTCATGTTAAATCCCCCAGAACAGTCCTCAATTTTCTGGCTAGTTATTTCATATCTCTGTGGTACAGGTAACATTTATTTTTCTGTCAAGGTTGAGTGTATTTGAATTCACCTCTCTCCTCTGTTTTCCTACATGCTGTTTTTCCTTCTGTTGTTTCACAGCCCATTATTATAGGTGGAAATTGGCCAGATCTGAGATTGTTTACACTTTTGTCGACTTCACCAGATGATGCATAACTGCACGAAGCAAATAAACAAATATTTGTCCAGGATGTTGACATTATCCTCATCTCTTGTGCTTTATGCAAGCATTTAGACCTGAGCAGAGGAACTGTGCTAATTTTTATTTTGCGTTCGCCTGATAAAGGTCTCTTGTCAGATATAATTGTACCTCTGGGACACAGTACCCAAATGTGCGCTGTGAACCATTAGCTGTAATGAAATTCAAGTATTCAAATTTACAGAGGTCTTAGACATACTCACCATACACCCAACTCTGTAAACAAGAACTTTTAGAGGATTTCGGGCATGCGTTTTTGGTAGAAGTCTCCTTGTGACACACAAAAAGTGTTCTCTCTGTTAAGGATTCTTTGATAAATGTGCTCTTACACCACAGGGGCATCCAATTAATTCCCTTAATGACATCAGACAGTAATAATGGCAGTAGAGCCTGAAACATAGAAAGTAATTTTGGCCCTTATTAGGGCTAATGGTTTAACCTTAGCCATGCGTGCTAGTTAATTACCAAAGGGAACACTAACAATAAATAGGAGGCAGTCTAGCCGCACACTCACAGAATTTATAGGATACTTAGGGATTTTACTTAAACCTAAACAAGTGAAAGTGTGTCTGACTTTGGTAATTGTGTTAAATATCTATCTAAAGGCATTCTTTTTACCATTTACAATGTAAGTGCACCATCTCTTCACAACAAAAAAAGTCTTCAGTGGTTTTGGCCAATAGGTGTTTTGTACATATTTCTAAAATAACTACTGACAAACAGGAATGACTGTATTGAAGTGATAACAAGGACACTTAAAATTTCTACAAAGATGTCTCGCTACAGTGGTCCCAGGAAGAATCATATCTATATTTGTTTCAAATGATAAAATATTAGATACTTTTCAGAAGACAAAAATAAAAAAATATCAGGGCATGTGCAATGCCTTTTTATTGATTCATGAAAGAAGAATGAGTAAATGAATGAATGAGTAAATGAATGAATGTTTTAAATAATAAAATAATAGATACTGTTCAAAACTGATAATTTTAAAAACTAGTTTTCATGACTGCTTGTCTTTATGGAAGCATGTTTCTGCCATAAAATTTTTAAAAATGTTATTACAACTTTTTATCTTAGAATTGCATGATATAAACTTGCAATTGTAAGTTATGAAGTCAGAATTGCAATATAATCTTGAAATTGTGAGCTATAGAGATGTCACATGCTGACTTTTCTCATAATTGCGTGAAGACTTTTTTCTCACAAATGGCAGTTTGTATCTCGCAATTCTGATTTCTTTTCTCGCAACTGCGAGTTTATATCTCGCAATTTTGACTTTTTTTCTCTGAATTGTGAAATATAAACTCGCTATTGCAAATGATAAAGTCCAGTTTTGAGAGGAAAAACATTTATTCACCTGACCATCGCGATTCTTTTTAAAATGATTTAAAAATCGATTGGTTTACCTTAGAATCGATTTATATTTAATTTTTTAACTTTTCCTAAGAGGTGGTGGGGAGAAGTTGCCGCTTTAATTCCAATTGAGGGTGAAATGTGCAAATGTGTTGGACTTAAAGTAGCACCACGCAGACGATCAGTATATGGCATCAAAGTACTGCGAGAGCAGTTTGAAAGCACATGGAGCCATCTGTTCTCTCAGGGCTCCAGACTACGACCATTTTTTTCTACGGTTGGGACTAATTTTTGTAAAACGGTCGCACTGGCGCGACCACTGCGTTGGTCAACTCATAAGCGCTGCCATTTCTGACACATATGAGAAACATCTAACGTTAAAAGAAACGAAAGTGGAAATAAACCGTGCTACGTTTGAGCTGCGCAGCTCAGAACGTTTATCAGCTCAGACCAGAACGCAAACAAACTTGCCTAAGCTCAAAACAGCTTTACTCGGAAGCCAAGTTGATTTTGCAACACTGTTACCACACAGTACTGCGAGATCTAGAGAGAAGCGTTTGAATTCTGCCCATAATTCTCTTTTATAAACAGCACTGACGTGCGTCAGAAAAACAGAAGTATTAATGCTAATGGTAACCGTGGTGTTGTGGTAGAAATAAAAATACATTATTCATTTTAGGGGATGTACAACCTTTTTAGAGAGAAATTCAAGCACTATTTTAATGATTTTCAAGCATTTCACACAACTATTTCCAGCACTTTACAGCTCTAATATGATCCAATTTGAATGTTATTTTTAATGGGATGACCAAAATATACTTTGTGGTAAACAAAATAAAAAAAAAGGAAAGCATAAACATGACTAAAACGGTTTACAAAGTAACATAGTAACAACAAAGTAACAACGTTTTATTTCAGTATTTTTTCTACTCAGATGTTTCTACTGTTGAACATATGACTATTATATTCATGTGCAAGTTCAGGGTTATGGCACTTGAAAGTTTCATGGTGCAAGGTACTTTAAAATATACACTGTATGCATGTTCATGCTCCTGAAATAAAAGTTCAGAAAAATGTGGCTCATCATACAGTCCCTTTAAAGATATGAACGTGGTCTAGTCTTTAACAAACAAAGAAAAATCACAATAAATTATTGAATCGCAATAGTTATATAATTGCAACACTCAATTATTGCAATATATATTAAACCGGCACACAATTATAAAGATAGTATTAATGGCAGATTAGTGTATTATTTTTTATTAGTTATAACCAGAGGTGGGTAGTAACGAGTTACATTTACTTGAGTACATTTTTTGGGTAACTAATACTTTTAGAGTATATTCAAAAAGTGACATTTTTAGTGAAATAACGGTACTTTTACTTCGTTACTGTGGGCGACGCTCCTCTCGTTACTTTATCTTAATGCAATACAAGTTAAAAGTGCTTTCATTTATCCCAAACGCGTCTACTTTTCTCCTTCCTTTGCAAAATGCGATAGATCCACTCAACCAATCACAACAAACCATTACACGCACTGTAAACAGTAAAGGGAGTTTGTAAATGAGATATGGATTTAATACAAAGTTAAATAAGCAAGAAGGTAATATTTTTATGTAATATAAGTTACTTAAATAGTCTGACTTTAACACTATTGCCCAATTTTGCTCCATTTCTTTGTTAAAAATTAGTTTGAAACAAAGTCACAACTGAACTGCAGCGCATCTCAATTCAAACACAGCGGTGTTTTTTATGAATGAACATGCGTTTTTACATTAATCAAGTGAGTCAATTTCCCATTCATAAACAGTCACTTGCTTTATTCCTCATTGAATCAGCCGTTCGAACGAATCAAATGAATATGATTCAGTAATTAAATAAATGACTTGACGCCACCTACTGGCTTGTAGTTTCATTTTTTAAGTATAATCATTTAATATTTCTATATTCAACATTTTATATTTAAAACATTAATCTCAAAAAAAAAAAAAAAAAAAAAAAAAAGAAAAAGAAAATAAAACTTTTTAAAGTTTTTAACAAAAAGTAAGCATAGAGCCCTGCTAGATTTATTGCATTGTGGGGGAAAATATTCAGTTTTTATAATAAATCTTGATGAAAATCAAAATCTGGATTTGAATTTTTAATGTAATTCTAACCTAAAAATGCTATGTGAATTTTGAAACAGAAAATATTGGTTTTCATCTTGCCACTTTCTTGGTCAAAAAAACACATTTTTACTCAAATGAATCAAAATGGATTTATAGCGTTTTGGAAAAGAGCTCTTCATATCTAAATAAAAACAGATTATAGATATACAGTATATGATCCAAAGTAACTAGTAACTAACTACTTGAGTAGTTTTTTTATCCAATACTTTTTTACTCTTACTTAAGTAACTTTTCAGACTATTACTTTTACTTTTACTTGAGTAAATATTTCTATAAGTACTTTTACTTTTACTTGAGTACAGTTTTTAAGTACTCTACCCACCTCTGGTTATAACGTATCGCCGCCTAAGTATCATGATAGTATCGAATTGGGAGGCAGCTGTATCGTCCCATCCCTATAAAAAAGACTGATATGTTGTGTTTATATCTCACAATTCTGAATTAATAACTTGCAACTGCATGTTATAAAGTCTGAAATTGTGAAATATAACCTTGACAACCTGATCTCATGATTTTTTCGCGAGACACAAAATACATAGCACCATGTATGTATTGTGACATATTCGATGTGAAATGTTGACATATTCGATGGGGTAAAAGTGTTTTTTTTCCTTGGACAGATAAATGTACATATGGTATGTTTTATGTGACGTTGGTTTTCAACATGCCACCACAGTTCTGACTTGAAATGTCCGTTGAATAGCGCTATAACTCTAATGCTCTGTGATGTTTTAAAATAACATACCATCTGCACTACACCTAAACCTACCCAATAGTATGAATAAAAGCGAATGTGATGTAAAAACACAATTGCAAACATGCCGTTTTAGCTTGTTTTTTTATCTTTCAGCTCTTTCATCGTGAGTCGTTTTTCACAGGATTCGTACCCAAAGATTCTGCATCCTAAGTCCAATTCTGTGCCGACTGAGCTGCCAAGCAAGCTTGTTATGTCTGGTGTTGTGCCCATTTGCAACCCCTGTCAAATTATTGGCCCCCTTTTGTTGAAATAGCTACACCAGAAAGCGAAACATATGGAGCTGTAATCATAACTGTGTACGAAAACGATTGCTCTGTGTTTAACTGCCTCTAGTGTATGTATTTTGTGTCTTGCGAAAAAGTCTCCACAGATATGTTTTCATCATGAGATCAGGTAGATAAAGAGTTTAGAATTGCAACTTTTGTCTCACAATTCTGACTTTATAACTTGCGAGTTTATATTTCACAATTCTGAGAAAAAAAGTCAGGATTGTGAGTTTGTATCATACAAGTCTGAAAAAAAGTCAGAATTGTGAAAAAAAAAAAAAAAAGGTTTATTCAGTGGCAGAAACAGGCTTCCATATGTCCTAAAGCATAAATGGGAAAAAGGCTTTAGTCTGGTATTCTTGAGATTAGTTTTAAATGGCATAATGCTCTTATTCTTATTCACTTTTTTCCTTTCTTTTTTATGTTGGTCTATGACTCATTTGTTGTTCATATTTTGCCAGTGGGAAGTCTTTTCTTTTGCTGTGGCCTCAGATAACCAACATAACAAATGGCCAAATATATATATATATATATACACACATATATATATACACATATATACAAATATATATATATATATATATATATATATATATATATATATATATATACAGGTGCTGGTCATATAATTAGAATATCATCAAAAAGTTGATTTATTTCACTAATTCCATTCAAAAAGTGAAACTTGTATATTATATTCATTCATTACAGACAGACTGATATATTTCAAATGTTTATTTCTTTCAATTTTGATGATTATAACTGACAACTAATGAAAATCCCAAATTCAGTATCTAAGAAAATTAGAATAATACTTATACAAAGAAAGGATTTTTAGAAGTCATGGCCAACTGAAAAGTAGTTGGGGGTCCTTTTGCCTGAATTACTGCAGCAATGCGGCGTGGCATGGAGTCGATCAGTCTGTGGCACTGCTCAGGTGTTATGAGAGCCCAGGTTGCTCTGATAGTGGCCTTCAGCTCTTCTGCATTGTTGGGTCTGGCATATCGCATCTTCCTCTTCAAAATACCCCATAGATTTTCTATGGGGTTAAGGTCAGGCAAGTTTGCTGGCTAATTAAGAACAGGGATAGCATGATCCTTAAACCAGGTACTGGTAGCTTTGGCACTGTGTGCAGGTGCCAAGTCCTATTGGAAAATGAAATCTGCATCTCCATAAAGTTGGTCAGCAGCAGGAAGCAGGAAGTGCTCTAAAACTTCCTGGAATACGGCTGCGTTGACCTTGGACCTCAGAAAACACAGTGGACCAACACCAGCAGATGACATGGCACCCCAAACCATCATTGACTGTGGAAACTTTACACTGGACCTCAAGCAACGTGGATTCTGTGCCTCTCCTCTCTTCCTCCAGACTCTGGGACCCTGATTTCCAAAGGAAATGCAAAATTTACTTTCATCAGAGAACATAACTTTGGACCACTCAGCAGCAGTCCAGTCCTTTTTGTCTTTAGCCCAGGCAAGATGCTTCTGACGCTGTCTGTTGTTCAAGAATGGCTTGACACAAGGAATGCGACAACTGAAACCTATGTCTTGCATACGTCTGTGCGTAGTGGTTCTTTGTCAGTTATAATCATCAAAATTAAAAGAAAGAAATGTTTGAATGAATATAATATACAAGTTTCACTTTCTGAATGGAAAAAAAAAAAATCAACTTTTTGATGATATTCTAATTGTATGACCAGCATGTGTGTGTGTGTGTGTATATACATATATGTATATGTATGTGTGTGTGTCATATTAGTTCTATCTATTAGGTATCTATAAACATTTCTGTTCATTTCAACTGAAGTTGTTTGATTAGCAAAGGACCCTACTGGAAATATGGAAACTGACGTTTTTACTTGTGACGAATCAGTTCTGGACACAGCTGGTTTTGAAGCCAAAAATCAACTTGTCAGCTTGTGCATTAATTATGAGGATATTTCTTTGATTCTTTCTGCAGGGTAAATGATTACAGCAGTAGATTAACTAACCAAGACTAACCAAGTTAGTCACTGAATTATTCATGCAACCGATTTGTTAAAAAAAAAAAAATCATTTGGGTAAGGAAAGAGCAACTGTCTTTATGAGTGATTCATTGAAAAATAATTTCATTAAAGTTTTAATTGATGTTTTTGTTGTTGCATTGCATTTAATAAAAAAATAAATTGATATAACATCAGTGTCATTATTGGACATAGTTTCCATTATACTATTACATTGTTTTGTTTGTTTTTCATATTAAGAAGAATGAATCCACTGCTTTTATATTAAATATATTATTGCAGAGAAAAAGGCTGTATATTAGTGAAAGCTAAATTGATTGTTTCTCAATCTCCAATGCAACTTTATCACAAGACTCACAATCCCTAATGCACATCAGTTAATGCTCTGAAGCCAGACTGACTGTGCCAGAGACTCTACAGACTCCGATGTAACATTATAAACAAAGGAGCGTTATCTGGCATGGAGCGTAATGCAATTGCAAAGCTGAGGAAATACTTGAGATTTATTTTTAGTGTAGAAGGAGGCGAGTGAGTGATCTTTGATTTATGTTAAGCTTGAATCACAGACCTCAATGAGTCTGAGTAATGCTTTTGTCACTCATTCAGAAACACTCGATGCAATTCTTTACAATACAAAATACAATCCAAATGTTCACAGAAAGGTCTATCTTAAAACAAAACTGGAGCAATAACGTCATCAGATTTGTTCTTAAAGAAGAGAGCCTGCCTCATACAGCAGATTTACCGGAGACATTTTGATTTTGCATGGACTTTAACTTTGATTTAGTGAATAATGTAGAAATCCTATCAGAGCAGGGCTTCTTATTCCACTCTCTCTGCAAAATTGAGGTGTTAGACATATTTCTTTTTCCCGGTGCTTTACACAAGTGTTATATATTCTGAATGTGTCACATCAATGAATCTTTGAATCTAGATTTCATGGTAATGCATGTATATTCACATAAATAGCCTACATGATGTATGTGGCCAGATCACATCTCAGAGTTTGAAAACCACATATGTTTCTCTCTTAAGAACTAAGACATAAATAAAATGTCCATATGGCTTTCGTTAAAGGATAACATGAAATGCATACAAGTCATTCCTGCTGTGCAGTACATTTTCATGTTCTCTGGACGTATTTTATAAAATATTCAGATTTTATATAATATTATAAAATATTAAATCGTTTTGGAAAATATGGAAATTATATTTAATAGCTTATGTAAAGCTACAGGTAGTATCACATAACAGGAATAACCTGGACATCATTCCATGTTTTTTTTTTTCTTTTTCTCTCTCTCTCTCTTCTGTGTAGTGGTGCTGTTGTCTTGCACTCCCCGAACTGTCAAGAAAATATAACTAGTCATGTTTGTGGTTGTGACAAACCGTAATATGATTTGACAGAATCCTGTAGGCTGGTTTCATGAGCACATATAGGACTGCCCTTCAAATCTGATCGCTTACATTTCTCTATTTTCCTTCATTTGTTTTCCAAATATAGGGCTGTGGAAGTTTACTGACTGAAATGTGTATCTCTGCAGTCATGGAATGTGACACACGGCTGCAACTGTAAGATTGGTGCTTGAAACTTATAAATAGACTTCACTGGATTAGCCTGTTTAATATTCAGCAGTGCGTAGACTAAATGTACATCACTTTGAATCCAGATGACATGGTTCTGGGAGCTTCCATCAAAGCGCAGCACCTGATCTTTCCGGTTCAGCACTCCTTTTTATGACATTCCCAATGGATTCTAATTCACTTATACCAGGTTCTGGTTAGTTAGACAAATTATTGCATTTCTTGAGCTATTCTTACACTGAAATTGAGGCAATTACGGGAGTGCTGGCACAGGTTAGAGACAGTTTAAATTAATTATATAGTTAATATTCTTCATGTATTCGCCAACAGGCTGACGGGTGACTGGAAATGGAGCCTATTGAATGTATCGCTACACTTTGGGCTTTTTAGTGTAAAAACAAGCTTATGTCTTCAAAAATTCCCTGCATGATTTATTAGTTTGGCAAGATAACAGAAAGTCCAAGTTTCTTCATTTTGTCTTCATAGATTGCATCTAAAATCTAGGAAAGGAATAATCTTTAAGAATAAACAGTGTCAACAGGCACTGTCAACAGTTGCTAAAACTAAAATGATCTCATAAATATGAGAAAACACAAGCTAAAAAATGTATAAGATGAGACAGATCCAAGCATTCAAATAGCATTGATATTGTATATTGATATTTGGTTTTAGAGGGTTTATTGCAGACTTCACCGTTGCTGTTTAATAAATCTGGGCATGTACTTTTTGTCTTGTGGCATTGATATTGTAATAATGCCGGTTTATTGGAACATATTTGCTTTGCAAATTACAGTTTGGTTTTAGAGGGTTTACTGCAGACTTCACTGTTGCTGTTTAATAAATCTGGGCCTATAATTTTTGTCTGCAGTTTTGGTCTTGACAATTGTTTTAGGAAGTTCATTAATTAATAACAGACCATTGGAAGGGGACATCTCTTGGATAGGAGATTTAATGGAGCATAAAGATTCTTGGCCTAAGAAGGTCTCACATAAGATCTCAACAGTGACACAAGTTGTGGTCAGATTTGCCAAAATACCACAATCTGTAAATATACATCAAAGATGTAATACTCAAATGTTTTTCAAATTACAAAGAACAAATTACACTTGCATTTGGCTGGCAGTCGGCAGCAACCTTTGAAATTCACTACACAACTTTTACCAAGATTTTTGCCCCAATTTGTAGTCTGAACATGTTGACACTAGTTGCCGACAGTTAGAGTCAGTCTGCCAATTTTGGGCAGAAGGAGTTGACAGATTTCACAGAAACTGATGGGCACGGACTCTGATTTATAGCGTCAAATCTTGAGTCCATCCAGATGAAGAATGTCAAACATGTTGAATATTTTGTAAAATATGACGTGCCTAAAAGTAGGCATACTGACTTAAGACGTTAATAGTTCATGAGGAAAACTAGGTATCATATAGATGATACGACTGAGTATTACAGACTTTCAGGTCTTTATGAACACAACAAGCTTATTCAGAATCATGTACCTCATTACTAGGAGAAGAATGACGTATGAAAACAACATGTAATCTAAAATCTGATCAAAATATCAAACTTTTTTTGGGGTCGCACCTTTATATTAAGTGGCCTTAACTACTATGTACTCGCATTTAAATTAATAATTTGATACAATGTACTTATTGTATACATACATGTTTTTACACTGTACTTATATTTTAAACATTCCAGCATGTATTTACATCTGTAATTAATTTCTGTATTTACATTTGTAATTACACTGTTGACCCATCCCTTACAACTTAACCAACCCTTAAACCTATCCATACCACCAAACCTGTCCCTAAACGTACCCGTATCCCACCTCAATAGCAGCAAAAGTGTTTTGCAATACAAAATGCACACAATTGTACATTGTACTTATTTGTGGTGCAAGTACATAGTGGTTAAGGCCACTTAATATAAAGTGGGATCCTTTTTTGATATCCTCTGACTGGTTGGAATCATAGTCTGTGCCCATCATACCCTGTGCTATTTTCTATTAAAGGAAACCTATTATGCCCCTTTTTACAAGATGTAATGTAAGTCCCAGGTGTCCATGTATTACATCATTTTAAAATGCATATTTTGAGTTGAAGCAGAAGCATGCAAAACTGTGTAAAAGCTGACTTAATGACTCTCACCTCCAAGTTTGGCTGCAATGTATACCAAGTCTACATCAATGGCTTATTTACATCAACTACAGTCAGCTCCTTCACATCTATGTGTATTTTCTGATCTCTCATGTGTCTCCAAGCAAAGAGGCGCATGTTTCTGTATGAATTTGTTGTGTTTGAAACAACTTAAAAGTGTGTGTGATCTTCAGTCGTTTAGTGTATGATGCCCAGTTTATCTGTGAATACATTCAGTGATCCGAAGTGTTTTAAAATCTGTTCAGACTTTATTCCAGTCTTTACTTTCCATTTATGATATAAACCTAATCAGTTCATGCATTTCTAGGGAATCAAGCATGTGATCTTGGCGCCATGCTCTACTGTTTGAGCTATAGTAACATTGTACAAATAATTTAAGCTCCTCCATCCACATTAATTTTATACTTTTTACTACTTTTATTGTCAACAATTTGTCTATTGGCAGTTTTTATGGAATATTAAAAGAAGATGCAGTCACATTTACTGCTGTTCTGCAAAATCACTGGGGAAAAAGAGAACGGGGTTTCCTAATGTGAAAAAATAACATGAATGAAATACAGGAATAATGACAACAAAATAAACATCCAAAGCTGCTCTGCCAGCTAAGCCCCAAATAACAGCTTTCCTTTTTATCCTTTTTATGTATCATTTTATTATATTGCTAAATAATATTTATAATAAGTGAAATTTTGTATACAAAACTGCCTAAGTAGTAGACAGAACATACGTCTTGTCCATTGGGGATCTTCAGCCCACACAGAGGTCACTACCTTACCAGAGGTGTGCTATTGCTATTTTTCCTCTCGTGATAAGTCATGGCGACAGATGTTGGTAGGTTTCTATATATTGCTGCCATTCATTTTAATCGAAGGAGACATAGCCGTATATCTTTAGCGAAGCACTGCGGAGAGCCGCTACTGGGATGCTTCTGAAATGTGCCACGGCGGTGGCCGCATCAGAGCTATAATGCACCACAATAATGCTGTGTATATAATTATTTATCTAAGCATTAATGGCAAAGATAGCTCCTTATACTTGAGAGTGACCATGTATAAGGTGTTTCTTGAAGGTTATACTACATTAAAGAATGATCATGTCACTTTTATGTATGGCAGTGTGAGAAAAACTGTTCCCATTGCAGATTTTTTGAATTACCTAAAAACCACCTCATGTGAGCATAAAAAAACTTTTTTAAAGTTTTAAACTTGTTTGTATTGAACATATTTTCAATTTTCAATTTGAAGGGCAATGGCAACTCAGCTAGAGAAATGTCAAGTAACATTGAATTAAACACATAATTTTGAAGTATAAAGACTGAAATGGTGTTTTCTTGCAAAATGTACTCTAATGACCTTGTTGACTCCAAACGTGACTTCAGTGACATTTATATTAAAATGAATTTGCCTTTAAAATTACCTGAGCAACGTTATTTGTGACTGCACCTCAAATCAATTTACAACCTATAGTATAATTACCACAGGATAGACCCCCTGGAACGACCTAGGGTTAAGCATCTTGTTTAAGGGCACAACTGTAACAGCTGTGAGAATGAAACCAGCAACCTTTTGATAACAAGCCCTGAACTTTGACCAGTATGCCACCAAACACCCCTGACACACCTGTCCTAACTACAGCGTGACAAGATTCCAGCGACAAACAATTTGGGTGTCCACACTAGACCCGACGTGACAACGCGACGCGACAGAATCAATCAAATATCAATCAAATGGAATCGCACTGCACTCGCAACGAAAATGGATAAGTTTATAATGTAATTCATAAATATGAAAACTTTTAACATTATTAAATGTGCATACTGAGTGACTAATACTGTCTAGAATACACTTGACGGTTCTCAATCAGGTCACAGTTTGAACGTACATCTTTGCTTCAGGGAAGAGTACCAAACTCTGTACTTTTATAAGCACTGAATGAATTGCGTCTGTACTGCCGAGGATCGATTGAGTCTGGTACGTAGCGAAGGCATGCGTACGTGAGAGAGGGCAAAACACACAGGGCAATGGCTAACAGAAAGCGCTCTAATGCAGTGGTTTTCAAAGCCTGGGTCGCAACCCTCGGGTGGGTCGCCAGGATGATTTAAGGAAGATGTATACATGTAAAAAAAGTTCAAGACTCAGGGAGAAGGATGCGGGAAGCTGCAAACGTAACTTTAATAACAAAACAAACATTAACAACAAAATGAAAGTAAGCTGCAGCCGCCTCACGCCAGACTCCAGTGTGTATCTGTGTTTGCCTTTATCAGTCAGAATCCACTCACCACTCACAAAAATGTGAACGGTAGTACCCAACCCTACTTTGCTTTAATTTATTTTCCAGATCTGAGGCAAACTATCTGTTGTTGCTTTCAGTATGGCTATAAAGGTCACACAAAATGATATTCAAACGCACATTAGACACATTTAACTTTGAATAAAGTGCATAATCAGTACCTGAGATTATCACTGTCATTAGTTTGAATGCCATTTGTTCCAGCCGCGACGTCGAGGAAATAGAACCCGTTTCCAAATTAGAAATTTTGTGTGTCGCCATCACGGCTAATTAGGACAAAAACTGATTAACATGGAAAAGATACCTTTTATCGCATGTCGTCACGTGTAGTTAGGATGTTATAGGTGAAGTGTGTCATTTCTGTGCCACTAGTGGCACCAAGCAAATTTGCAAAATGGTGACTAATTGCAAACAGATCTCCAGAACACTCCTCTGTCTGCAACTGGTGGACCAAACCGATATCCCGCCTCCAAACTCACACCATTGGTTCAGTCAATAGTGCCGTTTCACAGAGGTACAGTGAATGTGCCTTCCATACGTCATTAAAGCTATCTCATTTCTAAAAATCAAACATTAAAATTGACTGTTATTTCTTTGTGAGGCATAATTATTGTAATTTCTTTTGTTAATTGAAATGAGAACATCTTGCAACCTCCAGAGGACTTTTTTTTTCCTGGGGAAAACAAACTACAAATGACTTCCTTTTGACTTTGCATTTTGAGCTGTCAGCAGAGAAAGTATTCTTTCCAAAAATTACACACATATAACCTTTAAATAAAACGAAGTGAAAACTTCATTAAGTCTCTTGAGCTGTGAAACAGCAACCTCTAAGCAATAAGACTTTCTTCTGGGAGCAAACTCGAACTGTTAATCAAATTTCTTAATCAAAGTTCTAGTCAAGACCTATGGGAGAGTTTTCTTGAGTAGCGCCTTGACAGAAAATCTACTTCACATATTCAACTTCTATTTAGCAGACACTTCACTATCAAAGCCAGCACATTTCAAGCCCCAGTTACCTGCCAGCTCAAGGGCGCAGTGGAGAGCGTGACCATGATCTTAGTATCGCTCTAGTTTCCAGGGAAGCCCTACTTGGGACTGAACCTTTTTCTCATTTAGCAACCCAGGATCAAAAGGCTACCAGCACATATGGAACAGACACACGGAGCATGTAACCGTTTAACTTTTGATTATCAATCAGCCTGTCACTATGAAATATGAATGATAAAGACTCAATCAGTCTCCCACACTGCATCTGCAGGGAGTCTTATCAAGGAGGCGCAGACCCCGCTGTTAGACACCAGCTGAAATTTGTGCATTTAATGTCGGGCAGTGAATGAGGAGAAATAGCGCTGGGTGATTACAGAATGTGCCGTGTGTGTTTGTTTAATGGCTGAAATCATAATTAATGTTTTAATGAAGCATCTATCATGCATGTGTCATGCTGGAGCTGTCGGAGAGAGCTGTTATTTCCTGATATTTGTTTGTGTTGTGCAGGATCACTAGAGGGGGTAGTTTGGCTCCGCTCATGTGCCGGTTCTGAGTGTGACGGGCTATGAATCAGTCAGAGATGAATCTCTAGGGAGGTTTCCAAATAATCAAGGGACCCAGCAGTGAGCGCCTTGAGGTTTAAATCATAAGGGAAGTCTTATCTGTGTGTGCTGTCAAAGGTCCCAAAGTCTAAAGTAACCATTCAACTGAAAAAAGAAGATAGATTTGGTAGAAATGGTAACATTTTTGCTTGAACTATAAAATAGTACAGCCAAAAGGGATATTTTGTCTTCATCTACCAATGTTTTACCAATGTTTTGGCCCTTTGGTGAAGCAATAAAAGAGATGGCACATGGCCAAACTGCTTTTATCCATACCCATATGTTGAAATAATTATAAGATTCCATTAAGACTTTCAAGTCTGCATAGAAGTTATGCAGGGAAGAAAACAGACAACATGATTTCAAGAGGATATATTGTGACACTCAATACATGTCCGACTGGAGGCATTCACACAGGAAAAAAAAAAAAAAAACACACACACACACACACACACACACACACACACACACACACACACACACACACACACACACACACACAAGAAATTAGCTGTGGAATGGGGAAAAAAGTCTCAAGACAAGTTTTTAAAAGAAGTTTTTTAATTTGAGCACCGTGTCATGTGCAAGATGTTGCAAATTCTGGTATACAATAGTCAAAGATGTCCATCTAGAGCATGTTCTCATAGAAAAGCAATGAAAAAGTATTGCAGATAGCAAAAAAAAAAAAAAGAAAAGAAAAAGCACTCTGTGTAACTGGACTGTTCATACATAAAACATGAATGCACATTGACTGGACCAACCTGAAAAATAGTTTTAGCCTAATTTTAGCTAAGGAAGCATAATTTGTCATACAGCTGTTGTCATATCTTGTTGCATTTGAATATGACATTGAAACCTACTCTTGTCAAACAGTTTTGGAGATTTTCATCTTTCCCCATGTAAGGATATTGGATGGACATTTCTTTGCGTGACTGATATCATTGGCTTGCTGCATGACCCATTTGTTTGAATATACTCCACTGCAAATTAGATTTCAGATCTACTGCAGAGTGGAAAATTATTATTCAGCATAAAGCCTCCTTTTCTGTTCAAGATTAAAAAAATAATAATATGGGATCAGCATGGGGAGTGACTAAATAATGACTTTGATTTTTGGGTGTACTATTCCTTTAGTATTATGCATCAAAGTGTTGCTAATAATACGTAGAAAAGGTCAGGGTAACACTTTATTTTAAGGACCAATATAATTAGAAATGCACCGATTGACCGGCTAGTGATCGGAATCGACTGATTTTTTTTTGTATGATCGGCCCAGATCGGTCACCGGCCGGTCAGTCTCACGTCTTGCCAATTCCGAGCCGATCCTTTTATTGCCAGCTGCGCAGGCAATCACATCACAGCCACGCACATGCTCACAGTCTGGTGTAAACATGTCGTTGTTGTGGAAGTTCTTTTCTGTGAGTGAAGATGACACAAAGATCGCAGTTTGTAACATTTGTAAGGCTAAAATACAACGGCCTGGAAAAACGAGCGCGTCGCACTGCATGCGCATCACTTCTTTTGAGAGCACGAAAAAGACGCGACATGTGAACGGCCCCAAAAAAGGCAGTGCAGTGCGCCTCACGTTTTCAGACATAAAAAGCACGTTCGGTGTGAACAGGGCCTAATAAGACACTTAAAACACTATCACTCAGCTGAATATGCCAATTTTGAAAAGGGTAAAGCGGCTAAGGCTAGTGCGCCGAGTCCAAGGCAGAGCTCGTCAGCCACAAGTCAACAGCTTCTGCTATCTTTTATCGGGATGTTCAAGTAATAGCATTTAGTACTAGCATTGTTATTTCTACCTGTTTTAAGACAGTGCACATTTTGTTATTAAAGTTATTGTTGAGAAACGATCCTGTAGCTAATTAATGTTAAAAAAATTATTCCATAATAATATTCATTTGTTAGTAAGCCTACTTTGTTAGTTATAAATTATTTCTAAATATTTCAAGGCACAGAGGAGCACTTTATTTAGTTATTTTGTTGTGAGAAGATCCTGTAATGTTTATTAATTTATTTTATTATAAAAAAAAAACATTGAGGAAAAGAAGATTTTTGTTAGTATAACTCTACTATGTTAGTTATATACAGGAACTCATTTTATACCTTTTTCAAGACACAACACACTTTATTTTGTTAAAGTGATTTTGTAGTGAGAAGATCCTGTAATGTTTAATAATTTATTTTATTGTAAAATAAAAAAAAATAAAATAAAAAAATGAAGAAAATATTTCTGCATATGCTTTCATTACAGTTCTTTTTTAAAAAAATCGGAATCGGCAAAAATCTGAATCGGAAGGTCGCACTTACTGAAAAATCGGAAATCGGAATCGGCCAAGAAAATTGCAATCGGTGCATCTCTAAATATAATATCAGTATTATTACTAGAATATTGGCTGTTTATACTTCTCAAGGACATATTAAAGTCTTATTCATGACCCTATTTTAGATCCCTTAAAGAGATTTTCACCCAAAATGAAAATTACCCTATGATTTACTTACCTTCAAGCCATTCTAGCTGTATATGACTTTCTTCTTTCAGATGAATACAATGAGTGTTATATTAAAAATGTCCTGGCTCTTCCAAGCTTTATAATGGCAGTAAATGGGTGTTAAGGTTTTGAAATCCAGTAAAGTACATCCATCCATCATAAAAAAGTGCACCACATGGCTCCGAGGTGTTAATAAAGACCTCCTGAAGCAAAATGATAATTTTTTGTATGAAAATGATCCATATTTAAAACTTCTGCTAACCTGTCATGAACATTCACAAGAGAGTGGTGTTGATGACAGAGGACGTAGGACATATTACTGGTATATAAGCTGTTTATTAGTACTTATAGTACAGGGCTGTTGAATGCTTGAATCTGACTGGCTGACGAACGTTCTGAAGGTGTGCATTATTTTCAGGGAAACGCACGGTGAATGTAGTTCTGGGCAGCTTCTGACCGAATTACATGTCTATATCACTTCGCCACACTATTTCAGTTATTTCAAAGTCCTTACAGCCTAAAACAGCAAAATAATCTAAACCCACAACGACACTGGCCAAACAAATAAATATAGTAAACAACAGGATAAAAACTACAGATTATTTCCATGTTTTTGCAGCAAAATTGCGTTTTAATGGAAAGCACACACTCTATTTCAGCCACTCACTCTCTAACAGACGTACTAGCAAGACCAGGACTTCATTCTCCTCTGCCCAGTCCGGGCATTGAGAACCTACATTGAGCATTCCGCCTTGTTTAGGCAGTCAGCACGGCTTTTCGTTTGTTTCGCCGGCCGCACCAAAGAGCTTCCGGTCACGAAACAGAGACTATCCAGATGGATAATTAAAGCTATTATGCTGGCCTACTCCTCCTTGGGTCTCCCTTACCCCATCGGAGTAAGAACCCACGCGACTAGAGGCGTTTCCTCGTCATGGGCGTGGTCTAGTGGAGTAGCTATGGCGGATATTTGTGTGGTGGCAGGCTGGGGCTTCCCATCCACATTTACCAGGTTCTATAATCTGGATGTCCCGGCCTTACAGACCCGGATCCTTTCGGTATGATGGATATAGTTCCAGTGTTCTTGGTACTGTACTGCATTGCCTGCTGTGCTAAACGCTGCTGACTCAGTCGTCGCTTCAGTAGAAGAATCTGAGTAACCATAGTGAAACACCCGCCTATATATATCCGATTGCCCCACCCAATCTGGTGGGATCTAGCAGAATTCGGCTGGCTGCAATGCCATAGGTTTGCGCAGCACCACTGCCCAGCTATTGGTTCACTCAGTTATCACTGACACGACCAATAGCCTTGCAGTTACATTGCGTTATTAAAAAAGTGCTTCAGTCTCTGAGAAAACAAGGTTTTTACCATAAGCGGCTGCAACGCAGTACTCATTCCCGTATCTCAGGGAACCGAGGTTACGTAAGTAATTATTTCCATGTTTTTGCAGCAAAATTACGTTTTATTATGTACGGAAAGCACACACTCTATTTCACCCACTCTCTCTCTAACAGACGTACACACATAACAGTCAGCACAGACGTTAACATACGCGCTAATGTTGTTAGCGCTGTTCTGACGATTAACAACTTTTAAACTAAATGACATTTCTCACATGCGAGGTAACAACAGCACTGTTCCTGAAGAAAATTAACTTAAAGTTTCACTATAAGTAGAGACGCTGCTGCTGATCACATTTGAGAAAAGCACAGACTCACAGAGGTAATTCATGAGCTTAATCTCTCTCTCTTTTTCTCTCTTGCCTTCTGTCTGTATGTCTGTCTATTCATTATTAACTGCATAGTCTGCTATCAACGGCTCAAGTGTCGTTACTAGGTCTAAAATGACATTTTGGAATTAGCAACGAAGGAGTTGGATAAGCTGCGTAAGAAATCCTACTCACAATAGCGTTTTAAGGACAAAAAATTGACGAATTTGTTGAAATATATCATCTGATCGATGTCTTGAGGTGTGGCAACTGTAGTATAAGTATAATTGACTTATGCTTTGTGATTGAATAATGCTTTGTGTCGTGGCCACATCACCACCTCGGATGTGCATTATTTACTAGGAATTCAACAGCTTGTCATCAATTATTCCTCACTTATAGTGCACATATTAAATGCTTTATTTACATATTTTAGATCCCTTAATCCTACCCCATACCTAAATTTAACAACTACCATACTAAATATTAATAAGCAGCAACTTTCAAAAAAAAAAAAAAAAAAAAAAAAAAAAATTTTTAGCAAGATAATCATTGTGCATGTACTAGCTGAACTTTAATGGCTTGAACTTAGTTGCACTTCAAATGGATAAATATAAATGTAACTAACATTATCTGTCATCTATAAAACATGATCTTTTGCTTTTACCAATGCTCTCTCAGTAATTTTCTGGCTTAGCAAAGTAGCCAATCATATATAGTCAGTAGACCCTTACTGGGATTTTTCGTTCACGTACATTGTAGAGTTTTTTTTTTTTTTTTCAATCTTATATTATTATGATAAAATTTTTGAGGCTCGAACATGCAAATCCTTTACAAGCAGGTCTTCATTTTGTGTGTGTGTGTGTCCTTGCCTCGTGTGTTGAAGTAGAATTGGACGTTATTATCTAAGTTTCAGTTGCAGTGCTTGAAAGAACTCTTCTGGGTTGTACATAATGATGCTATTGTAGATTACTAGTGCTTTTACAGGCCTCTCAGCGGGTGTCAGGAAATGGGGATTATTATGGACAGAACAGTAGAAATTGCCTTGTCCTTTATCAAGTCCATGGGGGAACACAATGAAGCAAATCAACCCACGATTCTCTTTGAGCAAAATGCACGTTATTTCAGAACGCAGACGCAGATGCATGATCAGTCAGTATGACAGCCAGATGCAATAGTGCACGCAAGTGATGTTTTCTGTTTCATGTACTTATTCATCTCTGAACACTTCACTTATATGTGGTGTTTAACTAATAACTACTGGGCTAGTTAATGACTCAGTGCCAAAAACAACATATTTGCATTGGCAAACCTTAATGAGATATTTTTCATGAATGTTCAAATAGGGTTTAACCTTTTAAAATGCTAATAACATTTATTTTTGTTGTTCGCAGCACATCTGAATAGATGGATCAAATATGTGACCCTGAACCACAAAACCAGTCATTTTTCGAAACTGAGATTTATACATCATCTGAAAGTTGAATAAATAAACTTTCCATTGATGTATGGTCTGTTATGATAGGACAATATTTGGCTGAGATACAACTATTTGAAAATCTGGAATCTGAGGGTGCAAAAAAACATAAAATAAAATATTGAGCAAATCACCTTTAAAGTTGTCCAAATGAAGTTCTTAGCAATGCATATTACTTATCAAAAATTAAGTTTTGATATGTTTATGGTAGGAAATTTACAAAATATCTTCATGGAACATGGATCTTTACTTAATATCCTAATGATTTTTGGCATAAAAGAAAAATCAATAATTTTGACCAATGTATTTTTGGCTGTTGCTACAAATACACCCCAGTGACTTAAGACTGGTTTTGTGGTCCAGGGTCACATATTTCAAGTATTTTAACAGAACAGAGACTAAAAAATTCAGTTTGAACATGATTATTGCCAATCTGATCTGCTGCTAAAGATCCACGCATGAAGAATATTCTAAATCAGTAGCGATATTATTTGAAATTATAATTTTAGAATATCCAGATCTGTTGCTGTGCAACCCTAATCTACATAAACCCTCAATTCAGCACATTTCAAATGTGAAAACAGGCCTTTTGAATTTTTTTGGATTAGATTTATGATACGATATGTTTATTCCAATAATCATATTTTATTTATAATGTTGTGTTTGTTCATGTCAGCATGCACATATGCTGTCTTTAGTGATGCTATTTAATTTCATATTGACAACACAGATTTTTTATTTATTTATTTATTATTATTTTTTTTTGTAGTTCTTCCCAATTACTGACATGCACCAATAAAAATTATAATCCATATTAATAAATCTGAAACAGGAAGATACAAAAAAATATATAAACTAAAGTTAAACACAGTTATCAAGGCTGCATTTATTTAAACAAAAATACAGCACAATGATATTGTGAATGTAAAATAAGTGTTTTCTGTTTTAATATATTGTGATGATTTAGCTTAAGGGGAAATATTAATAATTAATCATAACTTGTTATAATTAATTATAATATTTTGATAATTCAGAAGAATTATCTTGATGAATTCACATTACAATCAATTGACCCGTTCGTCCGTCGAAAATTCAGGGTAAATTCATGTGTATTCACAGAAAAAAAATATTTTCTTGGTCGCAGAAAATAACTTTGTTAAATACTAATGCATTAGAGCATGTAGCTTTGATCGGAAATTGTAAAGTGACATTTTGCAATGCAGAATCAGAAACTCATGTAATTTGTGCACAAGAACTTTATTAACTACAGGCTAACACATAACTTATCTAAACAACACATACACACACACACACACACACACACACACACATGGTAAGGCCAAAGGGGATGGATAGGTACTGAAAGAAGGAGAGGGGAGAGTCAGAGTTAACCATCTCTAAAAACCATCAGTTTCTAGTTCAAAGCACAGTATACGATAGCTTACATCAGACCTCTGTCTGTAGTCTCGCGTAGCCAGACCTTCAGACTGACGGCTGAAGGTCTGGAATCTTTGGCCGCTTTGAATGGCCAAGGCCCGCCCATTGGGCCATATGACTGACAGGTAAAACAACCAATTGCGTTTCGTTTTGTTCCGCGTCATGTTTACGGGCGTGGAAATGTTGCCACAATAACAGACCGATGTGTAAAACTCTCGGACATATTTTAAAGATTCTATGCCTTGAACTTGACATTTTTCACTTTCTTTTCAAACTCTAGCCTTTAGTTGATCCTAATAGGCGCTTGTCATCACAGTTGTAAACACGACGACTTTCTCATTTGTGAGGGAGTTGGGCGCCACGGCATTTTTGTTTCCAGACGGAACGTTAAAGAACGCAACACACGTCTCCCGGAAATCCCGTATAATCTAACCAATCCTGTGACGACTTCGAAACTCCCGAAGTTTTTCCAGATAAGTGTGCCATATGCATCAGACGTTTAGCCAACATTCCGTGGGCGTGACGTCTGAGGCTGAGACTACTCTGTCTGGTACAAGGTATTATACTTGCATTTGACCTGGCTGTGGGACAAGGGTCTCGGGAAGCCTTTGAAACAGGTCTGGATGGTTCCATTTGATGGCTGGAGTTGCAATTTTTTTGAAACTCCGAGGTTGTCCCTCCTGGGTGAGCACCTGGCTTCGTGTGAAATGGGGTTTGCTGGCATTGTGGGACACAGCGGATGCGTAGGCCACAATCCAGAGATGAAGATGTAGAGGAAGAAATGTCTGGTCGAGGACATTTCCATGATGATGAGCTCCAGGGATGAGTGAAAACAAACTCCAGTATTGTAGGTTTGAGTCTTGTGGTCGAAAGCCATTTCTATGGTTCGGAAGGCCGCATGTGGCTGGGCCACAGGCCCGTGGCCATTTTGTGGAGGACCTCCACACAACAAACAATCTGAAGATTTTGCAGAAGAGGGGGTGGAACTGTGTTCTGAGCCCTTTAAAGTCTGGAGAGAGTCACACCTTCCCAAATGGGTTCGACCAATGAGAAGGCTGACTTTCTCAGTGGGAGGTTAGAACCTGGGTCCTCGTTTTATGACCCCTTTGGTTCAGAAGCATGGCATTTTGCATATGTAAATCAATAGGGGTTCAGGCCAAAAATACTAAGGATTCTTAGAACACTAATATGTTGCATAGGTATCAACATCTAATACACACCATCTTTTAGATAATCAAAAGATGAATTCAACGAGACCAAACACACTTATACTACATAGTAATCTACCATTAAACATGCATAAAACAGTTACAAAAGCAAAAGACAAAATACCTGAACAGTCATAATATACGTAGTGATATGGCATAGTGATGGGCTATGTGTGTTCGTTCACAGAAAGGTTTGTCTGTGAATAAATAGGGAAGAGTCCATTTCTATGAGCATAATGTCTTTCCTAGGGGGATAAGTAAGTAAAAGTTACAGTCTGCCTGTATACTTCGGCATCGTAAACTGAGGTTATCAGTGGTTGCTACGGCGACTGAGTGTTATTTGATCTGGGGGGGTTGAAAACCAGAACTCCACATTTTGCTGGCTTGCTGGTTTTAAAGATTATTTGTTAAATGTAACAAATAACTGTATGTCTGATGGTCCAGACATTACATATTTCAGTATTTGTTCCTGTAATGGCAAATGGTCATTACTTACCATTGCAGTTTCTTAATATTTTTTAACACAATACAGTATAATATTTAATATTTTCATGGAAAACTTTGACTTGGTTACAAGAGAAGCAAAGACAACTTTTAGCAAAAAATCAGCTAATGATCTGTCTCTATAGGCTTTGCCTATGGTGTATAATTAGTTAGTTAGTTGGTTAGTTTATTATTCAGTATATAAAATATAGAATCTACTCAATAAAATTGAGGTAACAATTTGCACTCACTTTGTTTGGGTAGATTATATCCTATATATTTGAGTAAAGAGTACCAAGGTAATATTAGGAAAGGTCTACCTAAAATTTCTTATTATATTACATAACTAATTACTTATAAAAATTAACTCTATTGTTAGTAAGCAACAGTTCATCTACTAAATTGTTAATAATAATGATTAGCCAATAGGAAAAATTACACATTACTTATTCAGGGAAGGTTGAATTTACTTAAAAATAGTCAGACACAGGAGATTTCATAGCATCAATTGCTTTTTTTATTGACCAAATAACATTTTATTTGTTAAATCATTTAAAATGAATTAATGTAAGTACAAAATAACCCCTCACAATAAATTTAAAGTGAAATACAACATATCATAATGTTACATAAAGCTTCTTGAACATATTCCATTCAAAAATAAACCAACGTCTTCATGAGTTGTCAAAATATACATTAGAAGCAAGATTCCTAAATACTGTTTCTTCACGTTATCATTTCAAACAATATGTGTTTAGATTTAATGCATGACTACAATACTTGCAACACTAGAAAATTAAAGGAGACAATGAAATGAGAGGAGAAACTGATCTCATTTACCGCAATAGACTAGCATGCTATATGGATACAAAGAAACATTTAAACTTCAAGTTCATTTAAAACTAATTAAGAGCAAAAAAAATGTTCTTACATAATGACATACAACTTCATATTACATATAACTCACATTACTTGTAACTTCTTGACATTTACTATTTGAAAATAAAACATTGAACTCTAATTAGGCAAGAACGTACTTGCATTCAATTTTAAGTGACATTCAACTTCATATGTAACTCATATTATATATAACTTCTTGATCATTTACTACTTTAAATTAAAACTTGTCTTCATCGAGTCTGAGTCCGAATGTACAGCACAGAAAGTTCATTCCATTAGTTTAGGCTTGAGGCTTTGGACCTTTTTCAGCAGTTTTGCTCCGTCAGGTTTCAAAAAGCATTTCTGGAACACTTTAAAGGTTTACTTCAGGTTTTTGGGATACTCAAGGTTGAGGGCATAGATCAATCCCATCAACAGTATGCACGCTGTGGTTCTGTTTCCACAACCGTTTAGCACTTTGGTGCCCTCTGTAACAACACACACATCTGCTGGGTCCTTCTCAACTGTGGGATTGTGAATCACCACCAACTTCATTATTTCATTTGTGTGGCCTTCAAGTTCATCCTCCAGCACTTCAATATAAACGGGTAACAAATGAAAATCAAAACCCAAATTCTCCACCCCAGTATCCCAAAATGAATCAATAATCAATTTAACCCCTAAGTAGATTTTTATGCTGGAACAGATCACCCCCTTCAGGAAAGAAATGTCACCAAAGAACAAAGGAATAACAAGTTGCCACTACCTGACAATATGGGTGAACCTTTCAAATTTTCATAATTAAACGTCCCCCATCTGAATCTTTCATTAATTTCTGGCATGTATATGGAGGTCAAACCAATTAACCATCAGGATCAATCAACTTGCCAATGTTCCCTATCAAAGGTTAAATACTTAATAGTAATCAAGGTACAATTGAAATGCAAAAAATAAATGTCAGCATCCATTGCAACATATTTTCCTCAACTAGCTAAACTCTAAACTGTTGGTAGCAGTAACATAATTCTACATTGCTAGCATGCCAGTCCAAAATTCTGACGATCTCTTTTTTTTATAAAGGTGGGCCATGATATACTCCAATATTTAACAATTTACAATTTAACCAAACCCTCAAAATGTAATATATAGCATAATTAATGCTCACACCTAAAATGAAAATTCTGTCACCATTTAATCACCTTCATGTTGTTCCAAACCCATAAGACTTTGGTTAATCGTCAAAACACAAATTAAGGCATTTTTAATGATACCTGACAGATGTCTGTCTCTCTACTGAAAGTCTATTCACCCAAAACACTTTAAAAACATCATAAATAACACTGTAAAATAAATCCATATGAATCAAGTGGTTTAATCCAAATCTTTTGAAGAAAAATGATTACTTTATGTGATAGATTGAACTTTTATTTAAATGAAAACAATGATCAGCAAACATAGTTTGCAGCATCCATGTTTGGCAAACGGAAGCTGAAGCATCCTTGCTTGACACGTTAGAACGAATAAGGTTCATTCTCTTGTCTCACAGCATGTTTGAACCTCTGTAAAAACCAATGAGGTTTGTTCTTGCGTGTCAAGCAAGTAAGTTTGAGCTTCTGTTTAGGTTCGCTGATGAGATTAAATCTGTTCATCATATACACTGAACAAAATTATAAACACAGCATATCTGTTTTTGCCCCCATTTTTTGCATGAGCGGAAATCAAAGATCTAAGACTTTTTCTATGTACACAAGAGGCCTATTTATCTCAAATATTGTTCACAAATCTGTCTAAATCTGTGTTAGTGAGCACTTCTCCTTTGCCGAGATAATCCATCCACCTCACAGGTGTGGCATATCAAGATGCTTATTAGGCTTAGGCTGGCCACAATAAAAGGCCACTCTAAAATGTGCAGTTTTACTGTAGTGGGGGGGTCTGGGGGGTTCCGAAAACCAGTCAGTATCTGGTGTGACCCCCATTTGCCTTAAGCAGTGCAACTCATCTCCTTCGCATATAGTTGATTAGGTTGTTGATTGTGGCCTGTGGAATGTTGGTCCACTGATCTTCTATGGCTGTGCGAAGTTGCTGGATATTGGCAGGAACTGGAACACGCTGTCATTCACGCCGATACAGAGCATCCCAAACATGCTCAACATGTCTGTTCTAGTACATCAATCGTTGCTTTCTCACATGCAGCAGCTTTGCTATTCACGAATTTCAGCCATGTACATTAACAATATAATAACAAGCTACTATATTTATTATAAATGTAGATGTTTACTCGCATTCGGAGATGCAAGTGCTATACAATGTATTCTGCTTTCAATGCTAACTTGACTGACCACAAATTCTAACCTATCAATCTGTCACCAGACTGTGGTGCCAACAAAAGAGACAGAGAAGCATTCAAATATCTTCTGGTAGATATTACCGTTAAACAACTTAACAATTGCATTCATGACTATATCAACCAGTTAAATAAATACTTACCTGTAGCTCAACAAATTGCGGTTCCAACACTGCCAATGACAAGGAAAATGGTGACTCCCGTGATTCCCAAATGACTTTTTTGCGCCTTCAAGGGCACTTTGGGAAGGGGATGCCATTTGTAGGCGTGTTCCAAATGAAAGTGAGCAACTTAATCCCTTCACGAAGGGCCCTTCCAGAAGTCTGTTAGCGAAGGAAACATTCCATCTTCATTTCACGGAAGTGATTTCCGTTTGTGATCATGTGATCTTCAGTTAGGAGCTCTTGCGATGCATTTTAAAGTATAAGTTGGGGTTGATTTTGATTTCACATATAAACTGAAGTAGAATAGGCTGATTAAATTTTAGTCTTTTTAAAATTTTAATGTAATATAAAATATTTGTCATCAGTGATAGAAATATGATTTAAGACGGTAATGTAAGCAAGTTTCAGCACGTTTAGTTTAAAAAAGTTGAATAGTAAATAAGACCCAATTAGACAATATTTGAATAAAATAATAATAAATAATCATATTTCTTTTCAACAACTGAGTGCTGAAAGCTGCACGCACGCACAGCGTTGTCAAGGTAACATTTGGTCAGTCATTCCCTTCGCCAAGGGAGTTCCAAATGCTTACATGAGACAGAAATGTCCTACACACTTAAAAGAACACACTTCAAAGGGCTCTGTCCTTCAAAAGGGAGTAGAGCATAGGGATGTTCACTTCTGTTTGGAATTCGCCCAGCGTAGTTAAATGCACTAAATTTCACTATTTCCTGATGTGATTTTAATTATAAACCTTATTACAAACTATTTAAACACCTTCAAAAAGTACTTAGCAGCATTATTCCATTGTTCATATGACAAACAATAATAATAATAGGCCTAATAATAATAATATCTGTAATAAAGTGCAGAGTAATATTTTTTAACACAATACAGTATAATATTTAATATTTTCATGGAAAACTTTGACTTGTTTTTTTTTTTTTTTTTTAATAATTCCTTGATGAATTGTTACTTTAAAGCAAGTGCACTTTTTATTATCTAATGCAATAACATTAATGCATTTTATGGTGTATAAAAAGTCACTGCATTAGGCCTCTATGGAGCCTTTTTTTATTTTCATAATGGAAGTTGTAAACTAGAGACATTAATCTTCAGGTTTAGAGCTCCAGCTCTTTAATATTTTTTTGTAACAAGCCATCAGAAACCTATTACAGTAAAGTTGATGTAAGCTACTGTAGATAACTTGGTTACAAGAGAAGCAAAGACAACTTTTAGCAAAAATTCAGCTAATGATCTGTCTCTATAGGCTTTGCCTATGGTGTATAATTAGTTAGTTAGTTAGTTGGTTAGTTTATTATTCAGTATATAAAATATAGAATCTACTCAATAAAATTGAGGTAACAATTTGCACTCACTTTGTTTGGGTAGATTATATCCTATATATTTGAATAAAGAGTACCTAGGTAATATTAGGAAAGGTCTACCTAAAATTTCTTATTATATTACATAACTAATTACTTATAAAAATTAACTCTATTGTTAGTAAGCAACAGTTCATCTACTAAATTGTTATTAATAATGATTAGCCAATAGGAAAAATTACACATTACTTATTCAGGGAAGGTTGAATTTACTTAAAAATAGTCAGACACAGGAGATTTCATAGCATCAATTGCTTTTTTTTTTTTTTTTTTACCAAATAACATTTTATTTTTTAAATAATTTAAAATGAATTAATGTAAGTACAAAATAACCCCTCACAATAAATTTCAAGTGAAATACAACATATCATAAAGTTACATAAAGCTTCTTGAACATATTCCATTCAAAAATAAACCGACGTCTTCATGAGTTGTCAAAATATACATTAGAAGCAAGATTCCTAAATACTGTTTCTTCACGTTATCATTTCAAACAATATGTGTTTAGATTTAATGCATGACTACAATACTTGCAACACTAGAAAATTAAAGGAGACAATGAAATGAGAGGAGAAACTGATCTCATTTACCGCAATAGACTAGCATGCTATATGGATACAAAGAAACATTTAAACTTCAAGTTCATTTAAAACTAATTAAGAGCAAAAAAATGTTCTTACATAATGAAATACAACTTCATATTACATATAACTTACATTACATGTAACTTCTTGACATTTACCATTTGAAAATAAAACATTGAACACTAATTAGGCAAGAACGTACTTGCATTCAATTTTAAGTGACATTCAACTTCATATGTAACTCATATTATATACAGCGGGGAAAATAAGTATTTGACACATCAGCATTTTTATCAGTAAGGGGATTTCTAAGTGGGCTATTGACACAAAAATTCCACCAGATGTAGCCATCAAGCCAAATATTGAATTCATACAAAGAAATCAGAACATTTAAGTATACATTTATACATTTATATTCATAATAAATAAAGTGAAATGACACAGGGAATAAGTATTGAACACACTTTATTTAATACTTTGTAGAAAAGCCTTTGTTGGTGATTACAGCTTCTAGACGCCTCTTGTATGGAGAGACCAGTCGTCTGCATTGCTCAGGAGTGATTCTGGCCCATTCTTCCACACAAACGGTCTTTAAATCTTGAAGTTTCCTTGGGCCTCTTTTATGGTCTTTGATCTTCAGTTCTGTCCATAGATTTTCTATGGGATTTAGGTCAGGTGATTGACTGGGCCATTCAAGCAACTTGATTTTCTTTTTTTGAAACCACTTCATTGTTTCCTTGGCCTTGTGTTTGGGATCATTCAGCGTTCTTGTAGATGGCAGCAGATTTTTATCCAGAATGTCCCGGTACATTTCTCCATTCATCCTGCCTTCAATAATATGAAGTCTGCCAGTACCCCTTGCTGAAAAGCAGCCCCAAACCATGATGCTTCCACCCCCAAACTTAACTGTTGGTATGGTGTTCTGGTCAGTTCTCCCAATAATCCACAGGCTTCTCCAAATGCTGTTTCGCAAACTTTAACCGAGCCTCAACATGCTTTTTGTTCAGCAATGGAGTCTTGCGTGGTGAGCATGCATGGATGCCATGGAGATTCAGTGCATTGCTTATAGTTTTCTTTGAAACAACAGTACCTGCTGATGCAAGGTCTTCCTGAAGTTCTGCCCGAGTGGTTCTTGGCTCTTGGAGAACTCTCCTGATTATTCTTTGGACTCCTCGGACAGGGATCTTACGTGGAGCACCTGATCGTGGCCGGTTTATGGTGAACTGATACTCTTTCCATTTCCAGATAATGGCCCCCACAGTGTTCACAGGATCGTTCAGCATTCTGGAAATGTGCCTATAACCATTCCCATCAAAATGCTTTTCAACGATAAGATTACAAAGATCTTGAGGAATTTTTTTGCTTATACCCATCATGAAGTCTTTCCTGTGTGCCTGCTGGGTAATGAGAAGCCTTTATAGGCCATCAATTATGAGTAAAGCAGCTGATATCAATTAGTACTGATAGGGGGCAGGGTTTCTCTCTCAATACTGACAGATTTCAGGTGATCTCCTGGCTTTCTATGCCGTTTTGCACCTTGTTATCTTCATGTGTTCAATACTTATTCACTGTGTGATTTCACTTTATTTATTATGACTCAACTTGTATACTTAAATGTTCTGATTTCTTTGTATGAATTCAATATTTGGCTTGATGGCTACATCTGGTGGAAATTTTGTGTCAATAGCCCACTTAGAAATCCCCTTACTGATAAAAATGCTGATGTGTCAAATACTTATTTTCCCTGCTGTATAACTTCTTGATCATTTACTACTTTAAATTAAACTTGTCTTCATCGAGTCTGAGTCTGAACGTACAGCACAGAAAGCTCATTCCATTAGTTTAGGCTTGAGGCTTTGGACCTTTTTCAGCAGTTTTGCTCCGTCAAGTTTCAAAAAACATTTCTGGAACACTTTAAAGGTATACTTCAGGTTTTTGGGATACTCAAGGTTGAGGGCATAGATCAATCCCATCAACAGTATGCACGCTGTGGTTCTGTTTCCACAACAGTTTAGCACTTTGGTGCCCTCTGTAACAACACACACATCTGCTGGGTCCTCCTCAGCTGTGGGATTGTGAATCACCACCAACTTCATTATTTCATTTGTGTGGCCTTCAAGTTCATCCTCCAGCACTTCAATATAAATGGGTAACAAATGAAAATCAAAACCCAAATTCTTCACCCCAGTATCCCAAAATGAATCAATAATCAATTTAACCCCTAAGTAGATTTTTATGCTGGAACAGATCACCCCCCTCAGGAAAGAAATGTCACCAAGGAACAAAGGAATAACAAGTTGCCACTACCTGACAATATGGGTGAACCTTTCAAATTTTCATAATTAAACGTCCCCCATCTGAACCTTTCATTAATTTCTGGCATGTATATGGAGGTCAAACCAATTAACCATCAGGATCAATCAACTTGCCAATGTTCCCTACCAAAGGTTAAATACTTAATATTAATCAAAGTACAATTGAAATGCAAAAAATAAATGTCAGCATCCATTGCAACATATTTTCCTCAACTAGCTAAACTCTAAACTGTTGGTGGCAGTAACATAATTCTACATTGCTAGCATGCCAGTCCAAAATTCTGATCCAAAAATCTCTTTTTTTTTATAAAGGTGATATACTCCAATAAAAATTTAACTAAACCCTCAAAATGTAATATATAGCATAATTATTGCTCACACCTAAAATGAAAATTCTGTCACCATTTAATCACCTTCATGTTGTTCCAAACCCATAAGACTTTGGTTAACCGTCAAAACACAAATTAAGGTATTTTTAATGATACCTGACAGATGTCTGTCTCTCCACTGAAAGTCTATTCACCCAAAACACTTCATAAATAACATTGTCAAATAAATCCATATTAATCAAGTGGTTTAATCCAAATCTTTTGAAGAAAAATGATTACTTTATGTGATAGATTTAACTTTTATTCAAATGAAAACAATGATCAGCAAACATAGTTTGCAGCATCCATGTTTGGCAAGTGGAAGCTGAAGCATCCTTGCTTGACACGTTAGAACGAATAAGGTTCATTCTCTTGTCTCACAGCATGTTTGAGCCTCTGTAAAAACCAATGAGGTTTGTTCTTGCGTGTCAAGCAAGTAAGTTTGAGCTTCTGTTTAGGTTCGCTGATGAGATTAAATCTGTTCATCATATACACTGAACAAAATTATAAACACAGCATATTTGTTTTTGCCCCCATTTTTTGCATGAGCGGAAATCAAAGATCTAAGACTTTTTCTATGTACACAAGAGGCCTATTTATCTCAAATATTGTTCACAAATCTGTCTAAATTTGTGTAAGTGAGCACTTCTCCTTTGCCGAGATAATCCACCTCACAGGTGTGGCATATCAAGATGCTTATTAGATAGCATGATTATTGCACAGGTGTGCCTTAGGCTGGCCACAATAAAAGGCCACTCTAAAATGTGCAGTTTTACTGTAGTGGGGGGGTCTGGGGGGTCTGGAAAAACAGTCAGTATCTGGTGTGACCCCATTTGCCTTAAGCAGTGCAACACATCTCCTTCGCATATAGTTGATTAGGTTGTTGATTGCGGCCTGTGGAATGTTGGTCCACTGATCTTCTATGGCTATGCGAAGTTGCTGGATATTGGCAGGAACTGGAACACGCTGTCATTCACGCCGATCCAGAGCATCCCAAACATGCTGAACATGTCTGTTCTAGTACGTCAATTGTTGCTTTCTCACATGCAGCAGCTTTGCTATTCACAAATTTCAGCCATGTACATTAACAGTATAATAACAAGCTACTATATTTCAATTATAAATGTAGATGTTTACTGTGCTGTACTGTGTATTCTGCTTTCAATGCTAACTTGACTGACCACAAATTCTAACCTATCAATCTGTCATCAGACTGTGGTGCCAACAAAAGAGACAGAGAAACATTCAAATTACTATCTTCTGGTAGATATTACCGTTAAACAACTTAACAATTGCATTCATGACTATATCAACCAGTTAAATAAATACTTACTTGTAACAAATCCTGGCTCCAACACCGCCAATGACAAGGAAAATGGGTGACCCCCGTGATTCCCAAACGACTTTTTTGCGCCCTTCAAGTGCACTTTGGGAAGGGGATGCCATTTGTAGACGTGTTCCAAATGAAAGTGAGTAACTTAATCCCTTCACGAAGGGCCCTTCCAGAAGTCTGTTAGCGAAGGAAACATTCCATCTTCATTTCACGGAAGTGATTTCAGTTTGTGATCATGTGATCTTCAGTTAGGAGCTCTTGCGATGCATTTTAAAGTATAAGTTGGGGTTGATTTTGATTTCACATATAAACTGAAGTAGAATAGGCTGATTAAATTTTAGTCTTTTTTCAATTTTAATGTAATATAAAATATTTGTCAAGTTTCAGCATGTTTAGTTTAAAAAAGTTGAATAGTAAATAAGACCCAATTAGACAATATTTGAATAAAATAATAATAAATAATAATATTTCTTTTCAACAACTGAGTGCTGAAAGCTGCACGCATGCACAGCGTTGTCAAGGTAACATTTGGTCAGTCATTCCCTTCGCCAAGGGAGTTCCAAATGCTTACATGAGACAGAAATGTCCTACACACTTAAAAGAACACACTTCAAAGGGCTCTGTCCTTCGAAAGGGAGTAGAGTATAGGGATGCTCACTTCTGTTTGGAATTCGCCCAGCGTAGTTAAATGCACTAAATTTCACTATTTCCTGATGTGATTTTAATTATAAACCTTATTACAAACTATTTAAACACCTTCAAAAAGTACTTAGCAGCATTATTCCATTGTTCATATGACAAACAATAATAATAATAATAATATCTGTAATAAAGTGAAAGTCTAGGTGCATTCACTGCAAAAAAAAAAAAAAAAAAAAAATCAAAAGCTTTCAGATATTTTGTCTTGTTTCCAGCCAAAATATCTATAATAATAATAATAATAATAATAATAATAATCAAGAAGAATGTTCTAACAAGTAGACAAGTAAACATTAATGTCTTGTTTTTAGAAAAAAAAAAAAAAGTTAAAATTAGGTGAGTTTTTGCTTGAAACAAGCTAAATAATTTGCCAATGGAGTAAGCAAAATAATCTAGTTTTCTGCTTGAAATAAGATTATTTTGCTTACCCCATTGGCAGATTATTTTGCTTATTTTAAGCAAAAACTCACTTAATTTTGACTTCATTTTTTTCTGAAAACAAGACAACAATTTTTACTTGTCTAGAAACTCCTTCTTGATTTAAGAATATTTAGATATTTTGGCTGGAAACAATACAAATAATCTAAGTAAATCTAAGTAAATCATTTTTTTTGCAGTGTTGGACAAACATACTTTTATTTAGCCACTGAATTTGACATTATAAATGGAGCTCTTGAAGATGCTGTGCAGAAAAATCTTGATTAAGTTGCTTTTCACACCAGTATGCCATAGCAGAAGTCTTACTAGGATCCTGTCCACAACTTTAAAACGTTTTCATAATGGAAGAGTATTGAGCTAACAGCTTAAATCTCAACCTAATGGACTGGTTGGATCCAGTACAACACATATCAGGCTGGCATTCAGTAGACACAGGTCTGTAATAAAATCAGTCCCCATATATCAAGTTCTCCGTCCAAAGAAAAGTCATTTACATCACATTTATCTTTTAGTGTTGAACTGTCCATGTATTCCTCCCTTGTGCAACTTTAGAAATAACAGCAGATAAATAACGGAACTGCATTTTGGGTCACACTAATTACATTTCACAGCTATGCTTTACAAAATGTCGCAGAAGACATTGGAGAGATTACTAAACCAAACAAGAGATTTTCATGGATTTTCAGAGAAATTACCCAGTTAACCTAAGATTTTGTGCTGTATTATCAAAATCTTTAAAATGAATCTAGTGGTTGTGATAGAAACTGAACACAGACTTGATAGATGATGAGGATAACCTTCTGACAGCTTTATCTTCTCATCATTCCCCCTTACGAGACTTAATAAATTACGAATAATATGTAATCATGTAATCAATTTTAATTACATGTACATAATTTTTGGAATCTACGTAATCCATATTACATGTAATCTATTACTACCCAGCCCTGGTTATTTCAGTGCTTTTCTTTTGGATTATATATCTTTTATATGTTAAACATATACACTACCAGTCAAAAGTTTGGACACACCCTCTTTTTTAAAGAAGTCTTATATGCTCATCCAGACTGCATTTATTTGATCAAAAATGCAGAAAAAAACTGTAATATTGCAAAATGTTATTACAATATAAAATAATGTTTTTATTTTAATATACTTTACAATATTTGTGATGCAAAGCTGAATTTTCTGAATGTTACTCTAGTCTTAAGTGTCATGTGGTTCTTCAGAAATCATTCTAATATGCTGATTTATTATTAGAATGTTGGAAACAGTTTTTATTTTGCAACCTTTTTTCAGGATTCTTTGATGAATAACAAGTTAAAAAGAACAGCATTAATTCAAAATTCAAAAAGCTTTTATTGATGAAAAATCCTGAAAAAAGTATTATAGGTTCCAAAAAAAAAAAAAAAAAAATTAAGCAGCACAACTGTTTCCAGCACTGATAATAAATCAGCATATTAGAATGATTTTTGAAGGATCATGTGACACTGAAGACTGGAGGGATGATTCTGGAAATTCAACTTTAATTACAGATATAAATTAAATTGTAATGTATATTAATATAGAAAACGTTGATTTACATCATGTAATATTTCACAATATTACATTTTTTTTCTGTATTTTTGATCTAGAAACTTCTTAAAAAAAAAAAAAAAAACATTAAATGAGAGAGTGTGTCCATTAGTTAACTACATTATTAATGAACTAATAATGAACTGCACTACATTTATTAATCATTGTTAATGTTAATTTTAATATTTACTAATACATATTCAAATCTTGTTAACATTAGTTAATGCACTGTGAAGTAACATGAATAAACAATGAACAACTGTTTTCATTAACTAACATTAATGACGATTAGCAAATACAGAACAAATGTATTGCTCATGGTTAGTTCATCTTAGCTAATACATTAATGTTTAACTAATGAACCTTATTGTAAAGTGTTACCAACATATATTCATGAAATTCAACTTAATAAATAATTTATTGAATACAGATCCATACTTAACATATTCTCATTACATGCACACATTGCTGTATCTTTTTCAGGTAAAATTACTTAGCTGATGAGTGTTGGTAATTACTTATGCATTATGTGAATTCTTTCTGATTAGAAGTGTTGCTTAATGAGACACTCTTCACTTGCACATTTCATAAGCTTCAAAGCACACAATAGGGCTCTTATGAAGCTGAAAAAGAGTCAAACCTTTTATTTTTTCATGCTATATTGTAGGTTAAGCTTATTTTAGATACACACACTTGTAATGATAGGTTGTAACTATTTTACGTTTTGATGTATGTGTAGCGAATTCAAATGAATACAATCAGATTTGTATGTTTTTCTATGATCTGCGTACGTCGTACTGGGGGTTAGGTTTGGGGTGGACCCTCCTTTTTTGTTCAAACAATCCAATATTTTTGTATGGCTGTAATAATCAAATAGTTTTTTTTTTTTTTAATGAGATCAGGTTGTACTGTAATTTTTAACAGATAGGACAAAAGCTTCAATGCATTTTTGTTTTCAGTGCTATCCTTGTTATAGTGTTGCTCAGTACTTATAAAGCACCTTCACTAATTTCAGAAATACCTTCAGTCTTTTGAGTCTGGATCTGGGTCTAGTTTATACATATCCAATAATTCCTTACAAATTATTGTGTAATAACATTTTGTACACCTCACCTCATATCACTGAATAGGACTGAAAAATGAAAACATGATGTTTTTATTTGTCCACTCTTACGTGTGTCACCACGTTTAATTTTCTGCACATGTTCGGGGAAATATAACTCTATATTGTTTCAGTTTATCCACTCCAATCCATTGCCCTTGCCTTTCTTTTGAGCAAAAGTAAATTTGTTGCGGCAGTATAACTCAGAGGGAGTGCTGTGGGTAATTTGATTTGTAATTGTTCTTGTGACTATCATAACACAGCATGTATAGCACCAGTCATCATTATTTCTCCTGTTCGTATGGAGAGCCCTTGTGTCCTGTTGTTACATGTGTGCTGATATAAAAGGTCTCATGTTGCTCTCCACATCTACCAAACATACACCCTGATGACAAACCTAGGGTGCCGGCAGATGTTGGCATAGACGAGCCACAGGGTTTTCACAAAGTGACGCTCCCTACGGGTCTGTACCTCTCACCTGTGTGCACTGAAATTCAGACGTGCCCTCTATCTGCACTTTGCAAGTGTCCCTGAATTCAAATGTGGGTCTGGTTACACATTATGCACTCCAGATGAACCAGGTAAAAGCCACAATTCATTACCAGGAATGGCATAAGAGAACATGATGCAATTAGTGCTCTAGTCCTGTTGTCCTATATAGGATGCTCTTTCTTATGAACATGCTAACACAAATATCTTGGAACATACTGTACAAGAGACTCATTTTTCTGTGCTCTGTGGTGAAGGTTGTGTAATTATATTGTAATAAAGCATACTGCCTGTTACTATTATTTGAGAGTGTAAATTGTGCTGTATGTCAAGAAGAAATGCTTATTTAGCAAGTTATGTTACCCTTTTTCTAAAATAGTTAGCTAGAAAAAATTGTTAGAAAAATTAGCTAATGGCATTTAGACTAGCTAAATACATTTAAGTCAGGCTCAGACATCACACCTACGGATCATGTTATGTTATGCTGTTATGTTAAGTTTTGTTATTTTATTTTATGTTACGGTAAGTTGTTTTGCTATGTTTCGTTATGTTGTTATGATATGTTTCATTGTTTTGTTATGTTGTTATATGTGACCCTGGTTTTGTACCAGTCATAAGGATCAATTTTTTAAAATGTAGATTTATACATTATCTGTATAAAGTCGGAAGTCAAATAAATAAACTTTCCATTGATGTATGGTTTGTTAGGATAGGACAATATTTGTCTAATATACAACTATTTACTAACTGTTATCTTTCGTTATGTTATGGTATGGTTTGTTTCGTTGTTCTGTTATGTTACATTTTTATGTTATGTTATATTTGTTATGTTTGGTTATGTTATGCTATGTTGTTTCGTTATGTTGTTTGTAGGGCTGGTAAGCGATTACATTTTTAATCTAATTAATTACATGATGTGGCGATTAATTAATCCAAATAATCGCAAATTAATTGCACATTAAATTTAACTGATTTACTTACTCCCAAAAGATAATTTAAAGTCATTGTTGTGTAAAACATCAAACAGACATTACAAAAAGTAAATATTTTGTTTGATAAAATGTATCATATATACTCTTTTGGACCATGACGGTGAGTAAATGATGACAGTTGTCATTTTTGGGTGGGTGAACTAAACCTTTAATAATATATTTCATTAATTTTATTAATATTACTATGGAAATATGTAATTATTTTTTTTATGAAAGTATACTAAAAAAATAAAACTGACAGTTGATGGTGGTAGATTCATTTGATTAATTAAAATGGCTGATTCATTCAGGAGTGAAGTAAATGGTTCTTTATGAATGGTCCATTGAATCATTCACCTTGTTCGACTTGAAGATCATCACTATTAGACCGATCGGAGTGTAACATCAAAGTACTGCAAGAGCTAATACAGAGCAGGTGGCGCCTGAAGCAGCTTTCACACCAAACGTGACAAGCGCTGCGTTCAGCGCAACCCTTAAAGGTCCACTGAAGTACCTTGAAACACGCAGCGTTATTCTATGTGGTGACTTGATTTCAACTGAAACAGGAAATTTTTTAAAATAGCCAATACACTCAAAAAAATATTTGTCTCTAAAAAATAAGATTTATGTATTTTGATTACATGTAAAATTTCCATCCATTTGGATTACATATTTTTTACCCAAACCAAGTAATAAACTTTATGTGGTACAAATTTGTAAATCATATGTAAATTAAACAAGTAAGAATAAGATTTATGTAATAATAATAATAAATCAAATGTGTTTAGAATTCATTAGAATCAGGATTATGTATTTTTAGATAATAAACTCTATTTAACTAAAATGCATATATTTTAATAATAAACAATGGTTTTTAAATCATATTCAAAATGTATTTATTCCTGGAATCTAACCTCAACATGCAAAAAACAACAGTTAGATCAAATAGTTTCACTTTTTTTATTGATGTTTACATTTTAGAAGTAACAAAACATGAAAGTGATCAAAAAGATGAGTTGGCAAATGATACTAGCCAGTGCCCCATATGTTGTTTGGGGGTAAAAGCAAGCTTAAATGCACCACTTTAAACACTGCAGTCACAATCAATGTATTTGGACACTCGTATAGACAGAAAAATCAAGTTACATATGAGCCAATAAAAACAGTATTACTTATACTGACATTTTGACAAATCTGTGACATTACATGAAATGAAATGGTGGAAGTCAAGAAAAGTTTCAAGTCTCAGAGTATGAGTGGCTTTGCAATACCAGAGTATCAAAAGTATATTAAAAAAAAAAATCCCTAAGAACTGTGTTTCAAAACCATATAAAACACACTGTTTTATCACACTGACAGTTTCACAAATATAAGACATGCAACTTAAAAAAAAATAAAAAATAGTCACAAAAAGTTGCTTGATTGGTTAGGGAATGTTGTTAGGGCAAGCATGTTTACATGTTGGGCATACCTGTACATAAACATTGAATTTTCTGAAAATCTTCATATGTGCACTTGAGGTCTTTCGGGTAAAAAGCAGGTATTGAAGAACTGCCAAATTTTCGAGAACCACACCAACGTCTGCAGACTCATCTCTGGGATTAGCACCCAACGTAGATGCACATTGTTGTTTGTGCAATCCCAGACTCTGCCTTTTCAGTTTCACAGTCCTAGAGGAAAAACAAAAAGAATAGATTAAAACACCAGGCTTATTAAACAACCTACATATACTTTCCGTCTAACCTAAATACACTATATTGCCAAAAGTATTCTAATGACCAGGCTTGACTACTTTAGTCATTTTCATGAGCACGGAACTTAGTGCTACAGTACAGTATATAATAAAATTCTAGAGAATTGTGAACATCTGATTTTATAGCAAAGCTTTGGGAAGGGCCATGTTTTTCCAACATGACAATGCCCCTGTACACCAAGCAATGTTTCAAAAAAAAAAAAAAAAAAATATAGGGTGAAGAACTTCACTAATCTGCTTGAATCCCAGACCTATATCCAGCTCAACACCTTTGTTATAACTTGCACGATTTTAGCCAAAAACCCATAAAATTAGAGGCACATAATTTTCTAGAATAGCATGATAGACTTTAGCATTAAAGAGATAGTTTACCCAAAAATGAAAATGCTGTCATCATTTACTAACACTTGTGTGTGTTAAACCTGTTTCTTTATTCTGTTGAATACAAATTAATATACTTTGGTTAATGATAGGAACCGCACCGTTGCTAGTAGCCATTGACTTCTATAGTAGGAAAAACAAATACTCTGGAAGTCAATGGCTACCAGCAACTGTGTGGTTACCGTCATTTATCAAAATATCTTCCTTCGTGTTTAACATAAGAAAGGAACTCCTACAAGTTTAAAACATATGGGTGTGTAAAGGATCACAGAATTTTCATTTGTTGTGTGAACTATCGCTTTAAGATCTGTGCTCATGGAAATGAATAAATGAATGTGTATGTGCAATATGCACAGGGAGGCACATAGACAGGGGTACTAGCAGTTGCTACCATAGTGGAAATATGTCAGCCTAAAATGTTTTAGAAGCTCATACCGGGAAGATAATGAAGTGTCCCACACTTTACAAGGCCACATTTACATATCTGTAAACAAAAACAAAAGAAAAATAGTAGTTAAAAATGATTTACACTTGTTTTACTGCAATTACATTCAACATTTGAAGGTAATCTGTATAGACAAGGATACCTGCAATACATGTAGATAATGAAATTATCACACTTTACAAGGCCACTTTCACATGTCTGTGAAGACAAAAGACAATCTCAGTTAATGCAAAATATTAGACCAACAAAATATATTATGTTTAGTTTTTTTTTTTTTCTGTAACTACTAAATGTTTACTGTACTGTAAATACAACTACCATTAATGATCAACATTATAATACATTGGTTTCAATAAACACTTGAGAGGATTCCTCAAACTAAAAATAAACTTTTATTCACACTCATATTGTTTCAAACTTGTACAACTTTCTTCTATTGAACTTAAAAACACAGTATTTAAGTTTGGAACCACATGTATGCATTTTCATTCCAATAATTATCAGATGTAAGGAAACTTACCTTCAGGTACCCTGCAGTAGATAATGAAATGTAACTTTCAAATGTCTGTGAAGACAAAAGACAAAATATTAGTTATTGTAAAATATTAGACACACAAAAATAATATATTTTACTGTAACTACTAAATTGTTATTGTACTGTCAATACAAGTTTTGCTACTACTGATTAACAATATAATACATTGATTTTATAATGTAATGTAAAATGATAAACGATTACTTAGAATAGTTCAAACTAAATCTAAACTTTTATTCACACTCATGTTGACTTTATTCCAAGGTTGCAACTTGCAAGGCAATTAATAAAAAAAGATGTTTTTTAATGTAGCTTACTGCTCATTAAACCTTTGCTTTTGTTATATATCTCAGTGATGACACCAATGTTTGCTGTCGGATTACCAAATAAATAAAGAAAAACAAACAAAAAATAAATAAATTAGTAAACATTTTACAGTAAACAATACGTGTAATTGAAATTAGATTTTATTAGCATTTAACACCATGTGGACACTAGCACTAGTGGACTAAACATAAATATGACAGAAATTACATTGATAGTAGTTTAACACAGCACCAACAGCACTAAAACCACATTTTACATACACTGTCAAAACATACGGAATGAATATAAATGTAATTTACCTTTGCAATCCGGTCACGATGTCAAAGAGATTTGAATGTCGTTTCTTCCAACCGTTGCTGCTTTTTGCAGGTGTGCAATACCGCCCCCTACCAGATTGGATCAACTTCTAACGATTCAATTTCCGGGAAATCGCATGCAATCAAATCGCATAAAGTTTAACTAATTGGGTCTGGCTTGTTCCAAAGCTACTTATATTTATCCCATACACATAACATTTAACAGATTAAATCAAATAATTTTAACAGTTTACACATTTACATTGATTCTAAGCATTTTGGCTACATATAATTGAAAAAATACATAATTTAAATAAAATCAAAAGGAAGTAAATACATAATTTTAAACTACGCCTTGATTAATTTTTTTGAGTGTAGCGTTCGATTTATATCTGTTTGGGCCAGAGCCGCTGTGCTCCGTTGAGCCGCATTTGACAGCTTATGACAGCCACAGTCTAATAGATTACCTCATAGATTGAATATGAAACTCTTACTAACAAAATAGTGAACATAATCATGCTGAGGCTGAGTATTTTAATACATACCAACTCGCACATATGATCTGCTCCATGCTATCGCGTCTCTGGACCGGGGTCAAAGTCCGGAGTGTACTGCTCGCTGCCGCAGTTCACGTGAAACAACGCGAAACCAGACCTCATTTGCCCCATGGAAGGCATATTTACACTGCTGGAATCGTTCCCTATCACCTACATTGCGCACTACCTGCAATTCTCCATAGAGAAAGTACGAACTCTGTGAACAAGTGACGATCTCAGCCGCAGCTTCAGCATCTAATAATAGTGTAGGGGGCGGGACGATACGGATTCTAGAGAGCATTTGATTGGACAGAAGGTTTGATGAGAATCTTGAAGTGCAGCGTGATGTCATAAAAATCGTTGATTCATACTGGCGGAAGTGACGAGACTGTACGTTTTGAATGCTCATATCTTGCGAATGTAAATTTTGTCGTTGTTTTGGAGCACTCTAGCTTATAGATCACCTTAAGGCTAACATATTCATACCAAAAAAAAATGTAAAGTCTAGTAGAAGAAACAATATTCAACCTTGAAATATGTTGACGTGATTATTCATATAATGAGGTTTGGGCCATACAAATTACGGGAGTTTTACCAGAGGCGAAAACATAAGGAAACATAAAATACGCTCCCATTGGGATTTTTATTTTTTATAGAAAGATTAAAAATACAGGAGAAATACGGGAAAATATTTAAACACGATGATAGCGGGATAGAATGGTAAAATCTGGAAGAATCCCAGGAAAAACAGGAGGGTTGACAGGTATATAGGAGTCCAAATGAAATCGAAATTAAAGTTGTTTGGATTTTAGTATGTATATGTGAACCTGAAGGTTATCTATAAGGTAGTACAGGGAGGAAAAAAATAAAAAATATCCCCTGCTGATTTTGAACTTTTGCCCACTGACAAAGAAATGATCAGTCTATATCACTCTCTTAAAGGGAGTGCTCCTAATCTCAGTTTGTTACCTGTATAAAAGACACCTGTCCACAGAAGCAATCAATCAAACAGATTCCAAACTCTCCACCATGGCTAAGACCAAAGAGCTGTCCAAGTATGCCAGGGACAAGATTGTAGACCTAAACAAGACTAGAATGGGATACAAGACCATTGCCAAGCAGCTTGGTGAGAAGGGGACAACAGATTATTTGCAATTGGAAGAAATACTGTCAATCTTCCTCTGTCTGAGGCTCCTTGCAAGATCTCACATCGTGGAGTTTCAATGATCATGAGAACAGTGAGGCATCAGCCCATAACTACACAAGGGGATCTTGTCAATGATCTTAAGGCAGCTGGAACCATAGTCACTAAGAAAACAATTGGTAACACACTACACCGTGAAGGACTGCAGTCTTAAGAAAGCACCTGTACAGACCCGTCTGAAGTTTGGCAATGAACATCTGAATGATTCAGTGGAGAACTGGGTGTAAGTGTTGTGGTCAGATGATACCAAAATCGAGTTCTTTGGCATCAGCTCAACTTGCCGTGTTTGGAGGAGGAGGAGGAATGCTGCCTAAGACCCCAAGAACACCATCCCCACCGACAAACATGGAGGTGGAAACATTATGATTTGGAGGTGTTTTTCTGCTAAAGGGACAAGACAACTGCTCAGCTGACAAGATCTCACCTTGTGGAGTTTCAATGATCATGAGAACAGTGATGAATCAGCCCAGAACTACACAAGGGGATCTTGTCAATGATCTTAAGGCAGCTGGGACCATAGTCACTAAGAAAACAATTGGTAACACACTACACCGTGAAGGACTGAAATCTTAAGAAAGCACATGTACAGACCCGTCTGAAGTTTGGCAATGAACATCTGAATGATTCAGAGGAGAACTGGGTGAAAGTGTTGTGGTCAGATGATACCAAAATCGAGTTTTTTGGCATCAGCTCAACTTGCCGTGTTTGGAGGAGGAGGAGGAATGCTGCCTATGACCCCAAGAACACCATCCCCACCGTCAAACATGGAGGTGGAAACATTATGATTTGGAGGTGTTTTTCTGCTAAAGGGACAAGACAACTGCTCAGCTGACAAGATCTCACCTTGTGGAGTTTCAATGATCATGAGAACAATGAGGAATCAGCCCAGAACTACATGGGAGGATCTTGTCAATGATCTCTCAATGGCTCTGACCAGAGCAGATATAAATGAAATGCGGGGGAGGTGGGGCTGATCAATATGTCCTGCTCTATTTTCTTGTTTCAATCAGTTAAAATTACATCACCACATAGAATAATGCTGTGTGTTTCAAGGCATTTCAGTGGACCTTTAAGGTGAAAAAGTAGAGTATTACTGAAAAAGCTAAAAAGATCTAAATTAGCATAGATACAGTAGTTTCTCTACAACACAAGCTACTAATAAAAGGAGCTAACTGAAGTGATCAGCAAAAATGTAAATCAGAGTGATAATATTATTTTTTTTTCAAAAGTAATAACACTAACACACATACACACACACACACACACACACACACACACACACACATTCATAAGTGAATCAAAAACATATTGCGAACAGCAGTAGTTAACTAAATATTTATGTTGCTGCAAAAATGATGATTGCATGCTGGGACTTTTGGGAAAACTACTGAGTGAAAAATTAAATTAATTGGTTAATCGTTATTATGCGTTCATTGAAATTAACCATCTGAACAATTTTCTAAAATTATTAGGCCTCCAGGGCTGCTTGAAAGAGGTTTTGTTAAATTATCGCCTCAACTCACTTGGGCTGCGGGGTTGTGTCACGCTACGCTGCTACTTTTCTCATTACTGCAAAAGCGACAATATTTTGAAAGCTCCTGAAATTCTGTCACAGATGTAGTTATATTAATAGCATCACTGCTTTTAATTAGTTACTCCTCAACACTTCTCAAGATAAGTGTAACTTTATTTTATTGACTGGACAGTTGGACAGTCCTGTGTATAGAATTGTGTTGAGTCAGTTCTATACGTCTCAGATAAGAATAGACGAGTATGCTAAAAGAAAAAGTCATATTATGACCACAGATACGAACAAGATTATGGCAAGATTAGTCTGACACTTTCATAGCTGCTGAGAGACTGGTCTAGACCCGTATGTGAAAAACCTCCCTCAGAACTAATTAATTGCTGATTTATATGCAGCTAAGTGATGGGTAAGTGTGAGCCACAACTCACAATTAATTAAAAGGCGGAAAGATGACTTTGCCTTTAAAACTGCCCCGCTGTTTTGGCATATTAATGTACAATAAATGTCATTTTTTTATGTGGCTCTGACACAGCGATTCTGCTATTAAAAATGAAAAGACTAGGAGGATCACTGGAGTCTTCACTGAATCAGTGGACTTATGCTTCCCTTGAGAAAGAAGCTCCAGGAATGTGTAAAGTTTAATGAGATAGAGAGAGAATGAACCAGCGTTTGTCTGACAAATGTTTAGTGGGATCAATAAGGCATAGAAAACATGTTATGCTTACAATACACACTTGTAAATATAAATGCATAACAAATACACAACAGAATTTCCTGCCTGAGGTTTTTTTTTTTTTTTTTTTTGGTCCATATGGACGTTTTATAAAATCGTTCATAGGAGCATTTTGGAAATTGTCATGCTTTTATGTTTAAGATCATTCTATAGAAACAAATATGAGGCTCCAGGTTTCTTATCTGCCCTATAATATAATCTTTTATTGTAATAAATCCAAAATTTAACAGAGACATATTTGTCACAAATTTGAAATGTGGTTTCACAATTGACAGCAAGCTGTGGAAAAGTGGCACATGGGTGCTTGAGAATTCTAGTGCCAGATCGGCACTCATTAAAACACACACAAACAAAATTCTACCCAAATATTGGACATTCAAAATTGGCCATTGGAAAAGTGGGCATGGCACGTCTTCAACGCCCTTACCATAAACAAAGCTGCTGTAATCAGGATGATTTCATGACCAGATACTGTATCACCGCCAAATGTGCAGAACTTCAATTGCAGGCTTGGGAGGCGATATAAAACGAGGCATAAAAGTTTTAGTTGGATGGATCAGTGCATTATAACCCATTGCAAATAAAAGGGATTTGCAGTTTGTTCCCTCAATGCAATTTCTGTCTAATATCCTGTCATTGGCCTCCAGTGCACGTTGGCTTCTCTCCTCAGCATGTCTGTGAACTTTATTACGATATCATTGCTTGCATATGACTGCAGTATGATACTGTTCACTTCTATATATAAATGTATTAGGGTTAACATAGAACTGAAACTGAAGTCTTCTTGTCAAGTTTTATCATAAAACTGAAAAGTCAAAAAAAGTCCTCTTGAAAAGTCCTCTTGATTTCTGAGTGATGTGGAAAATTTTGTCTGTGCATAAATGATTGATCTTAGGACATCTTGTACTGTTAATATTTGAACAGTTTAGTCGCAGAATTTTGCTTTAATTATTACTAAAATTAGGGCTCCATGCAGTGTCTTATAGCACCTTATATAATTTACATCAGTTCTCAGTTTAAAGATTGAATGTCTCGCACAGCATCATCACTAATAAATTACACTAGATAGAAATATAAAATGACCCATAGCTGTTGGTACCCATGTGCAGTTTTGGTAGCAATTTTGAAAATGATATTAAATACGGAACAAATAAAAAAAAAAGTACTTTGATGGTACTATGATACAGTGATGTAAAACAGAAGCGCATCTAATTGTATTTAATGTGCATTTGTAGTGTACTTGAAATCTCAATAGTATATATGTTTTCAAAAAACAAACTCTGCTTTCAGATATTATAAAATGAATTAAATAAAAAGCTTTTAGGAAGTGAAATTTATGATAATGTCAAATTAAAAGTTTTACTTAAAGTACAGTTGAAGACAAAATTATTAGCCCCTTATAAAATATTTAATTATTTTTCAAATAACTCCCAAGTGTTTAACAGAAAGACAATTTTATCAACACTCAATCAATCAAAATCAATCAAAAATCAATCAGCATTTTTAAACATAATACTTTATTCAGGAAGCTTTTAGGGTTTGTAATACAAATAGAAATAAATGTATAACCAAGAATTTTAAAAGGTCTACTGGTCAAAATTATTAGCCCTCTGATGTTAATAGTCAATAGTGTATCCCTTTTGCTTGATAACAGCCTTTAGTCATTTGCTGTAGTTCCCAACAAGTTTCAAGCATGTCTCCTGAGGAATGACAGCCCATTCTTCCTTAGCAAATCTCTCAAGCTCCTCCAGATTTGTTGGTCTTTTGGCACAAACTCTGGACTTTAGTGTGCCCCACAGATTTTCTGTTGGATTCAAGTCTGGGCTTTGTGCAGGCCAGTCAAGTACACTCACTTTGCTCATTTGGAGGTATTTCTGCACCAGAAGTGAGGTATGCTTTGGGTCACTATCATGCTGGAAGACAACATGTTGACCCAAACCAAGTTTTCTTGCAGACTATCTGAGGTTGTCTTTCCAAATCTTCTTATAGTCTTCCTTTTTCATGTTTCCTTCAACCCTGATGAGATTCCCAGTTCCAAACGCACTAAACATCCCCGCAGCATTATACTCCCACCACCATGTTTCACTGTGGGAATGGTGTTCTTGGGGTTAAATGCCTCTTTCTCCAAACATAGGCAACATCTCTATGGCCAAAAAGCTCTAGTTTTGTCTTATCTGACCAAAGGACACATTTCCAGTATGCATCACATTTCCCCAGGTTGTCCTTAGCAAACTTCATTCTGGAGGTGTCTCTTCTTCAAAAGTGGAGTCTTTCTTGGTTGGCAACCTCACAGTTCATTCCTGTGCAGGGCTCTAGTGACTGTCTTCGTTGAGACATCAATTCCAGACTTGGCTAGGTCATTCACTAGTGTCTTGGCAGTTGTTCTTGGGTCTTTAGAAACCTCTCTCACTAGTTTTCTTTCCAAAGTTTTTGAAATCTTTTGCCTTCTGTCTCTGCCCGTCTTGTTCTCCACTGTGTTGGTCTCTTTAAACTTCTTGATAATGCATCTCACTGCAGTTCTTGACACTTGAAAATGCTTTGATAAACGTGTGCATCCTTCTCCATCTTTATGAGCACTAACAATTCTTTCTCTCAAGTCCAAACTAATTTATTTTGTCTTTGCCATGATGACAGTGCATATTGTCACTGTCGGGCGGACTCCTCACATCTCCAAAAGCATAATTTTTCAGGAAATTTAAAAAAAAGGCATTTTTTTGAGTTATTAAACATTGTATTGTTAAAGTTGGTATTATACCTTATATTGCTATCATATACTGCTGTGTACCAACATTAACACAACATTTCCCCAAAATCATGTTTTATCAGAGATACAAGGTTTATGACTTGGGAGCAGGGAGATACGAGCTTACGCTGTAATTGATAAGAATGGTACGGACACAGACGTCGCTGATGCCAGCTGTGTTAATCAAAGTCTGCGGTCGCGTTGAGCCTTTTGACAAGAGACAAGGCTTTACGAGCTAATCAAAGCTAATGATTGTGGTTACATACATCTTCCTAACCTCTATTTTAAATGTTAGAGCTATGAGTGATGCAATACCAAAATAAAACGATAAACTGACTAATAGGCGGAATTAATCTGCACGCAAACAAAGTCGGCGATCACATTGAGCCTTTTGACAAGAGAAAAGGCTTCAATAGTTAACCAAAGCTAACGAATGTGGTTACATACATCTTCCTAAACTCTATTATAAAGGTTTAAGAGCTAGAAGTGATGCAATACAAAAAACCTGAGTCCGTCTTTTTCCTTCTCCCTAGAATAGCTTATACTACTGTTTCAGCTATTAAAATACATTTTGTTACATTTTGTATGTAATGCCAAAGTGGTTATATTTCGTTTCGTTTTCTTATTAAGTTAATTTAGAAAAACTTTTGGAGCATTTTTTTGTTTGTTAAATATAAGTTTTTGTTTTTTTAAAGTAACGAGCAGCGGCCAGCGGAGTTCATAGTCTGATCAATTTGCCTTTTCAAATCATCACTACTTGAATTTCCTTCTAAAGTTACGTCCAAAGAGGAGATTGCGAGTCAGGGTCTTTTGTCACTATCTCAGTCTGAAGTTTGAGAAGCTAATATGACAAAGTCAACAGAGCTCTCACAAAAGCTATAGAGAAGAAATAATTGTATTACTTTTATAAAAAGTCTGAAGCTATATAAAGATTTCCAAGACATTAAATGTTCCTAGAGACACAGCTGCCAGCTTTTTGTTATAGCAGAAAACCTTTGCGATTGTTGAAGAAAAAGCATAATTTCATAAAATGTTTGATCAGAACAACTGAGGAAAAACCTGCAATGTACAGCCAAAGACTTTCAAGATGACCCAATCAAGGGTGGAAAAACATTTCAGTGCAGACTATAAGATGAACACAAGACAAGCATGACTTTCATGTTGGGACATCTTGCCGAATGCCATTCTTGACCAAGAAGGACAAAAACGCAGATTGAACATATATATATATATATATATATATATATATATATATATTAGGGATGTGACGAGATCCGTTGTGTCTCACGAGATCTGTCTGGTCTCACGAGAACGTGATAGTATGTGCAGTGTTTATATTAAAGCTGCACGATTAATCCTAAAAAGATTGCGGTCTCTGTTTGAATGCAAATGCAATCTTATTCATGCCTTTCAATCACATAATGATCATTATTTCTTTGTTACAGTGTTTTTTAATTACCCTTGTAATAAACAGGTTTGACTACTTTAATAATTTACATGAGTATAAATCTTAATGTTTAAGCATATAAGGATATTCTATGTGTCGTCCTAATTTTATAACAATAGTTTGGACAGGACCCTTTTCTATTCTAAAATGACAATGCCGCTGTGTAGAAGAACTTGACTGATCTGCAGAATGCAAAGTCTTAATCCTAGCTGAACACCTCTGGTGTGACTTTAAATGCCGACCTTGAGCCAAAACTCCTCACCAAACACCAATGACTTGCAAATGCACAATATGGACAAAAGTATTGGGACACACCCTTCTTTAAAACAGAAAAAGAAACTTCCAAAACTATGGCAACAAAGATGAAAACATAAACTAATTTTATTTCCATCTCTGTTGCAACAGTTTTGGAAGTGTCTAAAATGACTATACCCATATGCATAAGTCACTGGTGTTTGGTGACGAGCTTTTGCCTCAGGGTCTGCATTTAAAGTCACACCAGAGGTCAGAGGTGTTCAGGAATTAGGACTTGGCTTTATGTAGACCAGTCAAGTTCTTCCACACTGACTAAATCAATCATTTCCTTTTGAACCTTGCCTCATACACAGAGGCATTTTCAAGTTAGAATAGAAAAGGGTCCTTTCCAAACTATTGCTATAAAATTAGAAGGACACAATTCCAATGTCCTAATACTTTTGCCAATATAGTGTGTGTGTGTGTGTGTGTATATATATATATATATATATATTCTGAAATGAAAGTTAATTTATATAAGATGTGTAGTTTACATAAAACATTTTTTACAGTGATGAATGATTATCAAATTCATCTACCAACGTAATTTCAATTTCCTTCAAGATTACTTAAAATAATACCATTGTACATGGTATTAGCATATTACATGATATAAACAAACAACAACAATAACATTTAAATACCATGGAACCATGTTCAGAAGAACCTGTGGTCATTTTGGTACTGTTTTATTAGATAATGTTCAAGTGTGGACATGAAGAGCATGTTTCTAAACTCCTTTGAGGTGATATCTGTGCTGGCATGTTGTGTGCATTCAGGGGGTTTGAGTGTGTAACTCTATCAGCCTCTCCCAGAACCATGCGAGAATGCACTGAGGGATCAATTAGTTGTCATAAATGAGAAGAAGATAACCCACACTTATTTGCATTGGAGCTTTCATCAGGACCCCAACTCCCATCAAACTCTCCAGCCTCCCTGTGGGGGAGCCTGGATCAGCTGGGAGTGGCAGTAGCATGTAGGCCAGATATCAAAGAAACTTTAGAAGCTGTGAAACCCTCAGCCAGAACACCAGGCTGCCCGCTCTATGGCAACTCTTAGCATGTTACATGGGGCGGCTCAGGTGAAAGTAATAGAGACTGCTTCCAGATGTCGACGGGGAGGAGAACAAAAAAGGATGGAATTCATTTGTCTCGCTGTGCTGAGGAAAAGAGCTTTGACGGTTGAAGAAACCCGTTGGATTTCTTGCATAAATTGACCATAAAATATGATCGGATCTTCAGCAGAGTCAAAACAATAGACAAACACAGTCTATTTTGATGACTGTATTGAACACAGCATGTAAACACTCATAGCAGATGGTGGAAAGAGTATGCGAACCCTTGAGTTTAATAACTTGTTTACCCTCTTTTGACAGCAATAACACCCACCGAACATTTCCTGTAATTGTAGATCTGACCTGCACAATGGTTAAGGGGAATTTTGCACCGTTATGCTTTAAACTGTTTCTGTTCAGCAATGTTTTGGATCTCTAGTGTCATCTCAATCATGTTGAGGTCAAGCCTCTGCTACAAAGTCATATTTTCTTCTGTTGGAGCCATTATGTTGTTGATTTACTCTTGTGTTTTGGGTCTTTGCGCTATTGTATCACTCAAGTTTTGTTGAGCTTCATTTGCCAACAGATGGCCTTATTCTCCAGCAAAATGTCCTAAAAAATAAAAAACCTGGGCATTCATTTTTTTCTATGATAGCAAGCTGTTTAGGGCCTGAGGCAGTAAAGCCACAAACCATGAAATCCTCAACCATACTGTATTGTGGGGATGAGATTTTAATGTGTTTTTTCACAACAACTCATCTTTGGTTTAATCTTTTTGCCATATTTATGAGTTGGCGTTCTTATTGTTGTTTTCCTCCCCTTTGGTTTCATCTTTCCACAGAATATTTGCAATATTTTGAGCTGTTTTTTCTCTCCATTAACCATGTGATAGACTTGTGTTTTTCAAAAGGTTTAATCTTTCCACAGAATATTTTGCTATGAGTTGCCATTGTTGTTTTTATCTTCAAGCAACTCATCTTCGGTTTAATTTTTCCGCTGAATATCTTGCATTATGATACCAACTTTGGTGTCATCTCATTTCATATTGATCATTTGTCTTCTGAGGACTGATGAAAATAATCCCTACCAGTATTTCTAGCAATCTTAGTTTAGACTCAAAACATTAAAGGCAGTATAAGTTGCAGATGTTCTTTCATGTTTTCATTCTTAAACTGAAAGTTTCTGACCCTATATGTGACCCTGAAACACAAAACCAGTCTTAAGTAGCACGGGTATATTTGTAGCAATAGCCAAAAATACATTGTATGGGTCAAAATTAGGATATTAAGTAAATATCATGTTCCATGAAGATATTTTGAACATTTCCTACAGTAAATATATTAAAACTTATTTTTTTTATTAGAGATATGCATTGTTAAGAACTTCATTTAAACAACTTTAAAGGCAATTTTCTCAAAAAAAAAAAAAAAAAAAAAAAAAAATGCAGCCTCAGATTCCAGATTTTCAAATATTGTCCTATCAAACCATACATCAATGGAAAGCTTATTTATTTAGCTTTCAGATGATGTATAAATCTTAATTGTGAAAAATTGACACTTATGCCTTTTTTGTGGTCCAGTGTCACATATACTAAATGTTAGCAGTGACACTCTGTCTGAGTTAACGTCAGATCTTTAACCCTATAAAACCTACTATACCATATTTGATACATTAGTTTCTAAGAACTCTAAATCACCAACATGATCAAAGCTATGTTGTACCTTCATAATCAAAAACCTGTTGCACCAATACTTGAATGAGGTACAAGCATCTTTTAGCTGTAAAATATAATAGATTTTTATAAAGTGAAAGTATATTGTTATTAAAGTAACTTAAGTTTACTTACATTTAAATATCATTGCTAAGACATATTACTGGGAGATACAGACTGACAGCTGAAATGTATAGATATAGTGGAACATAGAAGAAGAAATGTGGAGAAATTTCAGTCATTTGCTCAACCTGATTTCATGACCAAAACGTACCTGCAGTGGGAACTTTTTCGCAAAAAGTGAAATACGACCATGCAAGTTTTGTGTCATCTTTGATGTGAAATATCCGATGGGTGGTGCTAAGAGAGTGTTCATTTTTCCCCCCCGGAACAGATGAACGTACATATGGTACAATTTATGTGACTTTGGTTTAGTATATGCCACCGCAGTTCTGACTTGAAATTTTTGGAGTGGCGCTATAACTCTAATGCTCTGTGACATTTTAAAATAATGTACCATCTGCAATACACCTAAACGTGTGACGTAAAAACGCAATTGCAAACATGCCGCTTTTGTTTTTCAATATCTCATCTTTTAGCTTTTTCATCGTGAGTCATGTACTTATTGTGAAAAAGTTCCGACAGGTATGTTTTCGTCATGAGATCAAGTAGGTTTTGTTTGTCCAACTTTTTTTGTGTGTGTTTTGCAGAAGAAATTCATATTGGTTTGGAACAACATAAATCCCCCATGGATGGATTAATGATTTTTAATGACCTGTGAAAAATCGAGTGGTGTTTAGCAGGAATAAATTATTCTCTCATGCCGATTGAAAGCCTATCAACATCTCTAGAATTACAGTAAGCAAATCAAGCACCAATTCATTGACATGGCTCATATCAGTTTGCTGTTTTTCAGAGTCAGAGTCAGGCATCAGTATGGGCATCAGTTTCACACCACAGTGCTCCACTGAATTCTAAAGAAATGCCCTGACTTTTCAGACACTATTGATTTTGGATAAAGAAGGATTAAGACAAATATGTTGCAGTTGATTTAATATTGCACTCCAGAACTTTTCGTGAACTTTTTGAAGTTGCCACCTCTAAGGTGTTTTAAAGAGGACTTGTATGGCTATATATAACATAAATGATGTCTCTTACTAAAAAATGTAGTAAAAAAAAAACTATGAATAATCCACATCATTTTATACATATTTTGTACTATGGGGGGCACCATTATTTTGATTACATAAAACGATTGCACTTGCTACTGGTGCTATATGTTGCTATTTTTACCGCAACACAACTCTGAATAAGCAACTTGGAAAATAAAATACTGATATGATGCCACATTGTGCTGCTTTTGGTTGTTTTCAGTCAAAAGTCAACAAGAGAAGCGATGCAAGTCTTCACTGCTATCCTAGTGATAAGAAGAGTAGAAAATAATGGGAAGATGCCTGTGGACAAATAAAACTTCCTAAAGACACCCGTGTTCTCTTCACTTTAGCCCTGATGCCTTTGAGGCTTTTAGTCGACCACAGCTACTGAAAGAGCTTACAAATTATGTAAACTGCCAATGCTTGTCATGATGCCTCAGCCACTAAAGGAGTTTCTCAGCGCAGATTTCACGCAATATCAGAGGTGTTTAGAGTCTTTGTGGGGAAAAGTGATGGTATGGCATTTGGTTTAAGCTTACACTTATATCTATTGCCACCTATAGGCTCTTTCAGTAGCTGCAATCATCGTATCAGTATTTTATTTTCCGATTTTTGCTGTAAAAATAGCAACAGCTGCCAGTAGGTCACAGAGTGCAACCATTTTACATAATGAAAATAATGGCGCCCCCATAGTCCAAAATATGTATATAATGATGTGGATTTTTAAAATATCTTTCATGGGTTTTCTACTACATACTTTAGTAAGAGACATCATTTACGTTTTATTAAAACATACAAGTCTAAATACCCATGTTTCCCTTTAAAGTTTTAGGAGTTACATGGCATAGGAGTTTTCTAATTCTGGGAACCTGATTGCATAATAGATGTGTCTGCTATGGCATTATTATCAAATTTTCAGTTTAGGCTGTACAAAAGCAATTAAAGGGACAGTTGATAATACGATTTCTCAACCTTTCTCAGCCTTTCAAGATGGATTACCTCAGCAGAATAGATTTTAAGGCTTTTCACACTGCACTTAACCCCGGGTTATCGACGTTCTAAACACCGCTTTTAACCCCGGGTAATGAACCGTTTCACACCTGTAATTTGAAAGCGGTGTTAGCACCGCTTTTTACCCGGGGTTATGAAACCCTGCTCCGGAGCAGGGTTAGCACCGCAATTGCGGTGTTAACCCCGCATTGCGGTGCTAAGTTTGTTCAGTGTGAAACGGAGCGGTGTTTGCTTGTTGCTGTTGGTCGCTTGGCAACAGACAGCCATTCAGAAATTGAGCAGCGAAGCTTACGTTACGTTAGTAACAGGAAACGCGCGTGTCTAAACAGCAGCAGCCGGTAACGTTCAGTATAAAAGTAGCCTACTTCAAAATTATTTTCTTTTTCTTGTACCTTTGTCTTTGTTTTCTTGCTCTTGTACGTCTCATGAAGCTTAAAACGGCTAAAGACCTACGCGGCGACATCTTTAAAGGTGCGGAAGCGCTGTGTAACAGGTTGCCGCTGTTCAGCCAATGACACCGCTATTCATCCAATCGTGGCAGTGACACCGCAAATATGCAAATAAGAATGTTTACCCGGGGTTTAGAAATGTACAGTGTGAAGCGTCTGTTAATGATTACCCAGGATTAACTCTTAACCCCGGGTATAGTATGAGCAGTGTGAAACGTGATTTCAGATAACCCAGGATTCCGTTTATCCGGTGTTTAGGATAACCCAGGGTTAACAATTTCAAGTGTGAAAAGCCCTTTGGAGATGGACAAAAGAATGGATCCTCTGCAGTAAATGGGTGCCATCAGAATGAGAGTTCAAACAGCTGATCACAATATTCCACAAGTAATGCACACCACTCCAGTCCACCAATTGCCATATTATGAAGCTAACAACTGTTTGTTTGTAAGAAACAAATCCATCATTATGGTATTTTAATTTAAAACCATCACTTCTGGCCAAAATATGAGTTCACAGTCATAATAACACTTCCTCCAGTGAAGTGTTTGGATGGTTTTCACTTGTCAACTGCACTGATCTGTACATATTCAGATGAGATGACTCATTTACTGGAGAAAACAATACTATAAATAGAGGTCTAACATTTTAGCTAGCCAGAATTAACGGTTTGAAGCTAAAGATGGCTTAAAATTGATTTGTTACATACATCTTTTCACTTCATAAGAGGTTAACTGATGGAGTACACTTGTGTCGATTACTCATGGATTATTGTGTTGCCCATTCTAATGGAACCCATTCACTGCAGATGATCCATTGGTGAGCAAGTGACATAATGTTTAATTTCTCCAAATCTGTGCAACATCATGGATGGACTAATGGTAAGTAAATTTTAGGAAATGTTTATTTTTGGTTGAACTATTCCTTTAAAGTAGAAGATAATTCAATAGCAATCTTGCAGCAGAAGTGTTTTAGATGTCAGACACTCATCACTCGTTATACCCAATGTATGTACAAATACATATATACAGTATGATTACTGCAGACTTTGTAGTATCTTTTAAAATTGCTCACTGACCTTTTGACTGCTTTTGAGAAGTTGCCCAAAGCATTTTGAAATGATCCAGCTGAGAATCAAGCACTAAAATATGTAAGCAGAGAAATTGTTAAAACTGGCATATTTAATAAATAACCTTAATCTTTCTTTCTTTCTTTCTTTCTTTCTTTCTTTCTTTCTTTCTTTCTTTCTTTCATGTATGAATTTTTTGTTTTTAGACAATTAATTTTGGAAGATCATTTGCTATAGGCAAAATTGTACACTGATGAAACAGTAAGAAATGAAAAAATGATCAGTGGGCACACATGAGACTTATTAGACAAAGCTCTTTAAAAAAGATTTAAATGGATTTTTTGTCATAGGAGTTTAGGCCTATTTACCCCCCTTTAAAGCAGGGCTCTTCACCTCCAGTTCTAAAGGGCTGGTGTCCTGCTGACTAGTGATCAGAATTACTTGCAAATTCTAAACAGGTATATGCCCTGTTGTAAAGCTTAACATAAAAAAATAATAGCCAGTTTTATTTTATTTTATTTTATTTTATTTTATTTATTATAAACAGGTATATGCCTGTTGTAAAGCTTAACATAAAAAATAATAGCCAGTTTTATTTTATTTTATTTTATTTTATTTTATTTTATTTTATTTTAAGGCCCCAGTAAGTACGTTTTCATTCTCAAATATAAGATAAAAAAAATTTGCCTCAAATATTACACATTTCCATATCAAATATGATATAGTAGGTTATATAGGGTTAACACAATACATAAGTAGGTTTTGAATGTGTTTTCAGAGTAAAATACATGAAAGGCATTAAATATGAAGATTCATAAGATTTTATTGACAATGTTCTTGCTAATATAAAACCTTCATTATGGCAGCTTGTCATAAAATGCTGTGTGCATGTTATCTGTCTATGAGGAATAACTTATTTCTGGTGATCTGCAGTGTGTGTGTAGTATCATAACTCTTAGCTGTGTGTTTTCTCTGCCACAGTTGTCAGTCTTCATTACTTGTGCTGTGACCTAACACTACGTTCTGTGATCCTAAAATTGATTTTAGCTCGGATCCCATTTTCTCACTTTGTCTGTTCAGAATATTAAAATATGAGCCGTCTTTTGTGCTTTAGAGAAAAGGCAAAGTTTTTATTGTTGGATTATATAAATATTACCATATATAACACCTGAATTTTCAATTTCTCCAGTTTTCAGTTTCTCTGTTTTACCTGAATTCAAAAGTACATTTTTGTGTCCCAAGGCTTAATTTTATTAAAAAAGGAACAACATTAAAGGTTGTGAAATCTAATACAAAATGAGCCTTGCATGAAAAGTAGGTTGTAAACACTTCAAACCTCTCGATTGTTTGATAATTCTAATAGTTAGTCTGAGAAATGCATATGCATTTGTATATGTATGTGTCCTGCATTTAAACGGCATTCAACAGGCAGTTGTTTTTTTGTCATGTTATTTTTTTTATTTTTCAAGGACAATGTGTAGGGGGAAAAAAAGCAGATGTTGTCTCTAAATAAGATTCAATAATTCAATGTGCCTCCAAACAAGACAGACCTCAGTCACGGAGCTAAGTAAAGGATGCAGACGAGTGTCCTAGATAAATATGAAAATCATGTTGCAGCGAGCATTTTAATGAGCCTTTTGTATTATTGAACATCTCAGAGTGATTTGACAAGGGCCTAATTGCTCACTGCACATGTACATTAATTAGTTACACGACACTGAGCTCACACAGCACACATATAGTCAACATGTCAATAGAAGCTTTGGATGCTTATTACATAAATCATGTTTGCTGGACAAACAGATAGCCCTGCTATATACGCCTTTAGCTGAGGTTATGTTATTATGCCTGGATGCTCAAGCAAACAAATACGACAGTGTTAATTGAGCAACAAATTGCTTTCTTATAGTTATCTTTGCATATTACCATAAGAGAAAGTGTTTTAACATTGAAAACAGGATAGAATTTTAAAGCCTTCTCAAGTTGTCTCGTAAGCAGGTTCCAGAGGATACTTGGAAAGATTTTGATATGTATAAAGTAGCAATTATAAATTAAGCCTATACCCACTGTATATAAGTATTTAAATAACCCTTGGCTGTTTGTGTTTGAGCTTATTTCATTTCATTTCATTTCATTTCATTTCATTTTAATGACTTTCTGCACTTGCTATGCTATATACTTCAGTACCAAAATTTGTTATACTAGTAATTTTATAATAAATCGAAAAGCAAGACCATTTTCAGATTTAAGCGAATATCGAATATCATAAGACATTTTTTCCATGTCTTATGAATGAAAAGTGAATCTTTGAAGTGAATTGTATCGCACAGCTGTAGAGTTAATATTATTAAGATGTAGTTGAAGAGACGCATCGCTAGCTAGCTAATGTTAACCTAAACACATTATGATAGTGTGTAGCTGTCAGGATTTAAATGTACAACTACTGTCTAGGTACTCTCCTGGGATTACCAGGCTGGCATTTTAATTATATGTTGTTAAATAATATGAAACTGAATGCTCATGCTGCTATCATTATTTACGATATTGGTATTATTATTTTTCTCAGTTTCTGATAAGAATGAGACAGGAGACGAGTCTCAAGAGTCTCCACCTACATATAGCACATATAAAATTAGCTTCACTGGAAGTTTACGAGCTGGCTTATCATTATGCGGAAGTTCTAAAAACGCTCCGTGCATATGGTCAGTTGGCAGTAGGCTTATTAAAAGCTGTGAAAGACTAACAAACTCAGGTGTCTCATTAAAGGGAAACTGCTTGGTGAGGCTTTTCACATTTTTATTTTATTTTTTTTATGAATAATTGTAAAAAATAATATTAATATAATGTATAATTTAAGAGTTAAGTTAATGCATTAGATATCATATTATAAAGTTTTATTCATTGTTCATTTTATTTTAGGACATTCATGAACTATTGTTAACTATATAATTAACTATATAATCAACTATAAATATATAATTATCTATAGTTAATGCATTATGTAGCACAAATTGCATTTGAACAATAGTATGTTTATAAATTGGTAAATACATAGTTGTTCATTTTTAGCTCATGACATTAAGGCATTTAATATTTGTAACAATGGGATAAGGCAGATAGAGAATCCACTTGCAAGCAAAACTTTAATTAAGAAAAGTCAAAAGCTCAAATAAACTTCATAGAGAGAACCAAGAACAAGGAACATTCAGGGAACCATCAAACAACGACCAGCAGACACAAGTGAAAAACCAAGCCATTTAAATACACACAGACAAACAAGCTAAATGAGATAACGAGGGGGCGTGGGCAGTGGTCATAGAAACAAACGAGCAGACTGAGGAATCAGGGACTAAACTCAGGAAGTGAAGGCAGAAACACACTTCAACATAAGAGTCCAAGGACATACACAGAGCACACATGACAATATTGCACTGAACCTGAAAATGAAAATAAAATAAAATAAAACATATAATAATAATATTTTAATGTTACTGCATTAGGTAGCATAAAAATACATTAAACAATGGTATATTTATATATTTTTTATTAACTGTAATATAAAAATAGTTGTTCATTGTTAGTTCATGACATTAGTGTATTAACTAATCTGTTAGTTTAGATAATGCATTAGGTATCATATATATATATATATATATATATATATATATATATAATTGCAATAGGATGTAAAAATAGTTGTTGATTTTATTTTAGGACATTCATTAGGGCATTAAGTATTGTTACCAACTAACCTAAAACTCAATAGAATGTAATACAATAATATATTTTGTGTAAGCTTAGTTAATGCATAAGGTATAACACAAAATAACACAAATTAAATTAATAGTATGTTTATAAATTATAAATTATTACATAAATAGTTTTTTGTCAATTTTAGTTCATGACATTAAACATTGTTTTAAACTTGGAAATATAATATAATATAATTTTTAATGCATTAGGTAGCATGAAATACCTTGAGCAATGGTATATTTATAAATTATCATTAACTGTAATGTAAAAATAGTTGTTCATGGTAGGTTAATGACATTAGTGTATTATTAAAGCAATAAGCCTCAAGAAGCCATGATTTACAGTTAATTTATAACAGCTAAGGGGCGTTGTTGCACAACGTGAAACGTTAAAAGTTTACTGTAAACCACGGCTTCACTTGGCTTATTGCTTTTATAAAACGGTTATTCCTTATACAATGTAAGGTTTTACAAAATAAAATGGAGCAAATAAAGTGTAATGATATCAATAAAAAACTTTATTCTTCCGCCAAACAATGTAGTTCCTCAGAAACGGTTGTGGTTGCAACAAAGACGTAAACAAAGGTGTATGTTTTTGATTTACAACAGCTTCGAACGCAGCTCAACCAACAGAATCAGGGACCAGAACTATCCATTTTATTACTGTTGTTAAACTAAAACTGAATATAATGTAATAAAAAATAAATCTAATATATTATTGTTATTTTAGTTAATGTATTAGATAGCATGACATCTTTGAACAGTGTTTATTAAAAACAGTTCTTTGTTGTTGACCTATAATATAATACATTGTTAGTTCATGACATTAGTGCAAACTGAACCTGAATGGATATAATATGTGTGTGATGTTCTCTCATGAAAGCAGGTCTCAAATAGAGATATTTTGAGGGAGAGAGTTTTAATTTCCACTATGATGGAATCTATCGCTATTATCACAGTCTAAGTCATATAAACCTGAAAAGTTCATTTTCACGCTTTTTCACAAGCATCAACAGCTGAGAGAGACTCCTTAGTGTTTGTTCATTTACACCTTTAAATTGAGAATCAACCTGAAATATGTCTGAAATGGGTTGGAATGAACCGCAGAGAAGAAGGAGGGGCGGCACTAAGACGTCCTCTCTTGAACGCCAACAAATGAGTGTCCCGGGGCAGAGCTTTCTTAGAGACAATGCAATCGACTGCGGATTTAGCAAAGAAGAATGTGATTGCCCCGGGGAACTGTGCAGCTTTTTAAACCATAAAGCGGCAAGGTTGTTGAAGAGAAAGCTCGGTAGATCATCTTCTAAAGACTGGAAGAGGAAAGCGCTGGTGCAGAACCGTGCGGTGGATGGGGCGATGGAATAGACAGGCCGAATTACAGAGTGTTAAATGACCTCCACTTCTGAGCGGATGGGGAGAGCTGGATAAAAGGGAGATACAAACAATGAGATTCCAACACATGAATGCTAAAAAGGTCTCTGAGCTCAGACCGCACACTTTAACATTTCGCGCTGACAGTCAGCAAATATGAAAACAAATAACAGGACTTGAAGTCAGCTTAAATGCGGCTTATAACTTCTTCGATTTAGTAGACAAAATTCTTTGACTTCACTTAATTTGCATATAAATCTCTCTGAAGAGATCTTTCCCACAATCCACAACCTTTGAATGAGGTGGCCAGATCTCTGAGCTTTTCATTTGCTTTTCAATCGTTTCAATTCTTATCTCTTCTTATTTTCCATCTCCGTTTCAAATGCCTATTAAGTATTTGCATTTGTGCTTTTTCAATCATATTTTGGAGCTTTCCTACATCTTCATGTCCTTTTATCTTTTAGATAAAATATTAAACTCATGAATCAGAAATCATACTCATTTTCACAGTATTATGACTAAGTAAATATAGGGTCAGTTTAGAATAATTTTACTGCATTAGCTTGAGCACAACCATTTTTTTTTCAAGTGCTGCCCTAATTTTTAATATAAAAAAGGCAATTTAGAAAGTTTTGTTTGTCAAACTGATAGGGCTGCCCCCTAGTAGTCAACTAACCGTTAGTCGACCAGAAGAGGCTTAGTCAATCAAAATTTGCAGAAAAAGTGGAAGTTGTAAAGTCACATAGTCTGTGATAGACAGATAATTGACAGCTGGTCTATGTGGCAATTACAGTACATCGGTCAAGACATCCAAACGTTCGTTTTGTTAGTCATCTGAAACAATTAGTAGCAGCAACATTACATGGCTCCTGCTCTAACATTAACCTAGAAAATGTACTTTATTGAAGTGTTTGTGCGGAATATGGAAGCTGAACAGTGCACTGCATGACAGTTAACTTGGAGGTGCTGATGTGATCAAATACTTAAATGCTTAAAAATACTCTGTTTGCTCATATAGATCGAATCTGTAAAAGGTCTACTTTTATTTGTGTGCACTCACAATAACAGCAAAATGTGCTTTTGAAAAATAACTAAAGCAAAAAAGGTGTGCTTTCTGCCATCTCGGTCTCTGTGAACTTGAGCATGTAAAAAAAAAAATAATAATAAATAAATAATATTTTACCAAAACTCAAAACTCTGCCTCACAGACATGAAAAATGTCATGTATAGGGTAATATTATCTAATATGGTTATTATATGTATTTTATTGCCATATATAATAGTTAATTAGTTCTGTATAAATTATAAAACATTAATATGACAAGGTAATGTTTATTTTATCATATTATATATGTTTATGTATGTATTATATTTTATTATCATCTCACATCATGGATCTGCATCTTCTGTAACGTATTTTTACCCACCTATTAGGTGGTGATAACAACCTTGCATTCTGGAATACCCCCCAGGTTAAAATTTGTAAATAGTCGACTAGAATGACTAGAAATTGAACTGAAAATTCTTTAGTTGAAGGCAGCCCTACAAATTGAAGTACAGACACTATCAAGTTTGATTTGATGCATTTTGTAATATTTTGTAGTAGTACTTGGTTTGTCTCACTCTAAAACATCATCCTGTTTTATGAAAAGACAAAAATCAGTATGAGAGTTTCAAAATTGCAGAAGATGGCACTCCTATGTAATCTAACCTTCAATTTCTCATTAAAGCAATTTCCCTCATTTTAGATACTGTGGAAGCATTATCTTGCCAATAATTATCTTGAAAATAAAAGTTCTTTGTTGGCTTGATGGTTGAACCTTTCCATAGAACATTATTAACTATGAACAGAAGATTATTAAAATAGTCTTCTTTTTAGAAACTTCTGGTAACACTTTATTTTAAGAATCGATTCTCACTATTAACTAGTTTCTTATTATCATGCATATTGGCTGTTAAGGTGTGAAATACGTAGCGTGACTTGTAGTGTTTTGTGTCATATTCAATGTGAAATGTCCACTGGTTGGCGCTAAAAGAGTGTTGTTGTTTTTTCCGGAACAGTTGAACATGTTTTATGTGACGTTGGTTTTGTATGTGTCACCACAGTTCTGACACAAAATGTCCAATGAGTGGCGCTGTAAGTCTAATGCGCTGTGATGTTTTAAAATAACGTACCATCTGCACTACACCTAAACCTACCCAAAAGTATGAACAAAAGTGAATGTGATGTAAAAACGCAATCGCAAAGATGCCGTTTTAGCTTGTTTTTTAATCTCTCATTTTTCAGCTCACAAGTTTAGGTATGGGTTTGAATTAAGGGATCTAAATGGTCATGCAGAATAAGGCATTAAAATGTACTTTAGATGTACTAATAAACCTACCTGATCTCATGAAGAAAATGTACCTCTGAGAACTTTTTCCAATAGAAATTAACACTAGAAGCGGTAAAACAGTGAGCACTTGTAATCGTTTTCATACACAGTTGTGATTACAGCACCATATGTTTCACTTTCCAGATGTCACAAGCTTGCTCGGTAGATCAGACAACACAGAATTGGTCTTAGGATGTGGAATCCTTGGGTACAAATCCCGTCAAAAACAATGCAATAGAAGAGCTGAAAGATAAGAGATCAAAAAATGAGCTAAAACGGCATGCTTGTGATTGCGTTTTTACGTCACATTTGCTTTTGTTTATACTATCTAGGTGTAGTGCAAATAGTACGTTATTTTAAAACATCACAGAGCATTATATAGTTATAGCACCACTCAACAGACATTTCAAGTCAGAACTGCAGTGTGCACGTACAAAACATCACATAAAACGTACCATATGTACATTCATCTGTTCTGGGGGACAAAAAACAACAAAACTGAACACTCTTTTAGCACAACTCAGTGGATATTTCATGTCTTGTGAAAAAGTTCCCAGAGGTACCTTTTTAAAATCATTATGAGACCAGGTTGGTTTTAACAACTCATACACAGTAGATATCAGATCAGAGAAAATGCATGAAGTGAACAGGTGTAAACAGTATCCAAATTAGTCTGTTTTACATGGTGAGGTGATGTGCTAGTGGTTAGCATGGTGATGCTGTAGATGCAGGATTGATTCTGCTTAAAAAATAAGACTAGAAAATAAAAATCAAACAAGATGCTGAGGGGATGTGAAACACCAGCTATGGCAGTCTGTGTGTACTTTCACATGGGGGGACAATTATGTTCATAGCAGAATGCTAATGTGTTTGCTAATTGTACTCAGGGGCTACATGCAATGCACAGTTTAACTGACTTATTTTCGAGGTAATTGGTGAATCTTACCATACACTGGATTGGGTAATCAGTGGACAATAGAACACCTGAGCCTCGCTCTCTGCCAGTAGCCACTGTTTTGCAAAGCAAAATGGATTGCTAAAGTACTGTAGATTTGTACAGTTTCCCAATGCTATGTGTGTAAATACAAAGAACAATTTTATATGGCTCATGGCACAAATGCAAATAAATCAATTTGCAAGTTACGGCCAAACTTAAAGTAAATACGAAGTGTCATTTGCAATACATTTGATCATATTGTGACATATTTCTGAGCGAAACATATTTAGTGAGGAACAATGTAGAATGGCAATTCTGTTTAATGCAGTTACTTTAGACTGTTTTAATTTGCTTAACACTAGAACCACCACGGGGTAAATTTTACCCGTAAGTGTTTTTCAAATGTACATAACAGATTTTCAATAAAACACTCAAGTCTCCCAGTCATTGACTTTTACTAAAATTGTATCATTTAAACTTCCCTGGCGTTAAAAATGTTTTTAGATAAAACCAGATCGTAAAAAGGGGCATTTATACCTAAAAAGCGCCAGCACGGGTCAAATTTACCCTCTATATAATACCTATATTTTCGCGCTGTCATTATCTTGCCGCTTATGTTTTAACATTGTACAATCTAGGCAGTGCCTTTTACTCAGAGAATTAGCGGTTATTAGTTTAAAAAATAAAGACAAAATGAGTAAAAGAAGGCAATTTATGGATGCCGAAGAGGTATTAGAAGCACTAAATACCATGATGGATTCGGAGAGTCTGGTGGGTCCTGGGTCGGCTCAGCATCTGACGGCTCATCTGACAGCGATCTAATTTTTAGATGTTTTAGCCTGTTAGCCCTACTTATATTGTTCAAACTTTGAACTAATTATTTAATTTTTGTTTTGCCATTACTATTGTTTATTGTTCACATGTTGCTATTTATTCTAGTCTGCACATTCCCTGAAAAATTCCAATCCAATTATCCAATGTAATGAATACAACCATTTTTTTTTTATTACCCGTAGTTTATTGGCGTTGTTCTCTCATTCAAATTATAAAAGATACAACTAAACAAATTAATAATTCATTAGGTGAAACTGTACGAATTATTACATATTACTGTCTGTAGGCTATTTTAGTAATTTAAATAAAATGAATTGTCTTAATATATTGATTAATGACAATGAATAATAATATTACAGCACCAAAATATGTAGTTACTTTCTTTTAATTATGTTTGTAAGTGCGGGCTTGTTTAGCTTATATTGACTGTTATGAAAACTGACTGTAGCTTGCATAAAAAGCCTTGAACATAAAATAACAGGACAAAAATATAGTTGATGACTAGACATTCATTTTTTATGACTTCAGACACTTCTTTATGAAGACAGTGGCATAATACAGTGAAACAAAATGTTCTTTAGTCTTATCAAAACACTACTTATAAGCGTGGGTAAAATTTACCCGCATGGCGGTTTTAGGTATACAGCGACCCCCCGCGGTTCTAGTGTTAAAGCTGCAGTCCGTACGTTTTGCCTCTTTGTCACCATCTCTGTCTGAAAACCTGCAATTGCAGTTAATTGCGGAATTATCTTCCATGTGTGGGTTGTACTCCGGCACGGCTCCATGAGTCTAATGTTTTGGTAGCTGTCAATCACCGCACCGTTGTGGATTTTCACTGTATTTAGGATTCACAGATTAACAGATTCAAATATATAGCCCAAGTTAGGGATCAACAGGTTGAAGGTCCAAATTGCAGTTTCATTGCACCTTCAAAGCATCTACATGATCCCAGCTTAAGGAATTAGGGTCTTATCTAGCAAACCAATTGGTCATTTTCTTGTAAATTTCTATACTTTTTAATGCTCAAATGGAAGAGTCACGCACGTTCTTCCTCTGTGTACTTCGGTTCAAATAAGGTAGGGCAAAAACTCCATCCCATTTTCTCCTCCAACTTTGTTTGACATCAGTGTTTTACTTTTAAAAAAGAAATTAAGATTTTAGAGGTGGAAGTATCGACTCAGTGTTTACAAAGTGAACGTGCAAAGTAAGTCAAACTCCCTTTACAAAAAAGGGTAAAACAACGATGTCAGACAATTTTAAAGTTGGAGGAGAAAATGAGATGGAGTTTTTCGGCCTACCCTACCTTTTTTTATCCAAAGCACACAGACGAAGAACTAACCGCATGTGACTTTTCCAATGTAATTACACAATGTCTGAAGTCATGGATGTGCATCGCTAGTTCATGATGAGCATTAAGGTTGAGAAGTATTGTTTGGTCACTAGGTAAGACCTTTATTCCTCAGCTGGGATCGCATAGAGCACTTTGAAGCTGAAATGAAACTGCAATTTGGACCTTCAACCAGTTGGCCACCATTGAAGTCCACTATATGGAGAAAAACCTTAATCCTTAATTTATTTTTGACTTAAGAAAGACATGAACATCTTGGATGACACAGGGGTAAGTAAATTATCAGGATTTTTTTTTTTTAATCTGGAAGTGAACTCCTTTAAGTAGGGTTAAGAAAAAAAAAGGTTTGTGTTGATTTTTACATTGACCATTTTTTTCTTCTTATGCATTCAGCATCTAAAACACAACATATTCACAATATGAGCAAATTTGTTCATCTGCGACTAGCAAATTCTTCTTTTTGCTCATATTCCTCTTTGACCCAGAGCCAATTACTTGAGTAATGAACCTATAGAAGCCCTAATGTATTAAGCAAGATTGTGATTCATATGCAGAAAGAGTGGGTATATTTTAAGTAAGTCGTTACCCTGGTGACACATGAGCAAATTTCAGTCAATGACATAAAATATAAATCACATGGGTGGAGAAAGGAGGGGGGAAATGACAGTTTCATTACACAAACATCTCATCAGAACATATCAAACCAATCCCTAGTCTAAAGACCTGTCAGGTCTATGATTACATGCTTTTACCATTTTATATTGTCTTCTTAATCAAAACCACTGGATTTATTTTTATGAAATACAGTTATGCTGCAGCTTCATGATGACTGTGCCTTGAAATCTATTTTAACATTACACTCAAGCAATATTAGATATAGAGTTGCATTAAAAACAAAAAGCTAGAAAGAGCCTGAGTGGAAGAAATAAAATTATTTACTTTGAAAAACTGTTTATTGAACCATTGATAAAATATAATAGTATCTCACTGTGAGATTTAATCTCATATGGCAAATGTTTTTCAAATCTCATATAGCTTAATAACCTGTTTTCCATCAAATGATGCATGCAAAGATTGGTCATTCACAGAAACTTGCTATTGATTATTATGCCAAGGCAACTGCAGACTCAAATGGATTTTGATAATTATGTATTTTAATAAATTGAGCACAGTCATAGCTCAGCTTATTATAATTTTATTTACTTATCTATTTGATATTTATTTACTGTTTTTTCTTTCTTTCTTTATGATTGTATATTTGTATGCAGCAATGCTGCAAATGCTTCGGTTGAATTTATTTAGTACCTTCGATATCTGGTCAACTCGTATATTTTGTTTAATAAACATAAATTAATAAATATTGTGTCAAAATGTGGTGACTGTAAATCAGAATAACAAAAATAATGTTTAAAAAATTTAACATTAGATTATGCCATTATCAAAAGTAGATGCTTCCAGCACCTGAATCCTCTGCTTTTCTTAGGTTATATTGTCTGCAGAGATGTGCTCATCTTGAGCTTCATTCTGTGTTCCCTGACAAAAACAGGTATAGTGTAACAGTGGATCCAGGGTCGTAGGTCACTCAACAATACCTGCTTTACTCCCTCAACAAGTCTTGTAGAAGGTGGGTGGTTTAGGACACAGACAGGATGAAAATGTGTGTATAATTGTAGTGCTCGGTGAATGTGTGTGTGCAAGGTTCAGCAAAAATTTCTTTGTTTCCATGGTATCCATAGCATTTTTTTCTTCAATTATTGCTAGGGGCATTGATAAGGTCACTCACTCAGTTCTACTGTATCACAGGGTTTTGGCAGATGGTTTTATATCTTTTAAGGCCTTTTATACTGTATGTAAGTATCCGTGGCATTTACTGCTTTTTAGCCTTAAACCTTAATACCAATGAAATATAAACTCCATATACATTGCCATTTCTTTGTTTTAGCTGAATCTCACGTTGGCAGAGCAGATAGGGATATGGGAGATAGTGTCTCCTTAAGATATTGAATGTTCTCATTCAATATCTTAAGGAGACACTATCTCCTTTTTTTAACTATGAAAAAATCATAGTTAAAAAAAAAATATTAAAAAATTAGAAAATCTAACATAAAAAGTGTATAAATCACTCCTTTTTCTAAAGAAACACTGTCCAACAGCAACACCTGCAGAGTTTAGTTCCAGCTCTAATCAAGCCCACCTGAACAAGCTAACTAAGGTCTTCAGGATTATTAGGGCTACAGGCAGGTGAGTTTTTTTTTTTTTTAGGGTTGGAGCTAAACTCTGTTGGATATCAGCACTCCAGGACCGACATTGCCTATCCCTACCCTAAAGCATGCAGTGAGTTTGCTAGGAGGTAATTGAGAATGAGTGAAGAAAGTTATGTTCCTCCATTGCTATAATTCCCATGTTTTGTGTTTGTGCGCATTCTGCGTTCGCAAATCAGTACACTACCAGTCAAAAGTTTGAACACACCCTCTCATTTAATGTTTTTTTTAAAGAAGTTTCTTTTGCTTATCAAGGCTGTTTTCACTTGATCAAAAATAAAACAGAAAAAAAATAAAATAAATTGTGAAATATTATTACGATTTAAATCAGTGTTTTTCTATATTAATATACATTAAAATTTAGTTTATATCTGTTATTAAAGTTGAATTTCCAGAATCATTACTCCAGTCTTCAGTGTCACATGATCCTTCAAAAGTCATTCTAATATGCTGATATATTATCAGTGCTGGAAACAGTTGTGCTGCTTATTTTTATTTTTTTTTTGGAACCTGTGATACTCAGAATTCATAATAATAATAAATCAGCATATTAGAATGATTTCTGAAGGATCACGTGACACTTAAGACTGGAGTCTTAAGCGGATGAAAATTCAGCTTTGCAACACAAGAATAAATTATATTGTAAAGTATATTAAAATAAAAAAAAAAAAACATTATTTTGTATTGTAAAACCATTTTGCAATATTACCGTTTTTTTTTTTTCCCCTGTATTTTTGACCAAATAAATGCAGCCTTGATGAGCATAAGAAACTTCTTTAAAAAACATTAAATGAGAGGGTGTGTCCAAACATTTGACTTGTAATGTAACCACTTTAAGACTCAGAATGGCATGAAAACATGTTCTGTGGAAGTTTTTAGTGAGTAATCAGCTTGGTGAAATTTAAAGTATCAGTCTGTAACCAAAAAATAATAATAATAATAAAAAAAAAAAAATAATAATAGATAAATAGATAAATAAATAAATAAATAAATACATAAATAAATAAATAAAATAGCTGAACATATGTTCATAAAAAATATATATTATTTAATTGTTACTGCCTTGAGTTAATATTTTGGAATAAATGTAAAATGCTTAAAAACACTTGGTGAGATTCATACTTGGGTTTAATATACAGAATAGTGATTGAATTGTTAATTAATTAATTTATTTATTTTTCTGATAGTGTAAGTAATGTTTATTTAACCAAGAAAATGTGACTAAGACATGAATTTACATTTGATTAAAAAAAAAAACAGCTCTAGGCTAGCTCTACTAAGAGTCCTGGTTGTTTCAACTTCTTCCATTAAGGGTAACAGATACTACATGCTTCTGTGAACCTTTAAGAAGCAGATTTTTTTTCTGAACTCTTCCCCAAATGTGTGGTTTAATGCAATTCTGTTTGTGAGCTCTACAGGCAGTTTTTTTTAACCTCAGGGCTTGGTTTTTCCTCTGATATGCATTTTCAGCTGTTAGACTTTTTATTAGGACGTGTGTGCCTTTCCAAATCATAGCCATTCAATTGAATTTTCCACAGGTTAACTTCACTCAAAGTGTAGTAACATCCACAAACAATATGAACGCTCCTGGGCTAAATTCCAACTGTCCCAGATACTTTGAATACTTATGAATTCTTATGCAATTCTTATGGAGTGTAGACTGATGTGGGGGAAAAAGTCATGTAAAGCAGTTTATCATAAGGCAGCAACATAAAACGTAAAAAAAAGGTGTGAATACTTTAGAAAGGCACTGTTTATGAATGAAATGTTGAACATGAAATGTTAAATATGGTTTGAAATTGTGAAAATATCTGACATAGGAGTCAATCTTAATTGTAGTAAACTGTTGTAGACTCATCTGCACTGTAAGCAATCAATTCAAGTTTTTTATTTATTTATTGTCAATATTTAGTATATCTATTGAACACAAAGTACAAACATAATTAGGTTCTGTGTTAATATGCTAAAACAAATTAGTTTGAGAACAACTTAAATCTCTATTAAGGTTATGAGGCAGATGAGTCACGTGTGAAAGTGATTAGAGAGGGAAAAGGTCAGCTGTGTGCTGTTAAACACTAATTCATGAATTATTGTTTTAAATTTATGGCCAATTATGATGCATCAACATCATTATATTTGGTTGTGTACATAAGAAGAGTCCTCTGTAAGAAAGACCAAATGTGCATTGAACCATAAGCTCTAAACAAACTTCCTACAAACTGGCTTGTCCTTATTATGGTTCCTGTCAACTGCAAGTGTATGTGTTGCCATATTAAGCAGCATAAATAATTAGATATGTTCAGAGCTATGTGTGTGGAAATATTCTCCAGAATGGATGACAGTGTAATCAAAGTGTTGGCAAGCTTCAGTGACCAAGCTTCACTCGATGTATGTCAGAATCATGTAACATGCCATTGAAACAGCAACTGCAACGTGCAACTGAACTCTTGCAAACACAAATGGAATGATTTCTGAAGGATCATGTGACACTAAAGACTGGAGTAACTGCTGCTGATTTCTGCATTTTTAATTGTAAAAACAACTAAACTATGTAACATTATTTATTTCAGAATATTACAGTTTTTTTTGCATAAATGCAGCCTTTTTGAGCTTAAGACAGGTCACATGTTTTCAAACGTACATGATGAAATCTCAATTCAAATATGAATAGCATAATAGTATAATTTATACTATTATATGCATGCACATGTTTATGAAATACAGTATAATTGGTCTCTATTTTCCTCTTTGTCATTTGCAGTTGGAAACTAACAGTCTGTGGACATAATTACATTTGCTTATTTCTCTGTTCCAGCTGCCACATCGGTGACTATATTTGTGCCATCGTTATCATTCTTTTTTTTCAAATTTGGGTAGTGATTGTGCTGTTTCCTACAATGAAAAGCCAAAATGGCATTTGATATATCATCTGTTGTCCCTGATGCAGTGAGCTGTGAGTCCAGACGATACAGTTGGGTACTCAGTACTGTACCGATGACTGCCAAGCACTGCATGCATTGTTAATTACAGAAAGAGAGTTTTGTCATAGAACGTTGCAACAAATCAGTATTGGCTTGTTTTCTTTTTTTTCTGTAATTGATTGTGTTAGAGAATGTGTTAAATCCTGATGCGTAATTCACCCGTTATTAAGGTGTCTTTTGAAATTTCATAATCCTTTGCTCGGAGCGGAGTGTCGCGAGGGAAAAAAATCAAAGAAGAAATAAAATCATCAAACACGCCTTCGCAGTATGTATGTGCACGCAGCGTGATAAGCGCTTTGATGTTTTCACCTGAGGTGTATTCACTGCCCCCATATTGTTGTTCTGAAGCATACTTCTTGTTCTGGCCAACATCAATATCAACAGACACACAGTTTTGAGCAAATGAGACCTTATTACAAGTTTATTCTGGTTTTCCTTAACGGGATAGTTCAAACAAACACAAAAAAATAGGTCATCATTTACTCACCCTAATGTGTTTCCAAACAGGCGTTAAGCTTCAAATTACAAAAATGTATAGTCTGTATTATTTATATTATTTGTGTAGCCTGTATGTATTCTTGGAAGTCATATGTAATAGATTCATGCGAAGAACAGATGGAGGCCTTTTTTAGTGAAATTTAATTTATTTAATTTTACGAGAAATGAAAGGAGTAGCATTAAAACTAAAATTTCCAGAAAATGGACTCTCCTTCAGGCTGTCCATGATCTAGATGAGTTTTTTTCTAAAAATAAATTACATTACATCATCTGTAGTGAAAGGGTGCTATCAGAATGAGAGTTCAAACAGCTGATAAAAACCTGATAATCCACAAGTAATCGACACAACTCCAGTCCATCAATTAACATCTTGTGAAGCAGGCTGGTCACCGTAGGTATTAGTACGCAATTTTTACAAGCACAAAGCGTATGTTTTTGTACGTTTTTATTGATGCTGAAACTTACAATTTGGGTGAGCTTCAAAAATGTTAAAAGCAGTACCAAAAGTCAGCAAGAGCCGATGAGCGTTCGATTTTCCTGCCACAAAATCTGTTGTAAAGTTTCTTGAAGCTGCAACTTCTGAATTTGTAATGAGTGTGTCAGTGCGGGTTTTGATACTTCCAGTTGCTGCTCAGAATGGAGATGAAGATCACTGAATAAAAAGCTTGAGTTTGGGACTGTTACTCACAATTGTATGGATTCTGAAGTTTTTACAGCGCACAAATAAAATTGATACTTTTGTAATTACGTTACGTTTTTGGTGTATTTATGATTCTATTGTCAGTCACCGCTTGTCTGAGAAAACACCTTTTGTGTTTATAAGTCTAAAAAGTTGTTCATACATAAATAACATCAAAACGTCTGTATTGTGCGTTTAGGTGCTGTATGTCAGTATTTTACGTCAGTGAAAGTACGTTCTGTTGAACCACATATTATGTAAAATACATACAAATTATCATGAGATCACATTGCGTGTAGTGAAAAGCTGCATGATTGTAAGATACAAATCCATCATTATGACATTTTTTACTTCTAATCATTGTTTCTGGCTAAAATATGAGTGCTCTAATATTGCTTTCTCCAGTGAAACAAAAGATGTCTTCAAGCAACAAACAGTTCTAAATAAATATGTTGGTGGATTTTGATGCGAGAGGACAACAGGGAATGGACTTTTAAAGGAAAGGACGTGACAGGTGGCCAAGTATGGTGACCCATACTCGGAAATTGTGCTCTGCATTTAACCCATCCAAGTGCACACACACAGTAGGGGGTTCAGTGCCTTGCTTAAGGGTCTCACCTCAGTCGTGGTATTGAGGGTGAAGAGAACGCTGATCATTCACTCCCCATGTGGAACACAGATTAGTCCTCGTTAGTACTCCTTTAGTCTTAGCCTTTAACTGTATTTTTAGTTAAAATGTCTTAATGACAAATTTGCTGACAAGGTTTTGTCTTCTTAAGATGTTATTGATGGACTGGATTGCCATGGATTACTGTGAAGTTTTTTTCAGCTGTGATGTGATCATCTTGGATGGCCTAAGGGTGAGTAAAATTTCTGGTAATGTTAATTTTTGGGTGAACTGTTCCTTTAAGAAGCAAGAGCTAAATAATAAGATCAACTGAAATGAATCAGGACTGAATCCTCCACTTAAGAATCAAAGTGCAAGTCATGCTTCAGACACTTCAGAAGTCATCGGATTGGTTAGAATATACACAATTTTCATTTTTATTTTGATTTGTATACAGGATTTGTTATGTGTATAAAAGACACCAATCTTGGACAAGAATCTCCTTCCATTCTAACCTCTCCACCACCATGGGCAAGACCAAAAAGCTGTCTAAGGACATCAGGGAAAAGATCGTAGACCTGCACAAGGCTGGAATGGCCTACAAGACCATTAGCAAGAAACTTGGTGAGCAGAAGACCACTTTTGGTGGTCGGAAATGAGAGAAATACAAAGTAACCATCGATTGCCCTCCATCTGGAGCTCCATGCGTGATCTCACATTCATTGGATAAGGATGGTCATAAGAAAGGTGAAGGATCAGCCCAGAACTACACGGGAGGAGCTAGTTAATGATCTCAAGGCAGTTGGGAGCAGGCCACTGATTTCAAAATCCTGCAGTGCCTGCAAGGTCATCTTGCTCAAGAAGGTGCATACAGGCCTGTCTGAAGTTTGCCAATGAACAGTGAACAGTGAAAGTGTAGAAATCAGATAAGACCAAAACTGAGCTCTTTGGCATTAACTTGACTTGTCATGTTTGGAGGGAGACCATGCATGACAATGACCCACAACATACCACAAAGGCAAAAAAGAAGCGCCTCTAGAAGAAGTACATTAACCCTCTGGGGTCTGAGGTGATTTTGGGGCCCTTGAGATGTGTTGACATGCCCTGACATTTGTGCTTATTTGCTACTTATAACATACTATTTTGAAAAAAAAAAAAAAAAGATATGGGTGGTTAGTACGTTTTAGAAAAAAACATCTAGCTGAAATAAGGCCATAAAACACATACTGAATAGTTCTGACCAAATCACTTGAGTAATCAGTTTTGTAGGCTAGAATATTTACTTCAAAAATGATGTGAGAATCATTCTGGTCTAGTGGCCTAGCCAGTCTCCAGACCTTAATTCTATTAAAAATCTGTGGAAGAAGATGAAACTGAGTTGCCAAACGACAAACAAAGAAACCTTAAGGATTTTGAGAAGATCTGTAAAGAGGCGTAAACCAAAATACCTCCTGGGATATGTGCAAACCAACTACAAGAAACGCCTTACCTTTGTGCTTGCCAACACTGGTTTCTCCACTAAGTACTAAGTCATGTTTTACTTATTTGACTCACTGAAATGCAAATCAATTTTAACTTTTATACAGCTGAGGTCCAAAGTTTACATTCCCCTTTCAGAATCTGCAAAATGTTAAGTATTTTACCAATATAAGAGGGATCATACAAAATGCTTGTTATTTTTTGTTTAGTGCTGACCTGAATAAGATATTTCACATAAAAGATGTTTTCATATAGTCCACAAGGAAAATTAATAACTGAATTTATAAAAACTACCCTGTTCAAAAGTTAACATCCTTAATACTGTGTTCTTACTTGAATAATCCACAGCTGTGTTTTATTTTTTTGTTTAGTGATAGTTATTCCTGAGTCCCTTGTTTGTCCTGAATAGTTAAACTGCCTGCTGTTCCTTCAGGTCCCATAAATTCTTTGGTTTTCCAGCATTTTTGTGTATTTGAACCCTTTCCAACAATGACTGTATGATTTTGAGAGCTCTGACTGTATGGTGAACAAAATGGAGATATGTACATTTTTCTTATTTTGCCTAAATATCTTTTGTTTCCCCCCATTTAGTACTGCCCTTCTGAAGCTACAGAAGATAGTTACATGTTTCCCAAAAAAACAAATAAGTGACATTTACCCAGATTTTCAAATTCAAAAAGTTTTCACTCCCCAGCTCTTCCTTCATCAATGAGCATTTGAACCTTCTGTAATAGTTGCATGTGAGTCCCTCAGTTGTCCTCAGTCTGAAAAGATGGATCTCAAAATCATGCAGTCATTGTTGGAATGGGTTTAAATACACAAAAATGCTGGAAAACTAAAGAATTTGCGCCGGGCGAACCGATTGTCTCAAGCATACGATATCACGTTTTCTGTGCAAGTTGAAAAATTTCAACTCAAGCTGAAAATTGGCATCACAGATTGATGCGAAAGCCAATCAGTTAAGAACTTATTGACACATCCAGTTTGACACGTCTGGTTGTATAAGAAAATGGAGGAAAGCATTGTGCAAAAAAAAAAAAATAATAATATATATATATATATATATATATAGATAGATAGATATATAAAAAGTAATACAATTAAATTATTTGCATCATGTTTGATGTGCACACAGCATAATGACTAGTAGTTGACATGTAGTTGCAAAGTTGTAGTCAACAGAATGTCTAAAGGGTTACAAAAAAATTACTGACCTTTAACTTTTGGATGATAATATAAGTCATTATTAATTTGCACATCTGGTTAAAGCGATCAACTTCTGGGATTATGCCAGCATATAAAGTCTCAAAGTTAGTCTAAAAGCCCAAAAACGTCTCTTAAATGGGAACAGCACATTTTAAAATGCATACCTTTGAGTTGAAGTTTAACCCATGTCAATAGCCTTTTATCAGAATCTCCTGTAGTATTAGATTCACAGCAGTGTTAGAAGCCACATCTCTCGTTTCTTATCTGTTGTAGATTTTGCTCCCTGTGTCTGTGGGCAGGAGCCAAGGGGGTCTGCGTTGTATATATTGTGCACCATCTCCATATAGCAGCACTGTGATCTGAGTATTATTGCCTGCAAGGAGGGGATATTACATCCCTGCTGCCTGGGTGGGAGATCAGGGGATGCCATCAGTGAAACAGCAGGGACTCGCTCTGTCTATCACAGACACAGAGCAGTCAGAGCTATTAGATTAGCAGGCATGTACATCTGCAGCAGGGAATAAAACAGTGTACAATGTCAAACTCTAGCACAGCTTGACAGAGTGACAGAGACTAAATAACAAGTATTACATTGTTACGGGGGAAGAAATTCAGCATTGAAGAACTGTTTTAGGGTTTTATTGTGGCCATGAGGTGTCAAGCTTTCTAGTTTCTTCTTAACCAGAGAGAACTGAACTAAGGCTGATGCTATTTTCTCAATACCTAGTATAATTATAATGGAAATATGTGGAAGTTGTTTTCCTACCGAAATTTAAATAAAAATTCAAATTCTTAAAAAGATCAAAGAATAAATAAAACTCAGCTGCTCAAATGATCAAAAAGTAAATCAAACTCTCAAAACTGGTTCTCAAATCAGTAAGCAAATTCTCAATGTCACTTCATTTCCTCATTCGGGGAAGCATGAACTGTATCAAAAATGAAATAAAAAATAATTAGAATTCGATATTTAATTTTTATTATCAACCCCGTAAAATGTAACAGTAAATGAGGCTCTAAAATGCGTATAATTGTATTTTCATGTATATCAAATTAGTATGTACACTAATGTTAATACATAAAACACCAGAACACATTATTTACATTATGAAGTCAGACTATATGTAAACATGTAAGCAAGACATGCAAGTTGTTTTGGAAAGCACATATTTTAAAACCTTTAACCCTTTAACTGTCACTCCCATTTTTGAACATAGACGTGAATATGCAGTATTCAAACATACATTTTTACAGTTGATGAATGAAATCATTTTGTAATATGATTTTGATGTGCATTTTCCATGGTGATGCAATATCTGATTTTAAAATGCTTTTTAAAGGATGAATTTTGAGATTTTAAGCTTTAAACTGATATATAATTTCTTATGATTTTTAAAGCGTGAGAGGGAAAAAGGCAACGAAAGTCTTTTTGTGACAAAGGTCAGAACTCATTTTTTTTTTTTTTTTTTTTTTAAAGATTTATTTTTGGCCTTTTTGGCTTTATTAAGATAGGACAGATCATTATTGACAGGAAGTGAAGTGCAAATTGCAGTTTCAAAGCAGCTTCAAAGGGCTCTACACCATCCCAGCTGAGGAATAAAGGTCTTATCTAGCAAAATGATCAGTCATTTTATAAGAAAAATACTAATTTATATACCTTTTAATCATGTCATCCCGTTGATCCCCATTGAAAGCCACTAAATGGAGAAAAATCCTGGAATATTTTCTTCAAAAACCTTAATTGTTTTGTGACTAAAAAAAAACCCAAAAAGACACAAACATCTTTGATGACATGGAAGTGAGTAAATTATTGATGCAATATTTATTGTATCAAGTTTTAATTCAATGGTTTTGTGTCAGCGTTCATTGCTCTCTGAAATACAACGAACAAATATGTGTGTTGACTATGGTGTGGTCACATCCTTCCTTTGTTACAGAGATACTTCCAAAAATGTGCAACTGGTTATTTCCTCTTGTGACTCTGATGACTAAACAGTTATTTTAGTTGCAGATATTGAGGTTAGAGAGCACAAGAGGATTTTGAACCATTCATTGCTGCTTTTGATAGCGACAGACTTCTCAGCATGATCAACATATTTTAGAGGTTTGTTTGCTTCATGAGTGGCACAATCAGTGCATGTAAGCTTTGGAATGTCATATATTATTCTTTTCTCCAAGGAAAGTAAATGACTAGCATAATCATACCATTCCTCTTTGGGTAAGAACATGCATTTTAACATTATCTAAATAGATTGCTTGCTTAGAAGTAATTTTAATAAATATGTAAATGCATTACTGGGAATCTAGGGAGCAGTGGTGCTCCTTGGGCAAGAAGGATAGCTCTCAAAATTCAGGCCTTTTTTTGCCAGCCAGCATTAAAATAAATTAAAGTAATGGCTCCCTGCAAATGCCAGCTCCATTAGCGGCAAGTTGAAGCGGGAGAGGGGTATGAGCTATGAAACCTTCTTGGAAAGGTGTTTAATGTTTGTCACCGCTAATGGGCTGCTGGTCATAATAGGGTGGGGCTAATTATCAGACCATTATCACCTCACCTGAATATCAGCACAAATTCCTTACAGAGGAGAGCAAGGAATAATAGTCAAAATAATAACAATGTGTCGCTATTATAGTGCCACTGGGTTTCTGTTAAATGGAGATTCTATGGCACTGAACACAAGCCAAAACAATCCCTCGGTGCTTGTAGGAAGAGGCAAATGTTATGAACTGCTGCGTACTGGATATTAACACAGCAGCATTTTTGTACAAAAATACATTTCCTTAATATCAAAAATTATAAACACCAGAAACTAACAATACCCTAACAAGTATGTAACACAGCTAGATTATGTTAATAAAATTAATATAAGCCATTTTACCAAGTGACAGGGGAATTTGCATCCAAATACAATGTTTTCTGTTCCCTAATAAACAAATAAATACATACATTTTCCTATCCTGATCTATAATTATTATTTTTATTATTATTTAATATGTGCATTTAGCGCTGTATTCTCTCTGCAGTCTGTAAAGTTATTCAGACCACTGGATGCAAGGTTGCCAAAAGTAGCAGAGATATTAATATAATTTTTGCAGTTTCAAAAATGTAGTTTTTCTGTAGCAAAATATCATTGATTAAGCTGTAGGTTAGTGTTGTAAAACACTATAACGTTAGGTTTTTCTTTGCAACATTTCAGTAATAAAGTTATTTCAGAACCAGTGATGTCCGAGTTCTTTTGAATCAATTATTTTAAACCAAGTCAAAATCATTGAGGTCTCAAAATATCAGTTTTGATTTGATTCGATAGGAGCAGTTACAGCATAAATGACTCACTCGGACAAATGAATCATTTATTTTTGGATACTCAGTTGCAATTAAATGAAAATGTATTATAGTTTAAGCTGATCTTTAAAGTGTTTTTGACCCACTTAAATAGAACTTCGAATAACACAGTATATTATAATCTTTGTGATTTGGTATGGTAGAAAACACATCAAAATAAGTGTTATTATATTTATTAATATACACATGAGTATTCAAGCCACTTTTTTCATTGTAACTTGTAGTTAACTAGATGCTTTCTTTGAAGGGTAACTTTCAGTTTAGCTTAGCTCATTTTATGTACTGTAGGCTGTTACTTAAAGATATAGATCACCCACAAATGAAAAATCATTTATTACTCACCCTCATGTCGTTCCAAACCTGTAAGACCTTTGTTCATTGTTCGTTCAGAAAGGGCCTTGAAAATATTTTAAACTGTTGTAAATGTGTGTCAAAGACTAACAGGGAAGAGAAGAAATTGTTGAATAAAGTTTGTGTTCCGAAGATGAACAAATGTCTTACAGGTTTAGAATGACATGATGGTAAGTAAATAATGACAGAATTTTCATTTTTGGGTGAACTATCAATTTTTGTAACTCTAGCTTTTTGTAACATTCAACAGGCCTACAACCTATTTTGGGGTCATGATTCACTAGTTAAACTAAACTGCTTATCTAATTTCTAATTTCCACAGATTGCTGGCTATATATGATGCTTGAAACAATAGCATTACGACCATTATACACAAGATGACAAGTGGTAAATGAGGCCAGGACCGTTCATTTGGACTGAATATTTAAGAGTGAATAAAATGTGTAAAAGACAAATGAGAAAATTGCAGACCTCTAAGAATATCTCCTTTGTGACCAAAACAAATCCCACTGGCAAAACATCTAAATTAAGAGCAGGACGGCACCAAGCCAATCTGTTACCGGTTATTTATTTTTCCTTTTATCAAAAGCTTTTGTATTATGCATGGACTCCCTCAGGAATTGGACCAATTCAAGACGAAGACAAAAGATTGTATTGTGCCCTGAAAGAACAATAAGGGTTTTCACCTTTAGACAAGAATATGTATCAACTCTCTTGCGCTGTTTATCAATCCAATTAAAGTAATGGCCATGGGAATAGGAGAGCCAAATCTCCACAGAACAGACTGTTTTCAATCACACTCAAACAAGCCTGTCATATTAGTTTTATTGTAGACCTGCCATTGAAAATCTCTTTGGACATGTGACACCATTTTTTATTGTCTCTAGTAGGTCAGTTGATTCTTCTCTGGACACTTCAGGATTAGTTGCTTCTGAATCTGACACAAGCTGCCACTGCAATGGGGGCAAATCACACATGGATTGCTTTAGTATTTCTGACAATTATTTTATAATCTCTCTCCTCCTATTCATCACATCCTTGCAGGAAATTGCCTTTTCTTCTCTAGCCATTGTGGCTTGGATAAGGGACATAGATTTTTTCGTCCTTCAACATTTATCCATAGAAACTTCAGTCATCTAAATGGAGGATGTTTTTGAGCTAGATTTTTCTACTCGTCTTTCCCTGCCACGCATTTAAAAATGTATCTGATCATGCAATAGAATAAACACATTCATCTGCAGTTTTCTGTTTATATGGGTGATTGTACAGTTAGCCAGCAGTTCTAGCACAATAACCTAAAGGTTAAGAGATATACAACATGACTGGCTGGTTGTGCATTATACCGCTTATTAGAAGGTTACTTAGATAAAAATGTCCATTCATTTAGAAAGGTGAAATTATGTGAGAAGAAAGGACTGCAAAGTAATTGTAGGGATATAAGTCCAAACAGCAACAAATTGTACAGTTCAGGGGTCATAAAATATATATATATATATATATATATATACAGAATGCCACAACTAAGCAATAAGAATAAAGTATTCTGGAGAGCTGTGCACTTATGGTGGTTCCAGATAAACTGTCAGTTTGTGCATTAGTGGTGGGAACGTTTCAGTGAGTTTCTGTAGGTTACATTGTTATGGTGACCAATGAGGAGTCATTGAATCATTTGCTTAAACATTTCACCCCAAATAAGTGACTCTTGTTCACAATTTACTAATTTGTTCCCTCATTTTATCTGAATCATGGTCTTGATTTACTAATTTGTTTAAAGGGGTCATTAAAGGGATTTTGTGTATTTGGTATAATGTACATAATTGCTGCTCCTTTCTGCCCTGCTTTTCTGAAATGCGTTGATTTTTACAAAGTTCATCGCTATGAAAAGTGTGGTGTGCTCTGATTAGCCAGCTATCCAGTGCGTTGTTATTGGCTGAATACCTCAAGCGTGTGACGGAAATGTTACACCCTTACCATATTTTAACACCGTGTCCCGGCGCAATGAGACAAAGACAATAAAACCCTTTATAAACGAGGCATTTGTTGCATACAGTGGGGACATTTGCACTGTCTTTTTGTGCGTTGCATCATGACAAACAACAAGCGCTACTCTGTACTGCCCAGCACTGCGTTTGAATAGTCTATTGCAATTTTTTAAAATATGAAAACAGGCTATGAGTCAAAAGCACCAGACTGTACTTGCAAAGTTAGAAGAACAGCAAACTCTCCCAGGTTCAGGAAACGGTCCTCCGTAAAAAGAGCTGCACACACTCGAATATTTGGGTTGTACTGTTCTGGAACAGTGTTTAACCACTGATTTAGTTATGTCCTCTTTTAGAAGCCCAAACAAGTACTTTTGCTTTAGCAACGAATCACACAGCATCTCCACGACATGGCGGCCTCTGTAACAGTAATACAGAGAAAATAAAATGTATGCCTTCTTTCTTTGCATATACATTTAGATGGTGTTATGCTAATCTTCCCATAAGTGACGTAGATTTGTGGGACCATTTGAATGAGGCATTTTAGGAAGCCATGGCTGAGTCTTAACTTTTATAAAGAAAATCTCTTTGGGTTTAAGACTTAGATCTTATATATGCACGAACAGCTTGTAACACTACAAAGACAAAGAAAAACATGAAATAATGAAGACGTCTCTGCCGGCCACTGCAGAGTTTCTGCTGCTGGTGTAAATGCAATCAGGAAAATGGCCAGAGAGGAAAATTGGTTCTCTAAGAACCACCATACCTGGCTAGTTCCTAAAACTGAGTTCCTAGAACTATGCGGAGCGATAGCCCCTAGAAATAATAGTGTAGCCGTGTGTTATTTCAAATTCAGCCACTGTCTTTAAGAGAGTCTTTCATTGTTCTGATTAATAAAACAACATTGGTTAATTCAGGAAAGAAAGAAGTGGTGAATGCATGTAAATCACTGAATTATTCCCTCAGCCGAACTGATTCATTTGATATTCATTTGAAATATATTCAGTAATGCCCACTGTGTTGACTGGAGATGCTTGATAATAGTTTGAATTTGTTTGGAGCTATTTTCAATGGTGAAGCAAAAACAGACATAACAACTGACATTACTGTGTATAAAATGTACATTAACAAATACAAACTTCTTGTTTGCTGGGTTGTTGAAATATAACCTTGCAATCATGCTGTTGGTCTGAATATCAGCAACATCACTCTTGCTTGTGATAATGTCTATTGCTGTTGATATTGTCCAGTGGTGTCCCCATTAAAAAGAGTGTTCCCATGGATATATGGATATAAATTGTCTTTACCTGCAGGACACAGGACACTGCTGCACATGCAGTAGGTGTGTTTGACATGTTTGATGAAATATTATCAGGGAAAATGATTCACAGGTTGGTTTGTGGTAATCTCAACCTAATCTCATGACGAAAATGTACCTGGGGGAACTTTTTTGTGAGGCGTGAAATATGTATCGCTATACGTTTTGTGACATATTCGATGACTGATGCTAAAAGAGTGTTAGGTTTTTTTCCCCGGAAGAGATGAACATACATATGGTACATTTTATGTGACCTAGGTTTTGTACATGTCACTGCATGTGTGACACAACATGTCTGACTTAAAATGTCGTTGAGTGGTGCTATAATGCTAATGCTTTGTGATGTTGTAAAATAATGTACCATCTGCACTTCACGTGAAACCTACCCGACAGTATGAACAAAAGCTAATGTGACGTTAAAAAGCAATCACAAGCTTCAGCTCTTTCATTGTGAGTCATGTTTTTCACAGTATTCCAAGGATTCCGCATCCTAAGGCCAATTCCGTGCTGGCTGAACTACAAAGCAAGCTTGTTATGTCCGGAAAGAGAAACATATGGAGCGGTAATCATAACTATGTACGAAAACAATTACAAATGCTTGCTGTTTTACCACATCTAGTGTTAATTTCTATTGGAAACTGCAGTGATATGTACGTTTTCAGCATGAGATGCGGTAGCTACTGGGTCTCAGCAGTATTTCACAGCGGTAAAATGGGTTCAGAGATGCCCCTGATATTGTCTGTTGTTTAAGATTTGGAGCAGTCAACTGCTCCAAAAATCCCATTTTCAAATGCAACGCGATAGACTTGAGTAAACAGGAAATCAGTTTGTTCCTTTGGGCTCTGCACTAACTTCACCTCACCAGTGGGTCATGCTTTACAACTGAACCTGGCATGCTCAGCGCTCACTCTCAGCACTATATCATCTGCCCTCTATCAGAGCTGCCAATATGGCCGCAGTCCAGCATGCAATCTACAGAACAGTCATCCACATATCCAGATGTGAAATGAGGATAATTAGGAGGATGCTTGTGTGCTTTCATGGGCTAAGTGGATCTCATGAAAATGTAACATCCATTGGTAAGTGCGACTGAATATTAGGTCATTTTCCATGTTGGGCGTTGTCCATGGGTTGGTTAGTGGTCTATAATGCATTTTTCGTTGCTGCGGCAGAGACATTATATTATTCGTTTTTAAATCAGGTGGGATAGAGACACTGATATGTGAGGAATGGATGATAGAAGAACAGGTATTAGAGAAGGCCAGGGGAATTGTGCTGGAGGACAGATGATATGATGGTTTTGGGTTGGCAGGCCGTTGCAGGATGGATGGTCAAAGGTTCAGTACTCGCTCATTAGAGATGGTCGCTGAGGAGTTTAGGGTTGTCTGTGAATGATTTACTGAGGTCTTGGGTGAGCTGATGTCAGAGAAGGTGAAAGAATGGATTGTGGGCAAGGTCATTAGATATGGTTATCTCCAACCGTTTTGCTGCACATGATTTTTGTAATAGTTTTATTAGGGATATTAACCCTATAAAGCCTACAGTTTCATATTTACCAACCTACTACATGCCTTCTGTCATCTGATTGATAGTTTATATATTTTTGGCAAGTAAAATATGGTTCAGGTGTCTTTTTGCTGTGATATCTTTATTGCGTTTTGTAAAGTAAATGTAAGAATAGCTTTATATTGTTAGTAATATTTCAAAATTAACACATACTGGGCTGAAGCAACTTAGGTTTACTTAATTGTCCATAATTTTTTGAGAAAAGTCATGTTAAAATGTGAGAAAAAATATTATACATTAGACTTCTGAGGAACATTTATTTGTACATCTCTCATTCCTCACTGTATTATATTGAATCAAATTGTACATTATACCTTTATTAAGATCTCAATGGAAGCACATTTTTAAATTTGTTTCAATAATTGCAATCTTTTATCTGACTTTTTTCTTGCAAATTCACAATTGAGAGTTATAGAGTAAAAATTTTAAGATATGAACTCTCACAATTCTGACTTTATTTCTCGCAATTGCGACTATATATCCCACTATTCTGACTTTATATTTCGCAATTCTGACTTTTTTCTCTGAATTTTGATATAAACTTGCAATTGCAATTATAAAGTCAGAATTGCAAGATATGAACTTTCAATTGCAAGAAAAAAGTCAGAATTGCCAGTTTTTATCTTACAATTCTGACTTTATTTCACAACTGCGAGTATATGTCCAGCTGTTCTGACTTATTTCTTGCAATTGCGGCTATATCCCACTATTCTGACTTTATAACTCGCAATTGTGAGTTTATATCATGCAATTCTGACTTTTTCTTCTCAGAATTGTGAGATATAAACTCACAGTTGCAAGTTAGAAAGTCAGAATTGTAATATTATAATTGCATATTCCAAGTCAGAATTGCAAGTTTTTATCTTACAATTCTGACATTATTTCACAATTGTGAGTTTATATCATGCAAGTCTTTTTTTTTTTTTTTTTGAGTTTATAGTTGTGAGATCTTAGTATTTTACAAGCTCATTTTATTTCAGCAGTTCATTTTATTTCTTGGTCATATAAAAATCTACAACTTTTATATTTGTGTTATTTTTATAGTTTAGACCTCTAAATAAAAGTGAGGTGTTTTCTTCTTCTCAAGTATGAGCTGTAATATATATATATATATATATATATATAAAGCCTTTGCTTTAATACACTTCTATTTTCATTTTTTGCCTATTATTTAATGTCAGACTCTACAAGCTTAAGAGATAAATACAATTACTCATAATTAGCCCCATTCTATGCAGTATAGTAAGCACTTTTCATTTGTATCTATTTGTATCTAATAGTGCCTGATGACTGCAAAAAACTAAGAAGTATTTTCAGACAGTGAGTAGTTTGTGAAAAACAATGTTCTCATACGAGGGCACTGTTTTTTTTTCAGACCTAGCTCTTAGTAAACAACTAAAATCAGCACCATCACAGTCTGACCAATGCTCTGCCAGAGTTTTTGTCTGAGATTTCATTCAGCAAACTTTCTGATGACCATCCAGTGAAAAACACCCAAACAATTTCATGTCAGACTATTTTAATCCACGCAGTATGTTAAAAGAAACAGTTGCTGGACAGCACAATTTTGGTTAGTTTCTATGTATATATTACATTGTAATATAGGCTAATTATTAAAGCAAAAAAGGAATTCTACCTTTTTGGGACCTACTTGTTCCTATCACTACAGCCCACCCCTGCTGTACATCTACTTCTAACCTTAACCACATTGAAGCCACTGTTCAGTAAGCATGTCTTTAATGGTCCAGAAAGGGAGCTATGGTTTTGAGCATTTAAAAAAATGCGTTGCACATGTTGCGGTGGAAGTGCCAGCCCATCTGATCAACGCAAGGACACTGCATCCAATTTAAATTATAGACCTATTAAATTCCAGTTAAATACTTTATTTCTACTATTAAATACCCATTAGCCACATTATTTTGACTTTTCAGATATTCTCTTCAAACTGTTATTCAAAATAAATGCCTCTTCAAGTTGATATCCGATGAGCAAATGGAGAAGAATTAGATTGGAAAAGACGGATTTGAACTTGGTTGCATCAAAAGCTCAATCCACTGTCCTTATGGTCCACACCATTGTCTACATACCAGCTTGGTTTCTTTGTTATTTTGTCTGGCTCAATGAGAATAGCCTTTGCCGACAAGCTTTTCGCACTTAGTGTAAATAGACACTCTGTATATGAGTATGTTTGGACAAAACTAATGTGAATTTCTCATGGTTTAAAGACCTTTTGATTAAAAAATGCTTGAAACTCAAAAATGTAGAAAATTGGTACATAAATAAAAAGCATTTTGTTTTATATTCTGTCAATATGATGATATTGTATGCTTCAGTGTCTATCCAAATATACTAAAATGTATCTGTACACTTTGAAACACGTGTATTTTTTAGCTCGTCTTTTTAGAAAAGAAAATAATGAGTAACAAAGATGAATTATTGATGTCGCAGCTGTTCTCTTGCGGTCTCCTCATTAATAGCACCATCATCTGGGTGTTTTGCGAGACGTGTTGAGCTTAGATGACAATTAAACTCTGCCATTTAAAGACTACAAATGAGTTCACTTTTGTTAAAGAATCCCATCAGGATCTAATCTATATAAATTAACAATTAGGAGAGCTTATCCATAATTTATTGATAAATGAATGCTCAGTTATGGATTTTACACATACTACTGCTCTTGAATGTGTAACTGCTTTGTTAATGTCAATGTCAATTAATGTCATAAGTTAAATCATTACATTTGGGACTCCTAGATTTTACATAACACATGCATATATGAAGAGAACCTGCGTAGGCCAGAGATATACTGTAGGGACAAATGAGAAGCAGAGTTTTAGTTGAGTGAATGTTGGAGGCGATGTTGAAGTAAACTGCTCTACTGGGAGGATTGTGTGCAGATGTTGAAATCATCACATAGAGAGAGTGGGCTGCTGTGTTTGGAGACGAGGCAGAAGGATGTTTAAAGTCTGTCAAAAATATGCTCAGGGGACCTGGGAGAAAATATACAGACAATATATGTAAAAATCTGAGAGATAAAATCAGTAAAAAATATATATATAAAAAATATGTCTTGACAGAACGCTTGAAAAATGATGAGACAAAAATGTTCAGTGATGAAGACACTTATCCCTGCATGACCAGACTATGCGATAAACAGTGCTGATTTTACAAGTAGTCTCGCGTCTAGACAGAGTTACAGTCTTAGTTTTATTGCAGTAAATAAGCATTTTAAATAGCTGAGATTTGTGTGGGTAGTCTTGTAGGGGATGAAATTCTGTCATCTTTTACTCACTTCCAAACCTGTCTTTCTTTCGTCTGTGAAACATAAATGCATTTTGAGCTATGTCGCTATGTTTTTAGCTTTTTTTCTGGGATCTCATTGACTATTTGTAGTGGACAAAACAGAATGTATTTCTTCAGAATATCTTATTTGGTGTTACAAAAAAAAGGAAATTATTCTTTAAGTACAAGATGGAGGTAAGCTTTTTTCTAAAAAAAAAAACAAACATTCCTCTGAATATATAGAGGCATGGTGAAAACATTCATATTGTGCGTATGTATAGTCATGGCCAAAAATATTAGCACCCTTGCGGTTTTGTCAGAAAATGCAACACTTCTCTCAGAAAATTGTTCCAATGTTCAAATGTTTTGGTATTTACATGCTTTTTGTTTCCACTGGAACAACACACACAAACAAAGAAAAGTCAAACTTGATAAAATTTCACACAGAACTCAAAAATGGACTGGACAAAATTATTGGCACCTTGTCAAAATTGTAAGAAATAATTGCTTTTCAAGCATGTGATGCTCCTTTAATTTGTATTTAGACACTCATGTGGCAAGTAACAGGTGTTGGCAATATAGTAATCACACTTGCAATCAGTTAAAATAGAGAAAAGATGACTCAAACTTTGTGTTGTGTGTCACACTGAGCATAGAGAAAAGAAAGAAGTGTAAAGAGTTGTCCGTGGATTTGAGAGAAAAATTGTGGAAAAACATGGACAATCTCAAGGCTACAAATCCATCTCCAGAGATCTTAATGTTCCTGTATCCACTGCGCGTAATGTCGTCAAGAGGTTTACAGCCCATGGCACTGTAGCTAAACATGGACGGAAGAGCAAAATTAATGAAACAATTACATCAAAGGATTCTTCAAATGATGGATAAGGAACCTAGATTAACTTCCAAACAGATTCAAGCTGATCTGCAGACAAAGGGTACAACAGTGTCAGCTCGCACTGTCGCCATCTGAATGAAAAGGGACACTATGGTAGGACACCACTGCTGACACAAAAAAGCAAAACTGGAGTTTGACAAAACTTATGTGACAAAACCACAATCCTTTTGGATTGTACTGTGGACAGATGAGACAAAAGTAAAGCTTTTTGGTAAAGGATATCATGGCACTGTTTACAGAAAAAGAAATGAGGCCTTCAAAGAAAAGAATACTACAGTCAAACATGCTGGAGGTTCAAAGATGTTTTGGGGTTGCTTTTCTGCTTCACTTAGGTCACGCCTAGCTGCGCTTTGGTCACACCTCTCATTCAAGAGGAGGCTTCTCTTGTCTGATGCCCACGCCAGTTCGCGGGCTCTAAGAGCTCATTGGCTGCCCTGGTTTAAAGCAAGGGAGACCTGAGGATTACAGTTTGGATTATTCCCAAGGGTAAACCCCCACGGAAGTCCAAATCTTCATCTGTAGCCCCATGGTATGTCCGAAAGATGGTGCCCACTCTTCCATGGCGAGCCTGGCGTCTCTTTTGGTGCTCCAGAGGAAGATTTCTATCGCTGCATCAGAGAAGGGGCTTTCGACTTCAGAGGCTGTCGAGTCTGCTGAGCAGTCCCCCACCGTGGCAGCTGCACAGTCGGAGTCTGATGTCGAGCTGGCGGCCATGCTTCCCCGGCCCGCCAGGGGAAGCTCTCTTGCACCTCATGAGCAAGCGCACACAGTCAGTGCTGAGTGGTCTGAACCTTTTTCAGACACAAGACAGCGGTTCCTCTAAAACTTTTTGTTTTAGAGTCTCTTGGGGCATATGGCAGTCGTAGCCACAATTACGCTGCTCAGCTTGCTCCATATAAGACCGCTTCAGGGCTAGCTACACGAACGAATCCCAAGATCGGCATGGCACCATGGCATACTCCAGGTCAGCATTACCCCGGTGTATTAACGCCTCTTTCAGCCCTGGTCAGACCCTGCCTCCCTATGGCCAGAAGTGCCCCTGTCTATGCATGTGGTCTATGCATGTGGTAATGTCTATGCATGTGTTAATCAACACAGATCCCTCCAAAATGGGCTAAAATGCCGTATGCAATTGACAGGCAGCCTCGGGCTTCTGGACAGGACCTCAACTGCAGTGGCATATCAGTTGCCTTCAGTTGCTAGCAATGCCCCGAGACAGACACATGCTAGTCCGCACAGATAATACTGTGACCGTAGCGTACATCATTTATCAGGCTGGTCTACGCTTCCGTCACATGTCGCCTGCCATCAACTCACCTGCCATCTCCTTTGTATTCAGACGTAGCTCAAATCGCAGTGGGCTGTTCTCATTCCATGAGAGCTGATTTGTGCAGCCGACACGCTTTCAGGATAGCTCACTGTACCTGGAGAACATTGACTCCACAGGTGGTCCAGCCTGTCTGGAGTTGATTCGGCAAAGCCCAAATAGACTTCCACAAAATCCTCCCACTACCAGCTCTTCTACACCCTGACCACTCCTTCACAAACCCTGTGCAAGTTCAGGGAGGACGAGGAGCAGGTTCTGCTTGTTGCGCATTACTGGCTCGCCCGAACCTGGTTTGCTCATGCTTCATCAGGTAATTTGCAGGAAGACAACTTGGTGTCGGCTTGATGCGCCATTCCTCATGAATCCGCGTGCCGTTTCTCCAGTTGTTCCCCCTATGTGAACTCTGGGTTCTCTGTGCCCTGCAGCCCAGACTAGGGCAAAGTAGTCCATGTCTGTGCTCTGGCAGAGGGTCTCCTTCGCCTCCTCCGGTTGTGGCATCATGTCTCAGTATTTTCCACGATTACTACAGTGTTTCCCTGTCATATATCTACAAGCTAGATATTTCTATCTTTTACTTCCCACAAGACTTATCTCGTCATTGTGCTCCACCCCCCAACAGTTGCTTTAGCGATCTGGCAGCCCTGGTGGGCTTACAGAGCGTTGGGCAGGTTACGTATTAAGCAATTGTGACCCTGGACCACAAAACCAGTCATAAGTCGCTGGGAAATATTTCTAGCAATAGCCAAAAATACATGGTATGGGTCAAAATTATCAAAAAATTTTTTTTGCCAAAAATCATTAGGATATTAAGTAAAGATCATGTTCCATTAAGATATTTTGTAAATTTCGTACTGTAAATGTATAAAAACTTAATTTTTGATACGTAATATGCATTGCTAAGAACTTCATTTGGACAACTTTAAAGGCAATTTTCTCAGTATTTTTATTTTTTTGCATCCTCAGATTGCAGATTTCAAATAGTTGTATCTCAGCCAAATATTGTCCGATCTCAACAAACCATACATCTATTGAAAGCTTATTTATTTAACTTTCAGAATATAAATAAACCTCATTTTTGAAAAATTTACACTTAAGACTGGTTTCGTCGTCCGGGGTCACAATTTGTCCTGACATGCTTGACTGTCATCATTTGTACCTTAGAATTGTGGCGTTATCCAGAGGAGACCCTAAATACATCACTTGATGTAACATTGGAGTGAACTGTTCACTCCTTCAGTCTCCATTCCCTCCTAATTTTCACACCGTATTTCACAGAATATTATTATTAGGCTTTTTCACTTTTTGAACTTTAGTCAGTGTGTGGTGTGTATGTTTGTTCATAAAAAAAAGATCTACAAAGTCACAAATCTCAAAGTCCACTCCAAAGGGAGATATTTAGTTTTTAGAAAATCCCTTTTCAAGAACTACAATGAAACGGCTCATTTGGACTACAAGCTTTGTTTTCCGGATGTTATGATGTCATAACACGGTCCATTAGAATATGTTAAAATAAACCCCGCCTACTGAATGATTGCGATGCACCATGGAGAGACAGTTTTGGGGCGCTTCAAAGAGCCGCAGCGCTTCAAACATTGGCGACAATGATCGTGATCTCCTCCTGTGGCCGCATGCTGTAGACATGTGCAGTTTGGGGGGCAAAACACATGCCAAGGCGAGGCTGATATAAACACAAGCATTGACCAGAGTAGCCACAATCGGATCCGGTGGCCGCATCAAAACTGCAACTGCAGACATGTGCAGTGTGTGGTAAGAGATTTATTCATTATACAGTGTAGATAGCTTCACTTATAACGCAAGTGTTTTTTAAAAATGCATATACTTGCACTAGGCTAGGCTAATCAGTGATGTTATTTGATAATGTTAATGTTTTCTCGTTTCCTGTAACTGCTTTTTTGAATAACTAAGGAAATGTAAGCATTATAATTAGTAACTTACAATGTCTTTATTCAATTGTTTCATGTTAAATACAAATTAAGTCATATTAAAAACATTATCCTTTTTAGCCTTATGCTGGAGCTGGTTTCAGGCAATGAAAGTATGTAAATAATTTAATGAATTAGCAAAATAATATCATGTATTGGCAATTTGGCAGGCTGGCGGTAGGACCCAACACTACTGTAGCATCAGCTATACCTTCATATATCCTTAACTATAACTAAGTCAGAGCTTGATGCTTTCGCAAGGGTTGTGAAAGTATACTGAAACACTGTCTAAACTGTTTGCCAATCACAATGCAGTGGGAAAGCTAACTAATCACAACACACTTTGTTTTTCGGAAGGAGGGCCTTCCTCAAACCCAGAACTAATCGAGCCATTTATGCCAGGCTGGGGAGAAAGCTGTTGTAATAATGTAAATTATGTGAAAAATAATGCGTTTTTCGAACCACCAAGCATGAGAACATGTTCTAGTACACCCCGAAAACAAAATCAAGACATTGTAAAAGAGCATAATAGGACCCCTTTAATAAAAACACTGTACAAATGTGCCTATACCAACGTACCACGTTAAAACTGCCATGAAACGTGCAGTAAGGTATTTAATTATGATGTTGCAGAAATTTATATAAAGGCATGCATTTTCATGAGCCTTTCATGAAATGTTAACAGATAAGTTTAACATCTAGGCTATATATATTACACTATATATATTATATATTGAGAAAATACAAAAGGTTTTCTCGCGACGATTCCATAGAACGACCAACAGTGAACAGTTAAAGAAGCTGTTTTTTTCTTAGTGTGAAAAACAAGGGCATAGGTTAGATTTTGACATCCGTAGGCACATAAAAGTATGCCATACTCCAAAAGTGGTTTTATTAATGAGCGCAACTTTTACATACATCTAAATGACAAATAAACAGAAAGCAACAGAAACACCCTTTATATACTGCTTAATACAGCGCTGTCTGTTCAAGAATACAGTTCAGCATGAAATGTTAACAGTTGAGATAAGTTTAACATCTAGGCTATATATATTACACTCTTAAATACAAAAAGTTTTCTCGCAACAATTCCATAGAACGACCAACAGTGAACAGTTAAAGAAGCTGTTTTTTCTTAGTGTGAAAAACAAGGGCATAGGTTAGATTTTCGACATCCGTAGGCACATAAAAGTATTCCATTCTCCAAAAGTGGTTTTATTAATGAGCACAACTTTTACATACATCTAAATGACAAATAAACCACACAATCTTATTTAAGTGTGCCTGTTAATTTATTTTGTAAATTCATTAACAGCTCAACAGATTTAAGTTGAAGAAAGTAAACTTTGTCATTCAACTGAACTGTGCAAGTTTATTTTAAGAGCTGCAGATGACACGTTTATGTTAACAACAACGGAAACACGGTGAGCAGCAAAATTTTTGATTACTTTCAAACACAGCAGAAAAAAACGCTGCAAATCTAGTTATTTTTCTTATTTATCTGTGTATCTATCAATAACCTATGATTCTGACTGTTCAAACCAGATGTGACAAGATGTTTCTGATCTAAATTTAGCATTATTAATTTGTTGGCTAAGAACATTTCAAAATAATCATGTAATTATAATTGGGAATATTGTTGTTAGTTGGCTGGGATAGAACTTAAACTTTAAAACTGCTGGTTAGCTTTCTTTTCTACTCCAGATGAGAATGTTTTGATTATTGTAGAAATTTGTAGTAGATAATGCTTACAAGTAAAAAAGTAAAGATTTTAGGAGGAAAACCCTGAACAAAAACACATAATTTTTGTCACATAGCCTTGCATATATCTAAATGTAAAAATACAATATATGATTTGACTCAGACTCTCGGACAATGGAAGGTTTATATGTATATTAAAGGTTCTTCATGGAATCATCAGTGGATTTTTTTTTTCTTAATCATGATGAATCTAGCCTGAAATTACCTTTGTGTGAAAGCACAGGTTAATTGTAGTAGAGTTGGCAGTGTTTTTGGGAGTCAACCAGTCTCATTAAGAGATCAAGAGACATCCTTAGGCTGAAAACATGTACGTATTTCCAGCCCCCTTGACAAAGACGATTGCACCAAATGTTTTTTGCATTGCTGCTAGTGTGATAAGTTATGTAATAGCAATTAGAAATGATTTAATTAGTTACTATGCAAGGATGTATGATCTTATTTTAATTCCTATTTGATTAATTGTGTGTTCATGTTTTAATGTCTGCTGCGTGGAGAAATGTTTCAATGCGTGTCAGTGAAGTCAATGGAGGGCAGTGAGTTTATGAGGAACTGGGTTTATCTGCTTTCATGTGTTTTTTATGGACTGCTTGTTTGCTGATTTCATTGGTTTTGCAACCTGTCCAAGGACTACAGGACAAATGTAGCTGTTTGGCTGCTGCCTATAGTAATATAGATAAATGAGCATTGATGTTGTCAAGTCGCATCTGAAGAGAGTTTGAGACAGTCTGAGCTCAGCAGTTCTCTGCTGCATTTATTTCATTCTGTCAGGCAAAAAAAGAAAAGAGACAATAAAACTGTTGAAAAACTGGATAATTGGCTCACATGAAAATGCACTGCGTGATCTAATTTGTTTCTCTCAGAAAAAGAGAAATGTGTCATGTCCTAAGGCAACATTTCCTTGTTTTTAAATGATCAGCACATTTTTTGTTGTATATGCTAGCATATGGTAAATCAGCTGGAAAAAAAGGGAAAAATCTATTGAAATCGAATTGAAAATACCTTAAAATGTTAATACATCTTGTAATGTTTTGACTGTTTGTACATGTTTGTTTATTCAGTCCTGCAGTTACATCCACGTTGAAATGACAGAGAGATTTTCAGTTTAATAAGCATGAAACAAGTTGCAGCTGTACATATATGTGTGAATTCACCATATGGAAATGTAATGCTTGAAAATATTGTGTCAAAACCTCTTCATACCTTGAAATGTGGCATGCTTTACTACATCTTGAACAGTTTTAAATAGCATTCTACTTTTATGCAGTTTAACCTCATGTTAATTGAGAGTTAACACTGAATATTTATAGGAGAGAGCGGGGATAATGGTTAATTAATAACAATGTAAAATGCACAATATTATGCATTATCAGGTATGTGAATGTCATGGTCAGATGCGCAATGATGCGCAATGCAACGACGAGATTAAATTAAGAGTGTTTTATGACAATCTACACACAGGTAATCCAACTGGTAGGCAGGCAGGAACACAACCAATACAACATTAATGCCGGACGAGGGAGCCTGGTGAAGCTGGTGGACTGACGGGCCACGGTGGAGACGAGGGAGCAGGATGGCATGGTGGAGTCGCTGGGTCGGAGGGCCGAGGTGGAGTCCAGGACTAGGAGGCTGGAGGTGGAGATGAAAGATACCCAGCCATGATGCCGGTGGAATTTGGCAGACCAGCGGCTCGTCTACCACACTGATGGTGGGCTGAAGGTGAGCAGAGGGGCTATCAGCGGACAGTGGTGGTGTGGCCAGCATGGCACAGCCACACACCAGATGGAAGTAGGCAGGAGAGGAAAGGTGGGAAAACTTGATCCGAAATGATGATATCAGAGGAGAAGTCAATAGGTGTGTTTGACTTGAAGCACGGCTACAGACGGCAGTCACGAGATCAGCCGGTTGCAGAGTTGCAGAGTTGAAAACGTACACATCAAGTCGGTCACTTGCTGCTCTCGGTAGTGACGCTCACGTGGTGTTTGCGTACTCTATATCACAGATGAAGTGAATAAAATTCACTATTTGTCAAATATACAGATGTTTCAGAAACGTTTTCATGAGCAGCAGAAACACCCTTTATATACTGCTTAATACAGCACTGTCTGATCAAGAATATAGTTCAGCATAACATATACTATTTAAATACTAATAAAGTGGGGATATATACAGTCATGGCCAAAATTGTTGGCACCCCTGAAATTTTTCCAGAAAATCAAGTATTTCTCACAGAAAAGTATTGCATTAACACGTTTTGCTATACACATGTTTATTCCCTTTGTGTGTATTGGAACAAAACAAAAAAAGGGAGGGAAAAAAAAGCAAATATGACATAATGGCACACAAAACTCCAAAAATGGGCTGGACAAAATTATTGGCACCCTTTCAAAATTGTGGATAAATAAGATTGTTTCAAGCATGTGATGCTCCTTTAAACTCACCTGGGGCAAGTAACAGGTGTGGGCAATATAAAAATCACACCTGAAAGCAGATAAAAAGGAGAAAAGTTGACTTAGTCTTTGCATTGTGTGTGCCACACTAAGCATGGACAACAGAAAGAGGAGAAGAGAACTGTCTGAGGACTTGAGAACCAAAATTGTGGAACAATATCAACAATCTCAAAGTTACAAGTCCATCTCCAAAGATCTAGATTTGCCTTTGTCCACAGTGCGCAACATTATCAAGAAGTTTGCAAACCATGGCACTGTAGCTAATCTCCCTGGGCGTGGACGGAAGAGAAAAAATGATGAAAGGTTGCAACGCAGGATAGTCCGGATGGTGGATAAGCAGCCCCAAACAAGTTCTAAAGAAATTCAAGCTGTCCTGCAGGCTCAGGGTGCATCAGTGTCAGCGCGAACTATCCGTCGACATTTAAATGAAATGAAACGCTATGGCAGGAGACCCAGGAGGACCCCACTGCTGACACAGAGACATAAAAAAGCAAGACTACAGTTTGCCAAAATGTACTTGAGTAAGCCAAAATCCTTCTAGGAAAACGTCTTGTGGACAAATGAGACCAAGATAGAGCTTTTTGATAAAGCACATCATTCTACTGTTTACCGAAAACGGCACAACAAAGAAAAGGCCTACAAAGAAAAGAACACAGTACCTACAGTCAAATATGGTGGAGGTTCAAAGATGTTTTGGGGTTGTTTTGCTGCCTCTGGCACTGGGTGCCTTGATTGTGTGCAAGGCATCATGAAATCTGAGGATTACCAAAGGATTTTGGGTCGCAATTTAGGGCCCAGTGTCAGAAAGCTGGGTTTGTGTCCGAGATCTTGGGTCTTCCAGCAGGACAATGACCCAAAAAACTTCAAAAAGCACCCAGAAATGGATGGCAACAAAGCGCTGGAGAGTTCTGAAGTGGCCAGCAATGAGTCCAGTTCTAAATCCCATTGAACACCTGTGGAGAGATCTTAAAATTGCTGTTGGGAAAAGGCGCCCTTCCAATATGAGAGACCTGGAGCAGATTGCAAAGGAAGAGTGGTCCAAAATCCCGGGTGAGAGGTGTAAGAAGCTTACTGATGGTGATAGGAAGCGACTGATTTCAGTTATTTTTTCCAAAGGGTGTGCAACCAAATGTTAAGTTAAGGGTGCCGATAATTTTGTCCAGCCCATTTTTGGAGTTTTGTGTGACATTATGTCAAATTTGCTTTGTTTCCTCCCTTTTTTTGTTTTGTTCCAATACACACAAAGGGAATAAACATGTATAGCAAAACATGTGTTATTGCAATACTTTTCTGTGAGAAATTTCAGGGGTGCCAACAAGTTTGGCCATGACTGTATGCTTTTATCCTTGCTTTATGATAAACTTGACTGTTCTAAAAACACAGATTTGTGGCAATTGTTGGAATTAAAAAGGTTAGAATAAACACAAAACACACGTGATCGTTGTTATGCGGTGAATCTGATTAATCGTGAAACAGCTGTTACGTCATCAAAGCTTGTGCAGCCGCTCTTGAGAAACTGCGTCGGCTGAGTTAGCCGGCTGGTCTCGAATCGCTATTGCGGTACTTTGATGCCACTCGTGACAGTCATGTGCCGCCGGCACCGTCTCAAGTCGGACAAAAATTTCTAACCGGCATGCACCTTCAAGTCAGAATTTGATCGCGCGATGCAGCGCTGTGTTAAATCGAGAGGAGTATTTTTCATCACTGGATATTACTGTCTGTCGTTTAACATTTCTGTCATTAAACAGTTGTCAAATATCAAATGTTTAGCTACATTTTACCTCTAGCACTCTTTCACTGTTAAAATGTACACTTTTTTTCTGTGAACAGTAAAGCCCATCTTCCTGGATTTGATTAGCCATCTCAATTATTTTGACATTGACGAGTGCTGTTAGACCACTGAGGCACACCAGCTTAAAACTGTGGACGAATAGGCACTTTAAACTGAAACTAAACTACCATCCAAAATGATGGATGATGAATTCATATCTCTTTGAATCCACAACCCAAGGCACAGGTCAAACTTAACATATGAGAGATTAAGTGAGATGAGTGTCTAAGGGGAGAAAAAGAAAGAAATTGACCCCAAAAGAGAGGCAAGCGTTTGTGACCTTCTCATAAGTGAAGAAGAGGGGAGACAGAGTGGAGCTGCAATAAAAAAAGATGATGCCTTGAAGTGCTCCAGTGAAGAGGGTAATAAGCAGGAAAAACCTCTCGTCACATGATCACAGCCATCAGAGAGGTACAAGGAGAACAAAGATTGAGCCAAATGGAGAAAAAAAAAAAAAATCTGATTCAAGGACAGTCATAAGCTTGCTAAAACTTGTGAAGTGTCTTTCTAGTTCAACAAAGAGTCATTTCCATAAAACTGTTTCCATTTTCTCTACTGAACTATGGAATTTGACATATTCACATGGTGAATTGATTCCCAGAGGACACATTTATTGCACAGATGTTGCTGTATCATAGCTTAGCATTCATTTACTGGACTTTCCTCAATTATGTTTAAGTCGGCAATCTTTTAATTGCCATAAGTTTGCCCAAGATATTTATCCTGTAAATATTTAAGAGTGGATGAAATGGGTAAAAATGTGTAGCCCAAATAATTTGACCTTAGAAGAATTTGATGAGAAATATGATGGTAAGTGATCATTTAATTGGCTAATGGCTAATCAGTTATCAGTAATTGGGCTTTATTGCAGTGATAATTTTGACAGCAAATTTTGATTTAGTCTTAGTCATGATCTTTTGACTAAAATGCCTTTTAGTTTTAGTCATATTTTAGTCATCTGAATTGTTTTAGTTTAAGTCTATTTTTAGTCGACTAAAAATCATTGCTGTCCCTTTAAAACAAATGTCATCGATGTAATATAGGGTAGACCAGGTACAGTTGGTACAGGGGTACAGTTGAGACACCTTAAATAACTTCTGTGTAGTTTCCCATGATCGAAGATGGGGCTAACACACATGTGAGAAGCAAATATCACAGATCAGACTTGTGCACAGAAGTTATTTAAGGTGTCTCAACTGTATCAACTATACCTGGTCTACCCTACTGATACACATCTGATATTCTTCCAACTGTGTATGTTCACTTAAGATGTAACTGAGTGTGTTTACTCGAATCCTCAAAACAGACAATTCAACATAATTTTGTGTGTATTTCTCCATTCATGCGATGCGAAAGAATACTCTTGCTGCTTTTGTGACCAAATTGAGTTCTCTTCTCATCGTCAAATTTATCTGTATGTTTGCTCTTCTTTTACTCCAAGATATTGACATTTTTGAGCTGTATGTATGCCAGCTTATGTCCTGCCGGACAGATAAATAGATACAGTTGTTACAGTTCAAATGTACGCATCTAACCTCCTAACCACACAGCAGATTCATTCTGAATGAATCTCTTCACAAACTGTCCCTCTCTTACATTTTTGTCTCGTTTTTATCCATAGACAAAAATGCCAGTAGACTTTCGTCATAGTTTTTGTCATTCAAAATGTCTCATTTTAGTCAGTGAAAAAAATGTTGTTGACACAAATTAGGATGAAAATTATTTGTCAGCAAAATTAACACTGCCTTGGTGCTCAAACTAGATATGGGGGTTTAAATCCACCCTCTACTTTTACTGTCAATAAATCAAACATTGTGGGCTTTTATTGGTTAACTTTTTTGCCTTATTAGGACTTACATCCGAGTGAAATGTATAGAAGCCTGTTTCTGCCACTGAGTAAAAAAAAAAAAAATTCTAAATTGCTTACAGTGTTAAAGAGTTGGATTCTCATGCTAAACATGGCCAAAGTTTAAAAAAATAATTTGGATGAATGATGGAGCATTTCTGTGCCGAAAATCTGACTTCCGGGTTGGTACAAGTTTCGGCTGTTTTTTTTTCGATCATGGCTGTAATGACGTGGACCATGGTGGAATACGAGCATTTCTCCTGGAAAAGCGCACCCGTGCACATGTCGACTAGAGCGAGAGACAGAACGTGCCCATCAACGTGCTTCATTCGGCTGCACTGCTGCAAGGGATTCACTCGGGAAGAATGTCTCTAAAGAAGTGTGGTTTTGGTTGTAAGGCAAAGATAACTTTGCTCAGCTTCCTGAAGAACCCAGTGTTACATGAACAGTGGATGCAGTTCGTTTTTCTGGGGCAGATATGGAGTTTTGCAAGTGTGTTTGTTGACGAACGTTTCATAAACCAGGCCCAGTTCGACGCTGGATTTGCACATTGTTTGATACTGAAAGATGGAGCGATCCCAGCTATAAAAGATCCTGGTCATGATTCAGAACTGCAGATGGTATGTGAAACGGCATCAGATGTCTGTGTTTTATTGGCAGTCTGAGTGCGAGTGCGAGTGCTCGTCGAACTTAGCTCCACCCACGGCACATCTCCAGAAGCTCGGCTTTTTTCTGAGAGAATCATAAAGCTGTATCTTGATCTTAACTATGATAAAACTAAAGACTTTTTGGAGAGATAAAGAATGCAGTACTACTCTATAGGTACTCATGATTAACATGATATTGGGTGAAACTGTGTTTGATAGCCCCCTTTAATATAAAGGATTGCGTGCTAATAGAATTGTGAGATATGAACTCGCAATTATGATTAATAAAGTCAGAATTGTGAGATATAAACTCGCATTTCCAAGCAATAAGGTCAGAATTGTGAGAAATAAACTCGCAATTGCGAATAATAAAGTCAGAATTGTGAGATATAAACTCGCAATTATGATTAATAAAGTCAGAATTGTGAGATATAAACTCGCAATTACAATTAATAAAGTCAGAATTATGTGATATAAACTCGCATTTGCAAGTAATAAGGTCAGAATTGTGAAAAAATAAACTTGCAATTGCGAATAATAAAGTCAGAATTGTGAGATATAAACTCGCAATTACGATTAATAAAGTCAGAATTGTAAGATATAAACTTGCAATTGCGATGAATAAAGTCACAATTGCGAGATACAAACTTGCAATTGCAAGATATAAACTCAAAGTTGTGAAATACAGGCCGATTTCACAAGCTGGGCTTATCTTAAACCACAACTAGGCCTTAGTTAAATTAAAGATATTAAATTAAGATATTGAAGCCGCTTTTATAAAGTTGCCTTGGAAGAAAGCATTACAAGTGTGCATCTTGAGACAGAACGACGGCATTGACATATTTTAAGATAAGTCAGAGCAAGATCTTTTCAGTTGAGACAGCTCAAACATGCATTTTATTCTGGGACTAGCCTTAAGCCTGGTCTGTGAAACCCTGGGATGAATTCGCAATTCTAAGAAATGCAGAGATGGGAAGTAACTAAGTACAAATACTTTGTTACTGTACTTAAGTAGATTTTTCTTGTATCATTACTTCACTATTTATTTTTCTGACTACTTTTTACTTTTACTCCTTACATTTTTACACAATTATCTGTACATTCTACTTCTTACATTTTACAGAGAGGCAAATCTACTGACCTGTTCAGGACTTTAGATGCAGGTCAGCATGTTTAGAGGGAGCTAGTGCAGAAAATGACACAACCCTTACAAAAATTAAAACCAAAAAACATCGTTAAAACATGGTAACCACAAATGAACCATGGTTTTGCTACACTAACCGTGGTCTAACCATGAGATGTGTAGTAAAACTATGGTTGTACATTAAAAAAATTGTAATCAATCCGGCAAAAAAAAACCATGATTACTATACTTTTACTGTAATAAACCATGATTCATTTTATAAAGAGAAAAAATATGAATTATGATAATGCAATAATATGTTTGGTATTACGATATTTCTGTAAAGATAATGTCATGATGTAATCATTATTGTACTAATTTTGACATTTAGGCAGATTTAGAAAACATAGTTGTGTTATCTATAGTATTTAAGTTATTTTAAGATAAAACATCAAAACATGGTTATAATGTGATACTTGAAATTGAACTAAAATAAAGTTATATTAATGCAAACAGAATTTAACGAGGTGGTTGTTTTGCAACACATTGGAGACAGTTCTGTTCATAACAGAAAATAGTTGATGAAAAAAAGTGACAGGTACAAGAAAAAAAGCAAACACATACAAAGTGATATGCAGAGATATATCATGGAAAATGAGGAGACTGAAAAGAAAAATAGAATTGAAGGTGCAGTTCAAGAAAGAACTTTTTTTTTCTTACTGTACATGGCCCCTAAGGTTTTAAACCTTTATCTTGTATGATATCCATACAAAAAAATAGGGTTGTCCATGGTTTCAGAATTTGTTGTGGGTGTATGAGATGGCCTGGATGAGTGTGAGCTTTCCCCAACTGAAATTTTGTCCCAGTCCGGCCCTGTTCTACATGGTGGTTGTTTAGCCTTGATACATTCATTAACTAACAAATTTTAATTTTAAATGTTATATTCTATGAATGTGTCAAAATTACATGAGGTAGTAGTAATGGATACTTTTTACTTAAGTACATGTCTGAGCCCATACTTCCTTACTTTAACTTGAGTAAAAAAGTGTAGTCAGTACTTCTACTTTTACCAGAGTATTTTTAAACACCTGTATCTGTACTTCTACTTGTGTGAAGAATGTGTATACTTTGCCATCTCTGAAGAAACAAAGTCAGACTTTTTTTCTCAGAATTGCAAGTTTATATCTTGCAATTTCAGCTTTATTACACACAACTCTGAGTTATTCAGTCAGAACTGTAAGATATAAACTCACAAGTCTTTTTTCCCCTCAAAATTGGACTTTATAACTTGCAATTGAGAAAAAAATAGCCAGAACTGCAAGATATAAACTCACAAATGTGAGAGAAAAAAAGTCAGAATTGCAAGTTATTGTGAGTTTATATCACACAATTCTGATGAAAAAAGTCAGAATGGTGAAAAAAAAAAAAATAATAACAATAACCTTTTTTTATTTAGTGGCAGAGACAGGCTTCTTTAGAAATGACCTATTGGCCAAGAAAAAAAAAGAAGACAAGACTTAATTTTCTCCACTGGAAATTGATTTAATTGTGGAAAAAGTGTTGTTGTTTACCAATTGCTGTGTTTGTTTAATTTGAGTGACAGGCAGCAGGAGGTAAGGAACTCGTCTGGTCACTGGACAGCTTAATTGCATCATTTTGTAAAAAAAATGTCCATTTTGATTTAACAGTGACTACAGGCTGAACCTAAGACCTCATGGATTCTTTTTCAGAGATAAATCACATAGTTTGTGATATTATCTTTACCATTGCTCCATTTCGTAAAAGATTATGTTGGTGCTTCTGAGACACTAGAGCTGTGTTTTAGGACAATAGTCTTTATGTGATTAGATTAACCATGATTCTTCTTAATGGCTTGGCTGGCAAATATCCCAACACTCTTTTCTACATCAAAAAGCTAATGCACCTGTTGCACTTAATGTCGCCCCTAATGCACATTTATCAAGTCACTATGCAAGATGGGATATACTATACCTGCGCCGTGAATAGCACTTGCGTATGTGGGATTTTGAGAGGATTTATTCCACTTATGTTTTTGCTAACTGTACAGTGAATGAATTATTATGGATTCAGCAAACACAATAGCACTCACACTGAGTAAAACAAAATGTTTTGTGATTTTAGCATACATAGAGAAACACAGAAAATCAATGATAATTCAATGAATGTAATGTAATGTATGTTACATGACAGTAACCATTTTATTCCTGATAAAATGTTTCTGATTTGTAACTTTTTGTCCTATCTTCAATTAAATTCAAAAGTGAAGTGAACAAATATAGCACATTCTGTTGTGATTGATTGTTTACTTATATAACTCATCAAAACATATCCATCACATTTAGCCGTAAAACAATTCCAACAGCTTTTTCAGTGTTTCGGATAAATTGAAAAACTGTTTGGTGTAGAAGTGCATGCAGTGACTGTTCATAATGGGATTTTTGGCTGGACTGGACACAATATCTCCTTATGCTTATTTACCAATATATAGTGCTTATTTTTGATCTACACTGAACAAAATTATAAACGCAACACTTTTGTTTTTGCCCCCATTTTTCATGAGCTAAACTCAAAGATCTAAGACATTTTCTATGTACACAAAAGGCCTATTTCTCTCAAATATTGTTCACAGATCTGTCTAAATCTGTGTTAGTGAGCACTTCTCCTTTGCCGAGATGATCCATCCACCTCACAGGTGTGGCATATCAAGATGCTGATTAGACAGCATGATTATTGCACAGGTGTACCTTAGGTTGGCCACAATAAAAGGCCATTCTAAAATGCGCAGTTTTACTGTATTGGGGGCATCCAGGGGGGTCTGAAAAAGTTGATCAGGTTGTTGACTGTGGCCTGTGCAATGTTGATTCACTCCTCTTCAATGGCTGTGCGAAGTTGCTGGATATTGGCAGGAACTGGAACACGTCGTATATGCCGATCCAGAGCATCCCAAACATGCTCAATGGGTGATGTGTCTGGTGAGTATGCTGGCAATGCAAGAACTGGGATATTTTCAGCTTCCAGGAATTGTGTACAGATCTATGCAACATGGAACACGTGCATTATCATGCTGCAACATGAGGTGATTGTCGTTGAATGAATGACACAACAACACAACAATGGGCCTCTGGATCTCATCACGTTTTATTGATGGCCTGCCTATGCCATAACCCCACCGCCATCATGGGCCACTCATTCCACAACGTTGACATCAGCAAACCGCTCACCCACACAACGCCATACACGCCGTCTGCCATCTGCATCTGTACAGTGAAAACCGGGATTCAGCCGTGAAGAGAACACCTCTCCAAAGTGCCAGACACCATCAAATGTGAGCATTTCCAAGTCCTTTACGAAGACAAACTGCAGTCAGTTCGAGACCCCGATGAGGATACGAGCATGCAGATGAGTTTCATTGAGACGGTTTCTAACAGTTTGTGCAGAAATTCTTTGATTATGCAAAACGATTGTTGCAGCAGCTGTCCAGGTAGCTGGTCTTAGATGATTTTGGAGGTGAAGATGCTGGATGTGGAGGTCCTGGGCTGGTGTGGTTACACGTGGTCTGCGGTTGTGAGGCGGGTTGGATGTACTGACAAATTCTCTGAAACGCCTTTGGAGACGGCTTATGGTAGAGAAATGAATATTCAATTTATGGGCAACACCACCTGCAGTCAGCATGCTAATTACACACTCCCTCAAAACTCGCGACATCTGTGGCCTTGTGCTGTGTGATAAAACTGCACATTTTAGAGTGGCCTTTTATTATGGCCATCCTACGGCATACCTGTGCAATAACCATGTTGTCTAATCAGCATCTTGATATGCCACACCTATGAGGTGGATGGATTATCTCTGCAAAGGAGAAGTGCTCACTAACACAGATTTAGACAGATTTGTGAACAATATTTGAGAGAAATAGGCTTTTTGTGTACATAGAAAAAGTCTTAGGTCTTTGAGTTCAGCTCATGAAGAATAGGGGCAAAAGTGTTGCTTTTATAATTTTATTTAATGTAGCAGCTAATTAAAAAAAAAAAAAAACATTTTTGGTCCCTTTAATTTATTGCTTCCAAATTAGTAGCAATTTTAATTATGCAATAAGCATTTTTTAACTGGCAATGAAAGTATGCAATTGCGTGTGACTTAATTATGGACACAAAACACTTAATCAGGAAGTTCAAAAGGACATTTTTATTAGGTGTATCATATCATATTTTAGGGACAGAGAGATGTAGAGAGAAAAATGAGAGGAAGCAAGAGCGATACATTGGGGTTCACAAAAATTGTATCTGGGCCAAGCATGGGGCCATTGTGATAAATTCTGCATAAATTGCATACCCTTTAAGCAATTCCCCATATTCTCCACCAGATAAGTTCACAATGTCATAATTCATCTCTAATCTAATGAGCTTCAACACTAGCAAAGCACAAATCAAATTTGGTTAGTGAAGGGAAGCTCTGAAATTTCATTCCAATGAACCTCTCCTGCCATTTTGACATATACAGGAAGGAGCTAATGCGATTTACTGTGGACACCACATGAATTATCTCCAATAATTTGAATTAAATGTGCCAGGTCTTGTGCTACTCTTTTTAGCTAATTAAAGTTCAGAGATGAAAAAAGATAACACCTTTTCGTAAGGTCATACGAAGGTTGCTTTTTATATTTTTTTGTTATAGAAATACAAATATTTCTTTAAAATACACACATATACGAAGTGTGGATAAAAGAGAATGATTCTTCACTCAGGAAGCAAAGCAGACAGCTACTGTAATTTGCACACCATTATACATCTGGTACAACATCGTAGACAGCAGGCTAATATTCTCTAACCGGTACTTTAAAAGCATAACTATGTCGTCTTGCCCTGCAGTGTCACAGTGTTAGATTTAAAGGAATATACACAATGCTTTAAAAATTGAAGTTAAGTGATCTCAGGTGTAGTTCCTGAAACAGATCAGACGGACTATTTTTCATGTTCAATAAATGATACCTCTCACCCAACAAGCAAATTTTCTTTTTATATCGGTTTGCCTTTGTACTGAGGAAATGAATTGTTGAATTAAGTAATTATTATTTTTTTCTTTCTTATGATGTTACATGGACTATTAACAGCTAACAATGTCCTTACTGTGCCTGGGAATGTTTCAGCTGCATTACTGTCTATGCAGGGTCAAAAGCTCTTGGATTTAATAAAAAAATATCTTAATTCATGTTCCGAAGATGAATGAATGTCTTTCTGGTTTGGAACGACATGAGCGTTAGTAATTAATGACAGATTTTTCATTTTTGAGTGAACTAATAGTTTTAAAGGTTTTTCTTGTATCACCCACTCAAATTTCATATGCAAATCACCTTGCTAGAAGAAAAAAAGATCACAAACTTCACAAAAGTGCAATTCCTCATTGGCTCACTTTCCTCCTAAGGGTATGAAATTTTCTTGCTTTGAAAAAAAATGTCTGGAGCCTCACCGAATTACATCAGGACTCTCTTTCAAACGGTGCAAGTATTAAACTTAGTCTTCTTAATTGACACATTATCATCTACCTCTTCACAAAGATCTTAGAACTAAGAAACTGATGTTTCCTTCAGGCTTTAGATCTGATGAGTATCAAATACTGCTCAGTTTCATGCTTTTATCCTTTACTTTGCTCCAGCTTTAACCCTTTTCCTCTACCACAATGTGTGTGTTTTAGTTTAAAAAGATAGTTTACCCAAAAATTAAAACTCTGTTGTTAATTACTCACCCTCATGTCGTTCCAAAACCATAAGACTTTTGTTTATCTTCAGAACACAAAATAAGATATTTTTGGAGAAATCTGAGAGCTCTCTGACCCTCCATATGCAGCAAGGGCCCTACCACGGTCATTAAAATAGCCCATGTGTCATCAGTGGTTCAACCGTGATTTAATAAAGCTACAAAACTACTTTTTGTGCTTAAAGAAAACAAAAATAACAATGATTTGCTCTCTACTGGGACAATTTTCCGCCATTATCAAGAGTACTATTCCGCATGCCTTATTTGTTTCTAATACTTTTATTGATCGTAATTAATAAATACATATTTCCCTTTTTGGGTTAATTTGATACACAGATTATCTTTTTGCTCATCTTTTAACTGCTAATGTAACAGTTATCGCTGATACTTGATACAATTGAAAAGCAGCACCACAGGGGATGAAATAGAGTTCAAAAAATAAAGACAGAATTACTTGTTGGATGGGCCAATACGCAGCTTAAATCATGTTTCATACGCCACTGTCCCCATAAAGAGCTGGAGCACTCCGAATCAGCTGAAGAAATTGAATTGCTTTGCTATTATCATAATGCTGCTATTACATTTAGAAAAGGAACAGTTTCTTCAGTGCAGACTTTGGGATCTCATTTCAAAGCTGAGGCCTATTAAATCTGATTAAGAGGGATTTATCTAATGCTGTCTGATTTAAAAGCTCCTCAAATCTATGGACTCAGATCTATGTCATGTAACAGTTGTGGTGAGATTTAGGAAAAAAACAATCTGCAAAGTGACCTGAGAGACAAAAAGAAAATTCTTTCACATTCTTTCATATTGTATTTATCATTGGCTCGTTTATATATATATAATGATATTGTAATATATTTAAGAATTATATATATATATATATATATATATATATATATATATATATATATATATATTATCCCTGCATTTTTCAGTGTAGGGTCTCTGTATTTTTCAATGTACTGTAGTTTGCTTTGGATAAAGTGTTTTCTAAATGCAAAAATGCAAATGTCCATTTGAATTGCTTCTCAGTGTGCTATAAGTAATAAATTTCTGCTTGACTGACGGTTTAAACGGCAAGGTAATTAGCGTATCATAATTGGTATGGCAGTGTTTGCAAATCCATGCTGAGAAATAGCGATTCAGTATCCATTATGAGATCTTCAACAAGTCAAATTAAACATTTCAAATTAAACAGCTACAAACCACTGTTGCACCTGCAGACAGGCACAGAAATTAGTTTTGGGAGGAAAGGGGCCTTTGACGTTTTTCTCATGAAAAACCATCCTGAGAATCGTTCAGTGTAATTATTTGCAAATTTTATTTTTTTATTATTATTTTTTTTTTTCTGGGAGTTACCTTATCACTTCAAATTATTTCATTATATTATGCAAAATAGAAGTTTATTTATTCTAAGTGTTTATAACAGTAATATATGTATAATTGTAATATATGTTACAAGAGCACCATAATGACCAAAACAACAGTTCTTTCTGGTCCTTGAATCTGATTGGCTGATAATAGTGTGATATTCGAGTCCAGAACTCCAACAGCTGTTTCACCATATTTTAGCACCTCGCTTGGGGTTTTTCTCACAGTAAATGTCACGACAGATGGCCAAATCCACTATAATTTAAAAAAAAAAAAATAGGTGAGAATGTACTTAATTTGAATAAAGATAACGTCTATGTGAAAATTTGCTTTGACGTTTTCTGAGATGTGAGCTCCAGGGCATCGCCAGCCATTCAGCGCTCATGAACCTGCCGAGAACAGCCTCACCTTGGCCAGATCATCTGGAATTTGCCGCTGGCTCTGATGTCTCTATAGTGGTTAAACATGAGATATAATTAGTATTGGGTAAATCTAATGGGCAGTCTTTGCTCTAATTTTGTTCCAGAGCAAATAGTTTTGGCTGATGACAAAATCTCATCATGTTGTATTTGTACTTTTGACTGATTTGCCAAGCAAATTTTATGATGGCTGTTGTTGTTTATTAAATATTATTGTTCAATAAATAATATTTTATATAAATAACAGTAATATTTAAAAATAGTATGTAGCATTGGAAAACAGTGTGTGTTTGTGATTTTAGTTACATTATTGCACCATTAGATGGTGGCAGGAGTGAGTCAGCAGCAGACTCAAAGCAGACTTTTATATTAAACGAGACTAAAATGCAGTTCTACACAAAGGAAGTTATTTTTACTTTTAACAACAACTTATAAGATGCAGCCAGCAAATGCACTGAGCAGCGCTGTCATCCGAAATCACCCTTAACGGATGAAAGGATAGCAGGACAAAGATATCGCTTTCCTCAGTGGACATTCAAACTAATGTTTTATTGTGAATATAAGATAAAATGCTTTCAATGGAGCAACTGCCGTTCCTTCGTTACTAGTTCTATAGTGACCTTTCATATTAGTAACGGAGGCTTAGTCTCAGCTGTTAAACTGTCAAACAGAGATTTGAATCAGTGGCGAAAGACTAAAAAAGGTTTTTACAGACACTCCATCGTTGTTTCTTATGTATTTAACCACTCGTGCCGTTTAAGCGCAATATCACACACATAGGAGCTGTTTAGGAACACTGCTGTGTGTTATCTTAAGCAAGTCTTATTTCTTGCTACAGTATTTCACCTTTCAATGCAAACAAGCACTTTTTGAGCGGAGAAGCACTATAACAAAAGAAAATAATTTTGTTCGACAATTTGTCTGTTAAAGCAAGCATCTGACAAACGGCGGTGCTCAGCTGTCTTATTTTCATGATGCAGCTTGTATTTCCTGAGGCGTCTGTGCTGAGTATCTGTGTCTCGGATAAGCATGCCTATACAGTGGAGTACAATATGACAGTTTCAATGAGGAGAATCCCTCTTATATGTAGCCATGCTCTGCATCTACTGCTGAGTGGAAACTGTTACACCTTCTGTGTGACTCGGCGCTTTCATCTCACACATGCCTGTCAGTGCACTCTTGACGGCAGGATTGAGATTACACGGATTTTAACCTCTCATCTACAGCCTTCTCCTCTCTCTCTCCCTACATAACCCAAGAGTCATGCATGGCTAACTTCTGCCATTGCTGCCTGACTCTCCCCAGAAAAAAAATGAGAGCTTGTGAGTTTCTTCTGAATGAAAATCTGTGGGTTTTGTATGTCGCGGACAGCAATCTGCTGTGCATTTTATATATAAAAAACTCTATATGTATATAATGATTTTGAAAATCATTTGTATGTCACAATGAGTTTTTATCTTGCAAAAGGGAATGAATTAAATGCTCATGATATATTAATTAATAGACTGGAGTTGTGTGAATAAATTGAGGGATCATAGAAAATGCATGTTATTTTTTATTTAGTACTGACCTGAATAAGATATTTCACATAAAAGATATTAACATGTAGTCCACAAGAGAAAATAATAGCTGAATTCATAAAAATGATGGCGTTCAAAAGTTTACATACACTTGATTCTTAATACTGTGTTGTTACTTGAACGAAAATTATTTTCTTTTTCATTGATAGTTGTTCATTAGTTCCTTGTTTGTCCTGAACAGTTAAACGGCCTGGGTGTTCTTCAGAAAAATCCTTCAGTTCCCACAAATTGTTTGGGTTTTCAGCATTTTTGTGTATTTGAACCCTTTCCAACAATGGCTGTAGGATTCTGAGATGCATATTTTCACACTGAGGACAACTGTGGGACTCATATGCAACTATTACAGAAGGTTCAAACGTTCACTGATGCTCCAGAAGGAAAAACGATGCATTAAGAGCCGGGGGGTGAAAACTTTTCAAATTTAAAGATCAGGGTACATTTAACTTATTTTGTCTTCTCGGGAACATGTAAATATCTTCTGTAGCTTCTGAAAGGTAGCACTAAATGAAAAAAAAAAAAAGATATTTAGAAAAATGTACACATCTTCATTCTGTTCAAAAGTTTTCACTTTTCACCCCCAGGCTCTTAATGCATCGTTTTTTCTTCTGGAGTATCAGTGAGCGTTTGAAGTAATAGTTGCAAGTAATAGTTGCATATGAGTCCCTAAGTTGTCCTCAGTGTGAAAATATGGATCTGAAAATAATACAGTCACTGTTGTAAAGAGTTCAAATACACAAAAATGCTGAAAAACCAAAGAATCTGTGGGACCTGAAGAAATTTTCTAAAGAACAGCGGGCAGTTTAATCGTTCAGGATGAACAAGGGACAAAGAAAAAAAAAAAAAATTAGAGCGGCGGATCATTTAGGTAACAACACAGTATAAAGAATCAGGTGTATGTAAACTTTTGAATGAGGTCATTTTTATAAATTCAACTATTATTTTCTCTTGTGGACTATATGTTAAATATGTGGAATATCTTATTCAGGTCAGTACTAAATAAAAAATATCATGCATTTTGTATGATCCTTATTTTCATAAAATAATTCACATTTTGCAAGGTGTATAAACTTTTGACCTCAACTGTATGAAGTTGCTGTGATGGCCACTAGATGTTAAAATCTCCAGCACTTTTAAACATTGTATTTATAGGGTAACATTTATAGGTTTTGGGTGTTGTTCAGCTACAATAAGCAACACAACATGTTATTTGTTACAGTATTTTCCCACAGTAAAGAGGGTTTTAGGCATGTCCTCTTATAGGTTATTGCTTTATTTTAAGGCTAATATTTTAAGACACTAAATTACTTTCAGCTCAGTGTCATCTCTTCTGAGCTAAATATATAACAGGCCATTGTGATTATTTTCAAAACGGTTGGCGCAATGACATTTTCCTGCACTCATCTGAAATTCTTCAAAATCTTCCTGTCAGAAATGCATTTAATCCGAGATGATTCAAAAAGCATCAAGAGTCACTTCGGCATGTACAATTTACCATTCAGCATCACTTCAAGCTTAATTTGCATAGAGACAGCTAACATGGTCATACTGAGAGGCTTTTTTCCCACCTTCTTCTTCTTCTTCCTTTCAGTCCCCTCACCAGCTCTCAGTTAATGGGCTGCTGTTTGAAAGGATTTCAAATGAACTACTTATAGTTGTTATTTTGCATATTCAAACTTATTTTGAAGTCTAAATGTAATGTTTTTTTTAATGTGAAATTGCTTTTTTATTCTACTGAAAATGTGCTATTCACTAAATATTACTAGATGGGTTTGTTTGACTTGGATTAAGAGGCTGAATAAATAGGATATGATGATTTTTGGTCAGCATTATTGATTTAAACTCAAAAATAAAGGTTCTAAAAGAGTGGCTTCCATGGATGCCATATTAATCTTGAGTATGGGCTGAATAAAAATGAGTTTATCCAGGTGTAAGCAATGATTTTTTCTTCATATCCTAGATTCACAAAACGATAATTGCAGTGGGCAGGTAGCATGTGCTGACTTTGAGTGCTTAATTAGCAAGTGAATGACTCAAGCAACATCTGAGAGAGGTGTTACATCACAGCAGCAACACAGGTTTAACAAAGCTGATGGATAGTAACTTGTTGATAGCATCTTTTTGACAGTAGTTCTCGACAAGAAGTTGTTAGAATAACTGTCACTCTTCTGAGCTGCTTCATTTTATGCTTTCCTAATGTAACAAAAGTTATTAATTTAAGCACAATAAACTATGTATAATTAATGGTTATTAATTACACATACTTTATACACTTCTTTGAAACAGCCGAGTCGAAAATAAACCGAACTAATGCCCTCGTCCAGCGAGCATTAGCCGCTTTTATTCTAACTCTAAGAAAAATCAATTTCCTAGCCTTGAAAATTAATTTTTTCCACCGTAATTGGCTAAGTTACAGGACTGGATCAGTTTTGTAACGAAATCAAAGCAGTTTAAGTGACGTGATATTTGTGAGCAAGGAACACAGTAAGAAATTCATATGTGAATACAAAATGCGGGTTTATTGAATACGTAAAAAGGGGAAAATAAACACTAGCTAGCAAATAAACAAACACTAAACAGACGACACATAAAACAAAACAAGAGAGAGAGAGAGAGAGTGAGTGAGGAGGAGAGAGAGAGTAGATTGGCATTCTTTTCATCAGCACAACCAAATCATCCGAAAAACCTGAATCTCCTTGACCTACAAGGGGCACAGCTTCCTTATTGCATCTAATAGTTAAATGGTTACTTGCATAATGGTTTCCTTTTGTGTGGTGCTTACGCAAGGGTCCAGATGCCAGCTCAAAGGTAGTCCTGATGATGTAATGGAGATGGAGCCTTCGTTGTTCCATTGATCGGCTGATCGGATGGTTACCAAAGGGGCTGAGGTGTAGATGCCAGGATAGAAAGAGAGAGTTCGGCCTCATGCTGGGGGAAACCGCATGTGGCTGGGCCATGGGGATTGCCCCACGGCCTTTCCGTGGAGGACCTCCACGATAACTCTGAAGATCTTTCAGAAGAAGAGGAGAAGGGAAGAGAGAGGGCCGGACGGGGTGTGAGCCCTTTAAAGTCTGGACAGAGTCACGCCTTTCCAAGTAGTTCCGACCAATGAGAAGGCTGGCTTTCTCAGTGGGAGGTTTGAAACTGGGTCTTCGTTTTATGGCCCTTTGTCTTAGAAAAATGTCAGTTTGCATATTTAAATCAATAGGGGTTCAGACCAGAAATGCGAAAGATTATTAGAACGTTAATATGTTGCACCGGTATCCGGATCTGATACACAGCATCTTTCAGAAAATCTACATACGAGTCAAAAGAGACCAAACATGGCATATACTGTATGTGGTTACATTAGCATTCTATCCAGACACAAGCATAAAACGGTTATAAAGAAAGAAATTTAAAGTAAGGAATACAAAGGACATGGACAGTCGTAATATACACACACTGATATATGAGCCTTGATGTGATATGATGTCTTCGTTCACAGAAATGTTTGTCTGTGAATGAAATAGGGAAGAGTCCATTTCTATGGGCATAGTGTCTTTCCTATGGGGGGAGGTGAGTGAAGAAAAACAGTCTGCCTGCATAGTTTTACGTCGTAACCTGACATTATCAGTGGTTGCTAGAAGCGTCCTGGTTGAGACTTTGTCACCCACTGTTGGGTTGGGGTGAGGGGAAGTCTGCGTCTTTGTTAACTGAATAAACCACTGATTTGGTTAAATCTAATGAACCATTGTCTGATTGGTCCTTACCTTACATATCCCCCCCCGTCGAACGTTGTTGTCCATCCAATAGACAACAGCGATCGACGTTAAAGGGGTAGAGCGATCAGACATGCACCTGCCATTCATGGCTGGAAGAGAATGTCAGGCATCGTGGTGATGTAAGTTGTAGCAAGGTGCGGGTCCTTGAGCGGGTGCAGCAGTTGTCTGGCTGTGTCACCTGTCATCCTGATGTTGGTCTAGGTCAGGTGGTTGGTTCAGGTGCTGTTATCTAGTAGGCTGTCTGTAGTGCCTGCGGTTTGGAATAGCTGGTTGGACTCTCACTTGTGAGAGGGCAGGCGGTTCCTGGGGTCGCAGGGAATTTTTAGGGAGATTTGTAGTGTGAAGAAAGTTCAGGCTGCGCTAGTGAAGGTGGTAGGAGGGCAGCAGGTGTTTGTTAGCCCTCTGTTCTGCTCGAACTTCACCACAAATCTGATGTTAACAGTGTCACTTCTGTCTTGTAGCGTCACTGACTTGAGTTTTCCTGATTTGTGTTGGTAGGAGTTTTGTTGCTGGGCATGTGAGCTGTTGCTCGGTCCAGCATTGTCTGGCTGCTCCTGGGGTGTCGACTGCTTTGCAGGATGCTCCTCCCTTGGAGGAGTCTGATGCTGTGTTGCATTGTGCAAGGAGTCAGCAGTTTGTCCCTTTCAATATTTCTCACTTGAGTTTGTTCAAGGAGGTCCTTTGCTAGTGTTAGCAGCTCCTGTAACTAGGTGTGTCCAGCTGTCCACATGCAGCCTCCATTTGGCACCTGTGTGAAGGTTGTGGGGGGAGGATGTTGTGGTGGACTGCTGTAGGACATACCATGGGGTACATAGGATGAGTGGTGTTTTGTACCTGGGCTGTCGCAATGGCAACAGTGTCTCAATCTCTAGCCGATCTGTGGGGCATTGAGAATGTGTCCGCTCCTTGCGGGATTTTGTTTGGTGACCAGTGAAGTGAAGTTGTTTTACCCTCTGGTTGAGACCCATAAGGTGGCTAAGGTGGTGATAGCCTTGTTCGGCCCAAGGTCGCTGTAACTCTGGGTCAGGTGTCATTGGTCCCCTTCTCTCCTTGTTCGGTGGCATTTTCCTCAGGTGCTGTGGGGGGGAACAGTGTTCCTCGCACTGGCTAGTCAGTGTTCAGGTCGCCCATCTGGGAGGATAGGCTGAGCCTCTGTGAAGTGTTGCCATTTTCACAGTGAGGGTAGAAGTAAGAGACTAATGCACCACCCTGAAGAGTCCGGAGTTATAGGCTTAATGGTTCAGCTAGCGATATAACATACAGCTTGTTGTTTCAGGCATGGTTTGCTAGTGAAGTGTCTCCTATGATTAATGCATTAACTGTGGATGTTAGGGTGCTAATATTTTGCGGTTCTGAGAATCCCTTTTGTATGGCGTAGCTGAGATCTAATAAATGACTTAAGATGGTTCTTATGGTCAAAGTATTCCTCAGAATCTCCTGATGGCTAGCAACAGGCTGGATCTCTTATAATGTAAACGGGAAGGAGGACAGTTTCCTATTTGGATTATGCTTGTTACCATTGTGCCTGAACCACAGTTATGCCCTTGTAATCACTAAGATTACTTGTGTAGGAGGGTCACAGAACTCGGTGCACCCATGGAGAATAAGCAGAATCACAAATGAAAGTGCCTCTGGTTCCCCCTAGCTCTATTGGGTTTGCTTTGATCCTCACCATAGCTGGTCACTGCTGCTGCATGTTCAAGACCATTCTATGGGTGTGTCCTTCCATAAAGTTTAGACAAAATGCTATTAACGGTTCCCTATATCTATAAAATTCTTCTCTCCTTAAGCAGTTTACATGTGATTAAATTTAGATTTAATTAAGTAACTGCAGATTTAGTTGAAGCATGAGGGGATACAACTAAAATAGTGAAGGTGACTTAGCTGAGAAGACTTAAAGTGAGGGACTAAGTAGTAAGGGTTCAGGAACAGTATATATATAAATATATTCCAAAATATATTTATATATACCTATAGAACACTTTGCACTGCATGCCTACAAGCTGTAGTTAAAGCTTCAAGTGAATGATGATAACTGCTAGCTGTTGACGCTATTGGTTAACTTAGCCTAAGCTAAAACTGGTCCTTGTTAGCTTGACCGGCTCAGGTGGTGTGCTTACAACCTGGTGTCATGACGTGTGCGTTCTCTGGAGTTTTTGTGTCCTTTGACAAGTCTTTGTCATGGGAAACAATGCACATTAATGTCAATTTGAACAGAGTGTAGCAAATGTCTGTAGGCTTTGGAAGGCTAGTCTGTTAGCAATTGAGTCTTCTGTTTAAGATTTCAATTCAAGTGGCCAGATCATAAATTCACTGTCACGCACTTGCTTCTTTCCAGCATGTGTTTCCACCTACTTAAAATGTCTGTGCTGACTTGCGCTGAGGCCCTACCGGGGCCTTCAGGTGCTAACTTGATCCTTTGAGTTTGGTAGATCAGTGTCATTGAGATCTTATGAACCCCTTTCTGAGGTGGCCTTGTGGTCGCGAAAGGCTCTCGGTGTCAGGTCACACAGTTGTTGCACAGGCATTGAGTGGGGCAGGCCAGAATGCCTAAACCGATGACTTACAGACAGAAGGCTGTTTGGAGGAAAAGCTTGCAAAGCCGGTGTCCTCCTCCTTCGCAGGTTCTTTATGAGCTCTGAAGTAAGCTTGTTGAGGTCTGTGATGGGGAAGTTTCATGCCGGCCCTGTTTGGTGGCTAGGGCGGCAAAAGTTCTAAAGTTCAGACTGTAGGTCTGCAGTTTCCTTCGTGCTGGCTTGTCTTAGCCGCTGGCAGTCCTACTGGATGTGTCCTGGCTGTCAACCCAGGAAGTGTTGCACCTCTAGGCGAGAAGTGACCCAGAGCAGACAGTCTATCTTGGTAGTTCAGGACTGCAATGTCTCAAATGTCTCACCAGTAGGCATGGACAACAATGTCTCCTGCAGGTTTTGTTGTGAATGCAGGGACGTCTCATTTGGTTGAGATCTTTGAGTGTCACTTCATGTGCTGTTTCCGGGCTCATCTGAATGAATCCTTTTCCTTCTGTCACTGCTGAAGTTTTCAGGAAGTTGACTTGTCTTGGGTGTCAGGTAGAAGGGTTTGACTCCCCCCTTTTGTGTCTTGTACGGGGGTGAGTTGGACTGCACTGCTGGATCTGTGACGGCAGCAGGGTGTCTTTTACTTGAGTCCATGCACAGTCTGTAAGACTGTTTCAGTTCTCTCTGGACCATGTTGAGCTCCTTCCGAAGGTTGCAGAATTGCTGAGACCAGGTTTGGACTTCAGCTCTGGCTGCATGCAGAGGGTTTCTATGGCCGTAGCTCTAATGTCTCTTTTACATTAAAATGTAGATATATATACATATGTGCTATTTTGACACCGATTCGTGTGGAACTGTTCTCTTTCCAAGTCTTTGGCTGCTGTAGGCTGAAGGATGTCCATTGCAGTGCTCTGCCAGGTCTACAAGGTGGTACTGGCAGATGGCAGTGTTAGCTGTCTGACACACTGGGTCACTGGTGGAGACACAGGAGAGAGAGGCAGAGGGCAAATGCAAGTACAGACAGAGGTGGTAAGCTATCCATTTGAATAAGGGTTCTGTAAGCCAGATAAATCTTGGGATTTGTGCAGGTGCGCACAGAGGATAGTGTTTTGAGTAATTTTGCATGGGTCAGCTAATGACTATGCTGTACGTGTGGTACGTTATTACTCAGCGCACTGATGGTTCTTAGTGTTGGTCATTATGAGAGTATCAAAAATAAAATGAAATAAAGGCAGGAAGAGGAAGAAAGAGAAAGAAAGGCTTTCCTTATTTAGTTTGAGCTAGGAAATATGATTAAAGCAGTTGTCACTTGTGGGTGAGGCTGCATTAGGCTCATAAACCTAGGGTTAGATTATTAGCTAAACTAACACACACTAAGTACTCCGAGGTCAGAAAGACAAAAGAAACAAGGGGAAGCGTTTCCCGTTCTGTCTGGCACCTCCATTGTGTTCGGCAATCAATGCATTTTCAGCATACAAGGCCTGGCCTTGAAGATTGCGAAGGGGCAGAGAGGTAACACAGATTTAGGGCTGCTAATATCCTGTATACTCTTTAGGGGAACAACAGCGGCTACACTGCTGTAATCCCACACAAGGAGGGAAATTAGTGATGGTAAAAATAACTAAAGTAAGGTAAAAGTCGAGGTTAGAAATGTCCTTATAGCTCCAGAATACTGAAGGAAAGTTATATAGGCAGCCTGATTTAATTACATTTCTAATGTAATTCAATTCAGGGTAGCTGAATAGGAAAATTCAGTCGGAAACAAAGGTAAATCAATGACTAAATATAGAGGAATAAAGTCAAAATAAAGTAAAAGTAGGGTGTCCTTATAGCTCTAGGAACCTAAAGGAGAGTGTTTATAAGCCCGCTAATTCAATTAAATTTTTACATTTAATTAACTTTGCCCTGGCTAAATGAAACACATCTAGATGAAATAAGGAATGACCAAAAATCAAATTTTAGACACACCCAAAAGAAAAAGGGTATATGGTTTTCTGCGGAGGGTGAAACCAAGTGTGAGGGAGTGTTCGTTTGACTGGTTGTATCGTGCCCGGGTCAGTGTGTGGCAGGTTGGCGATGGGCTTCATGTGTTGGTAGTCCAGACACCTTCTACCTTCTCACGTCATGTCATGCTGCATGCTGGCCATGGATGCCGCCTGTTTAGGTGGCTTGGGTGTCATGGTGTGTTGTGGGCATGCTATGCTTTCACCCCCCTTGTCAGTGGGGGCAACACAAGCTGTGGCGCTGTGGTGCCTTCAGGGACATACTGAAGCATGATGAGTCCCACATTAGCATGTATGTGAAGTCCTTTGGCATTGTAAGGCATGGAGCATAAGTGAGCTTGGAAGTTAGGATCGGGTGGCTGGAGGGGTTTGAGAGGTGGTTTGTTTTGAAACCTTAGTCTGGTGTTAGAGGCTTACAGTCCATTTATGCCACTCAGTCCTTAGGTGTCTGACGTGAGAGCATGACAGCAACAGTCTTTGGCTGATCAGTGGTGACCTTGAGTCCTGATGGAAGTTGAGACTGTGTTCTAGTTTTAGATGGGATTTAACTTGTGTAGGGCCCGTGATGTTGTGGGCCCAGTCGAAGGTGATCTCTATAGGCTGACAAGTGTCTGTGACTCTGGTCTGAATCATGTGTCAGGAGATCGTTTCCCCTGTAGTCCAGCTGCTTTAGGCTGTGGTTACATCAGGGGAATCTGAAAGTGGGAAAAATCAATAGCACTAGTGATCACAGTGGCGTTCCCACACTCTGGTTGGTCGTGGCTGCTGCGTGTTCAGCTCCTTCCTCGGCCAAGCCATGTGTGGGGCACCGCGTGAAGTGTAGTCAGAGTGCTATTGAATATTTTCCTCAACTATAAGCTCTTGTGTCGAGCTCCACAATCCCTTCTATCTGCGTGCACATGGCTGTATTTTGTTCCTAACTATCTCCTGTTGAAGTTGTGAGGTAGTTTGGATGGAACTAGAGTGCTGCTTTAACATTGTCAGACTGTTGGTTGGCATCATCGCTGAGGGTGGTCGTAAGCAGGTACAGCCAGTCTTGTGTGGTTGCTTCAGCTGCAGATGTGTTGCAGGTAATCACTACATTGTGGCCCCCCGTGGGGTTTGCAGTGAGTGTGGAGATGTTTCTAGCCAGCTTATCAAAGTCTTTGAGTCATGCCATGGCTGGTGGCCAGGGTCCTTTGAATGGGCTTCCACCCCCCTTGTTGCTGATGGGGGCTATTGGGGTGCTGGCTGGTGCAGTCCTTAGCAGAGGGCTCTCACCTCTGTTTCCTTTGAAGAGCCTTTTCAGTCTATGCTCTCATTTAAGCTTGTTGCAGCTTATCGTACGGTCCATCTCAGGTTTCTTTTCAGTCGTTCTCTGGTCACTGTTTACGTGGATGTCCGTGAACTTGAAGTCCTATGCATCCTCCTGTAGCTCTTTTGGTCTTGTGCTGGTCCTTGGTCTCCTGTGTTGTGGGCTGGTGTAGCTGGCTTTGAGCTTGTCTGGCTCCGCCGAGCCACCTTGGCCTGGAGCTTTAGCTCTGCTGCTGCTTGCTCCAGATTAGCGATGTCTTTTCCACTCAACCTTGCTTGGATGATGACGTTGTAGACCAGTTCCCTGGTGATCATGGCCAGCTCCTTGTAGCTGTGGCTCTGGATCAGGTTGGGGCTATCGGCCGATTCTGTTGATCATCCCGCTGTGCTGGCTGAGGTACTGTGGATCGCATTAGTCATGGTGCTCGGCCAGGCATCCAGGTGGTCCCAGTGGTCTGCAGGGCTGGATGCTTGGGCATATTGTCTCACTGGTGGCAAGAGAAAAAACAGCACAACACAAAAGGACACCAGTGCAAGTATAGATGTATTTAACAAGCTACGCTACCATAAGGCTTAATTGGCTGTGCAATTTGCTTAACTGATGCAGTCAGTAAGGGAGAATGCGTGGGGTGGACATGCGTCATCTTGTCTACAGTGTGCAGGTGGCAGTGTACTGCAGGAAGGTAAACTGAATAATGATTGTGGCGGGTGTGGTAGCCGAGGGGGTCACTTCCTGACTCTGTGGCTGCACCGTTTGCAAGTCTATTATTCAGTTTCTCTGATGATTCTCACTGGTTTGGTATCTATGCATAGGGAAAACAAACAGAAAAAAAAAAAATGAAAGAACAAAACAGAAGAAGTAAAAATAAAATAAAATAAAATAAAATAAAATAAAAATTAAAATTTGACCAGGAGAGGCCGCAAAGGTCGAACCAGGGTTAACATAGAGGGAAATTTTGGAGAAAGCAGGGGCTAGACTTTCTACCATGGTTTTGTCAGGGCCTTCAGAGAGGGGGCGCTGTTGAGGTATAGTGCCTAGGGATGTGGAAAGGGAGATAGCAGGGCCTATCAGACGTATCTGAAGCATAGAGGTTCTCTAGTACTCTTTGGGAGCTTAGATTGAGTAAATAGGGCTTAGGTGCTAAGTGCTGGCAAGGTGGTGAGTTGAGGCCAACCTGGTGAAATCCTGTGACCGAGCCATCCCCAGACCACCCCCCCGACACACAACTGCAGGGACCTCAGATCACTCCCGCTCACAGCACTCGGCAGCGATCGCTCAAACAGCCTTGACCTTTTGCACAATGAGTCGCACTCAAGTGAGGGAAGGTCAACGACCAGCTGACACAGCCAAAATTGGGTTTCGCCTGGGGGGGTCTGGAGTTGCATAGGCCGGCAGAGTGGGGGCGCGCTCCCCACTAAGATGGGCACATGATGCATGGAACCACCCCAGGGTAATTAACCAAAGTTGCCCTAGTGTGTCAGTTGATATGGTTGATACAACACTTGAGGTACCACATTGCTGATGTCGGCTGCGGGTCGCTTTCCAGAGTACAGGGGAAGGAGGTATCTAGGGCACCCCCCCAGAGGGTGTCGGGTGCGTCCGGCAGATGACTACGGTCCCCGGGCCCCACCAGCCGACGCTTCACCACCCAGGCACAAAGGAGGGCTTCCTAATAGGACACACTGAGAGAAGGAACAAGGGTTAAATGATAAGTAGCTTGATGCTAATTGTTGAGGGGGTAAGAGATTTCATTCAAAGGCCACTAGTGAACTAGCTACTTTGAGGAGCAACATTATTTGAGCTACTGTAATCCTACACCCTAGGAATGGGAAATGAGAGGGAAGTAAAATTAAAGTTGACTTTAAAATTAACTTCATGAGGGGTAAATCGAAATCAATAGAAATAAAGGTAGATGAGAAAAGTCCTAATTGCTTAGGGAACATCAATGGAAATAGAGCATAAACAAATGGGTTTGGATTAGACTTAGATTTTTTTTTTTTCTAAATGAAATCCATTGTGCCAAATGATTATTCATGCTAAACCAATTAAAATAGAAAAACAAAATCCCAAAAGCAAAATAAATGCCTAAATTAACCTAAATAAATGAATGAGGGGGTAACAATAAAGAAAACAAAACAAAAACAAGAAAAAAAATAAAAATAAAAATAAAAAATAGAATAACACGGATAGACCAGTAGGGGAACAACAGTGTTGAGAATAGACAGAGGGTGAAACTGAGAACGGAGGTGTGGCTAGAGAAGACTGGTTACATCTTACACTCACACTGTGTCTAAGTTAGCCAGATGCTAATAGCTATCAGTTGAGGAAAAAGGCGTTAGCTTATCGGCGTGTGGATGTGCTAATGAGTTAGCCTATGCTACACGCCTGTATCTGTTTACATGCAGGTCTGTGACGTGGGCGCTGACGTGAGTTTGACTGGGGAAAATAAAATAAAACAACAACAATGATTTTCCATGTTGCTAAGGAGACAGATGTAATCTCACCCCCCAGTGTGCACAAAGCTTGTGGGTGAAGGGGGCGAGCACATTTCTAGAATCTTGTCAGCAGTCAGTCCTGACGCGTCACACACAACTTACTTCCAAAACTTCAACAGCAGGCTCACGTCACAGACCGTGGTTGGAGGCTAGTTCTGTTGAACCAGTGTTCCACCAGTCGAGCAATGTTCATATTCATCACGTCAATGACTTTGACTACAATGAGACACATTTGTAAACAGAATATCTTACTGGAAAAATGAGTACGCTCATTTTTCAAACACAGTTTTTGCGCTGGGATTTCTTAGTCAGCGAAATACATTTTTAAAACGCTGTTCTGATTACAACGGTTTTATGCAATGTATAGAACGTGAAGATTGGAGTTTCCTCACCCAATCTCAGGCATGTACTTCCATGCCTCACAACACACTGTGATTAAGGCTTAAGTTTATCGTGAGAGCGCTCTCGCTTTAACAAAGACTTAAATAATCACTGTTGACAAGAATTGATATCCAACGTGACGTCAATGCCCAAATCGAATATGGTAATTCAGCTGGATTCACCAGAACCTGATGTTTACACATTTGACGTCAATTTGATACCAATTCTAATCACATCGCGGGTGGCAAAACTATTGATCTCAGCAGATCTCATAAGCAGCACGCGAGCTTTGCCTTGCGCGGCGTGCGGTCGGATTAATTTTCTGCGCGGACACAGAGTTACATACTATAATACACAAAACAAACACACAACGGGGTTTCACCGTCATACCTTTAACTTGATCAAGATTTGATATCACATTTCCATTTACATCGCCATCTGTCGTCTGATTAATTTTACATTGAAGTACACAAAACCAGAAACATCCTCAGCCTCGTATAACTCAGAACAGTTTGTCATCTATTGTGTGCTAGCCTATTAAAGTTAATAAAGCAAGAACAACATCCTTCCTGCTCACGGAGAAAACGAGAAAGTTATACATTAGGTAGCAAAGCTAATGTTTTAACTTGGGAAATGGGTATAGCCAGCGAATCATATGCATCAACATATTGGTCTATACATTTTTTTATTCGGCCGATATAAGGTCGTTCAGTCTAACGTTACCTTCTTCGCATTATGGCGGTATCAAATTAAAATTACTTAGCTGTCATTAACAGTGGGTCTGTCTCAGCACCGTAATTCTCATGACGCTCGCTGCAAGGAATTTTTTTCATCTTGCGGGGTCATGTAGGTTGCAGTTACTTAACTTCATCAACAGGTTTCGGTACTGTCTCAGCGCCGTAATGCTGGTGAGACTCACTATAAGGAATTTTTTCATCTCATAGGGTCACATAAATTACAGTTAATTTTAGCCGTCATTAACAGTGACTGATTTTCTGGATAGAAAGACTCAGTCTGCCTCAGCACAGATTAACTATAAAACAAAACAAAAGGCGCGCATTACACACAGATGTACACACAAAATGAACATATACTGGGTTTGCTCACAAATACGTTTAAAACTGCCCGCATTCTCCACCAATAATGTAACAAAAGTTATTAATTTAAGCACAATAAACTATGTATAATTAATGGTTATTAATTACACATACTTTATACACTTCTTTGAAACAGCCGAGTCGAAAATAAACCGAACTAATGCCCTCGTCCAGCGAGCATTAGCCGCTTTTATTCTAACTCTAAGAAAAATCAATTTCCTAGCCTTGAAAATTAATTTTTTCCACCGTAATTGGCTAAGTTACAGGACTGGATCAGTTTTGTAACGAAATCAAAGCAGTTTAAGTGACGTGATATTTGTGAGCAAGGAACACAGTAAGAAATTCATATGTGAATACAAAATGCGGGTTTATTGAATACGTAAAAAGGGGAAAATAAACACTAGCTAGCAAATAAACAAACACTAAACAGACGACACATAAAACAAAACAAGAGAGAGAGAGAGAGAGTGAGTGAGGAGGAGAGAGAGAGTAGATTGGCATTCTTTTCATCAGCACAACCAAATCATCCGAAAAACCTGAATCTCCTTGACCTACAAGGAGCACAGCTTCCTTATTGCATCTAATAGTTAAATGGTTACTTGCATAATGGTTTCCTTTTGTGTGGTGCTTACGCAAGGGTCCAGATGCCAGCTCAAAGGTAGTCCTGATGATGTAATGGAGATGGAGCCTTCGTTGTTCCATTGATCGGCTGATCGGATGGTTACCAAAGGGGCTGAGGTGTAGATGCCAGGATAGAAAGAGAGAGTTCGGCCTCATGCTGGGGGAAACCGCATGTGGCTGGGCCATGGGGATTGCCCCACGGCCTTTCCGTGGAGGACCTCCACGATAACTCTGAAGATCTTTCAGAAGAAGAGGAGAAGGGAAGAGAGAGGGCCGGACGGGGTGTGAGCCCTTTAAAGTCTGGACAGAGTCACGCCTTTCCAAGTAGTTCCGACCAATGAGAAGGCTGGCTTTCTCAGTGGGAGGTTTGAAACTGGGTCTTCGTTTTATGGCCCTTTGTCTTAGAAAAATGTCAGTTTGCATATTTAAATCAATAGGGGTTCAGACCAGAAATGCGAAAGATTATTAGAACGTTAATATGTTGCACCGGTATCCGGATCTGATACACAGCATCTTTCAGAAAATCTACATACGAGTCAAAAGAGACCAAACATGGCATATACTGTATGTGGTTACATTAGCATTCTATCCAGACACAAGCATAAAACGGTTATAAAGAAAGAAATTTAAAGTAAGGAATACAAAGGACATGGACAGTCGTAATATACACACACTGATATATGAGCCTTGATGTGATATGATGTCTTCGTTCACAGAAATGTTTGTCTGTGAATGAAATAGGGAAGAGTCCATTTCTATGGGCATAGTGTCTTTCCTATGGGGGGAGGTGAGTGAAGAAAAACAGTCTGCCTGCATAGTTTTACGTCGTAACCTGACATTATCAGTGGTTGCTAGAAGCGTCCTGGTTGAGACTTTGTCACCCACTGTTGGGTTGGGGTGAGGGGAAGTCTGCGTCTTTGTTAACTGAATAAACCACTGATTTGGTTAAATCTAATGAACCATTGTCTGATTGGTCCTTACCTTACACTAACATATTAATGCATACAGCACTGTCAGATTCATTCTAGTCCTGTTAGTATTGTCATGTGTTTTGTATTCATGTTAGTTTCATATGGTTTTGAAAACATTCATACCATGAAATAGGGTTGAATTTAATGACTAATAAAAATGTTGTGTTGTGCTGTTACAACAAATAAAAGATAATGTTTTATATTGACCGCAACTCTATAAATATGACTCGCCAAAACCTTAATGGCTTTTCATAATTCACAATGGTCATTATGTTTTGGGGGAGTCACACCACATTACATTTTACAAGCTGATTTAACCTTGCCTTTTCATAAAAATTGCAAATAATATGATATTATAATAGACTGGTCTGCAGGGATCCTTTCATTGTTTGTGTTCTAGCATGATTCTGCATGTATAATTTGGCTCCAAAATTGTCTAAATTAAATAAGCAGTGATTGTTGTAACAATAATAATAGTAATAATAATAATAATAATAATAATAATAAAACTAATAATAATAATAATAATAATAATAAAAGACTCACTAATTTGCACGAATTTGATGTGCACCAACATAACAATTTATATTTTTATAAATTATATAAATTATAATCTTTAAACTATATAAATGAAAAAAGCCCATCATAGAAAATGTGTATTCAAATGTTATGTATGCATTTTTAATGTATTAATGTTTTGATTATTAATGTGTAGATACTATTTGCCCCAACATAAGAATTTATATTTTTTATAAATTATATAAATTATAATCCTTAAATTATATAATTGAAAAAAAATGCCCATCCTAGAAGATGTATATTCAAATTTTATGCATGCATTTTTAATATTTTTTAATGTATTGATTATTAATGTATATATTCTATGTGTCTCCAAAATAAGAATTTATATTGTTATAAATTATATAAATTATCATCCTTAAATTATGTAAATGCAAAAATGCCCATCATAGAAGATGCATTTGTAATGTTGTAATGTATTGATTATTAATGTCTAAATTCTGTGTGCCCCCAAAATATGAATTTTTATCAATTAATAAATTATAATGCTTAAATTATATAAAATAAAAAATGCCCATCATAGAAGATGCATGCATTTTAATGTATTAATTTATTGATTATTCATGTATACATTCTATGTAGTCCTAACATAAGAATTTATGTTATTATAGTTTATATAAATTATAATTCTCAATTTATATAAATGCAGATACTTAAATGCATGAATTTTAATGTATTACTGTATTGATTATTAATGTATAAATTTGATGTATAAATTTAAATTATAATCCTTAAATTATATAAATGAAAAAAGCTTATCATAGATGTATATTTAAATATGTTTCAAAATGCATGCATTTTTAATGTATTAATGTATTGAATATTAATGTATAAATTCTGTGTGCCCATACATAAGAATGTATGTTTGTAAATTGTATAAATTATAATGCTCATCATAAACGATGTGTATTCAAATACTTAAATGCATGTATTTTTAATGTATTAATATATTTATTATTAATGTTATAAAGTTGATGTGCCCCCACCATTAGAGTTCATATTTTTCTAAATTATATCAATTATAATCCCTAAATTCTATAAATTAAAAATGCCCATCATAGAATATGCATATTCAAATTTCATGCATGCATTTTTAATATATTACTGTATTGATTATTAATGTATAAACTCGATGTGCTTTCAACATAAGAATTTATATTTTTATAAATTATGTAAATTATAATCCTTAAATTATACAAATGGGAAAAAAAAATCAATCATAGACGATGTGTATTCAAATAATTCATGCATGCATTTTAAATATATTTTTACAGATCCAGACTAGCAAATGAGCATTAAGCCACAGATGTATCATAAGGCAATTATGATTTTTAATGCCAAAAAAATAAATCCGTCAGCTGTCGAATGCACCACCAGCATTAAATTTGAATGCCGTTTGAACAAGATGCAAGAGTGACGCTTTAGTGGTGCAAGATAAAAATCGTTTTGTTTCCCAATGAAAGTGTGTTCCTTCTGAGCTGTATAGACTGAGCCTGTTCTTGTTAGCATGGAAAACATTCAGTGCAGACATATAGGCTACTATTTAATCTAACAATGATTGTCAGGAAGCATTAGGCTCATTGTAAGTCCTATCCATGTGGCTGCTACAGCAAGTCTTTGTATTCTGAGAACCAGAGCTGCCTTCTCAAAGCTTCCCCCGTCGACCTGTAGGCTTTCATTGAATTTACTGCCTCTTCCACTTCATCAAGCGCTTTTAGACCTCTTGATCTTGACACTTCAGCTCGCCTGAACTTTTTAATACAGGAGAGTAGCCCGGTGTATTGCTGTTTCACATGTACATGATGTGTGTAATGCAGCCAAAGTGTGGCCAGTGAATGGATGAGACCTTTTCTTTGTGCTGTTGGGCATGCAAAGAACGTACAGTGCATTCCTTCGGGAGGATGTGAGTACACTTGTACAGTCAAGAGTGAAGCGGAAGAGGACTTCGCTCCATCCTGTTTAGCGTTTTCTCGCACTCTAGAACAACTTGACATTGATACTTCAGTTGCGGACACCCAATCAGCGGTTCATTCAGACTAGCGTGGCTTCGCGCCTGTTTCCTCGGCCAACACAAGTACGTATCGGAGAAGATTTACGGCATTTACGGCCAGCGCTTGGTCATCTGTCTTGACCGCTGCAAAGCTCCAAAATAAAACAATCAACAGTGCGTTAATAATCGCGAGCGAACACACAGATGGATCAAGAGTTCAGTTCAGAGAACAATTATGAGGAAATGGACCCCAGCTGCAGAGCGAATGAGGTTTGGATGAGCGCAGAGCTCTTGAGTATGAAAGAGCACAAATGGCTGGAGTGACATTGCCAAGGTCACAGGCAGTAGTGCCAGGAAGTCCAGCTCTTTAATCATGAGACTCTCTAACGTCTGGCCCGGGGCCTGATCTCAGCCTCCCTCCTCGGTGCATTCGAAAGGGTCCTTGAAGCGATGGATTTTGGCTCTTTCCGCACATAGATGTATGCCAGTATCGTAAAAACGCCTCTGCGTATACGGTGCTTTACAGCGTCCTGTCAGACGAAGACAAATGCTCTGTCCGCTGTGCTCTGTGTTATCAAATCATCAGAATATGAAAAGCATCTGTACTGGGTTCTGTCTCTAGGCAGTCTCTCTGGTTTACTAATGTAAATGTGTTGAGGCTTATACTGATATTGAATCACAGGGCTCTCCCAGCACTTACAGGTATTTTTATAATCCTTACATAATGTACAGTATCCTCAGGCTGAGGTATATTCAAGAACACCTAGTGCAGAGACTTGCGGTGTATTTTCTACATCTGAAAAGCCAAAAAGTCATAGTGAAACATTATTTTTATAGCACATTCAAGCTATTTGTAGCAGTGTAGGAGAATTCAGTAGTTCAAGGTAGGAGTGAGATAGGGGAAGCTGGGTAATAAACTGTGCATAATAAGAATTAATAACAGTAAAGGGCAACTGATCAACCTAAACTAGGGTGACCATATGTCATTTTTTTTCCTGGACATGTGCTCTTTTTGGACCTAAAAAGTGCTTCCTTTCTAAATTCCTAAATCACCCAAAATTTCCGGGATTCAGCTTTTGCTTTCTACAGTCGCCATTTATTGTGTGCGTTTTTGTATTAAAGCCTTGAACGGAACTGTTTTCTTAATCACGCTCCCGCAAACATTCTAATATTTAATATAAAGTTTACCCATCAGGGAGTTGCGATCAATATGCGCAGTATTTAAATCACTTTGAATGCAGCTCATGTTGGATTTAGGGTTGCCAAATCTCCCCTTTGTCCATTATATTTGGGCTGATTTTAAACTGTAGTGGAGGGTTGATTTTCTCCCATGGATAAAAAGGTTTGAAATATTGCATAAATTACATTAGACTGAAATGCTTGTATTGAAACATTTTGCATTCTGCCTGTGATAAAACTGTGGTAGATTTACGTATTGTGAAGGATGGCCACTTTGGTAGGAAGCCTGTTAGCTGTGTTTATGATCAATCTGCATAATGGTGAATGTAAAATATGTAGTTTAGGTATGGAAATAACATATTTTGAGTTTTAATATGGGAGCCCCCTCCCCCCTTCCCCTAACCCCAACCCTTTTTTAAAAAAGTAAAACAGGTTTGGAGCAATTACAATTGCAATATTTTAATTTTGAGGTAATGTATCTCTTTGAATGTCAAAAAAAATTGCCAAGCTATCAGTGGAAGTTAATCAGTGAATAAATACTTATGGGTAATTATTTTGAAATTAAAATACTTGTACCTGATTAATATGTAGATACACTATATACTGTTCTTGTGTTAAACTGATTCACTACATTATATGTCTGCAATAATGGTTTGAATTTTGAGTGGTTGGGTTAGATTTAGACATTTAAGTCATTCTTCCTTGCTATTATAGCTACAAATGAGGCAGATACACTCTTAAAAATAAAGATGCTTAACAATGCCATAGAAGAACCTTTTTTGTCTAAATGGTTCCATAAAGAACCTTTAACATCTGAAGAACCTTTCTGTTTCACAAAAGGTTATTTGTGGCGAAAGACGGTTCTTCTGATTATAAAAAGGTAAGAAACAAATGGTTCTTTAAAGAACCTTTGACTGAATGGTTATTCTATGGCATTGCTGTAAAGAACCTTTTAAAGCACCTTTATTTTTAAGAGTGTATACCAACCCGTTCATATTTTAAAAGGTGGCTAATTCATACGAATTCATACAATTTTTGCTAAATTATACATATTTTACAAGTTCCCCTAACCCAGCCCCTAACCTAAACCTACCCGTCATTGGGGTCTAGACAAATCATACAAAACTGTACGAGTGAAATCATATGAACAGGTACAAATTAGCCACCTCATAATATACTGTAAGCAAGTTTAATCAGTCAAAAAAAGACAGTCTTTGAGCTACTGAGCAAGTTCACTTTCGTAAAAAAAGACAGAAGTGGTTGTGATGCAAACACTAAAGTGCTGTGCTTTGTAACTCCAGTACTATACCAGGTGAGCTACTGAGTAAGTTTACTTTGTCAAAAAACACAGTCTTTGAGCTGTTCTTTGCAAGTCATATTTTACAGTCTTGTACCCAAATGCTTTGCATCGTAACTGCAGTACTGTACCAGGTGAACTACTGAGCTAGTTTACATTGTCAAAAAAGCCAGTCTTTGAGCTGTTTTTTTGCGACTTGTGTTTTACGGTCTTGTACCCAAACACGTTGCACCATAACTGCAGTACTGTACCATGGTGAGCTACTAAGCAAGTTTACTTTGTCAGAATACCCAGTCCGAGCAGTTTTTTTGCAATGTGTTTCACAGCCTTGTACCCAAACACTTTGCATTGTAACTGCAGTACTGTACCAGGTGAGCTGTTGAGCAAGTTTACTTTGTCAAAAAAGACAGTGTTTGAGCAGTTTTGTTTCTTCTTTTTGCGACTCATTGGGGTCTAGACAAATCGTACAAAGCTGTACAAGTGAGGTCATACGAACAGGTACAAATTAGCCACCTCATAAAATACTGTAAGCAAGTTCAAGCAGTCAAAAAAAGACTACTGAGCTACTTTTGAGCTACTGAGCAAGTTCACTTTCGTAAAAAAGACAGAAGTGGTTATGTGATGCAAACATTAAAAAGTATTTGTTTACAAATCATGCGCTATAGTGAAAGTGCTAGGTTGTGAAGGTTATAACAGTAAATTAACCGTGTAAAAATGTATTATTATTGGACAATGTGCCCTATAATCATAATTTATGTGAAAAGAAATAAAAGATGTTGGTTTTTTATTGCCACTTGTAATTATTTTAGCTGGAAACCGCAGTGAACTATTTGTATAGGTGTATTTCAGAGTTCTGCAAGAAAGCACAGGCATGTTTTTCCAGTGAGCCAATGTTGGAAACATAGCTTTGTTATTGCTCATATTTGGGGTTAGGGATGTGAACAAAGTGTTAAACTTCAGCATGTAATTCCGTCTGTGCAGCGGCATGAATAATTTGCTGACAATAGTAGTTCTCTTACTTTCCTTAGTAATTGGACATATAACATACACAGCAAACAGACTCTATCACTGTGGTGGCTTTTGCTCCAAAAAATTTTAAATCTAGTTGTTTTCAGAGTTAAAGTTCAATTCAGAGCCAATTCAGTTGTTAAAATTGATCAACTCTACTTCCCAAGTGTCACAATTAAACTGCTGGTGTCCACAGGGTTTGACTTCTGTAATCCATATAAAAAGTTCTTCAGTTCCATTGGAATTCCTTAGGTTCAAGTATGTCATACATTTGAATTGACCAATTACAAGACTATTTTCACACACTGTGGATGTAACATTAAAGATAGCACAATGTAAAGCAATTTTCATGAAGTAATTATCCACCTTGCTTCTTCAGTTCAAGAATAATTAGCTATAAGTAAACACACATACCACATTGTTAAGATAATGAAAATGCATACAGACAGTTTTAAAAAGCTGTTAAACCAATTACAAAAAATACTTAAATTATTCTCTATCTTATTCTCCGGTTTGAGGTCTATTGGTAAGGATTATCTCTATTATAGATTTCCACGTTTTCATACTACTGAGGTTCTAAGCAACATTTTCATTATTCTGATGGATAATATTCTGGTATGTATATCTCAGAAGTGCTGTTGAATTTTCAAAGGTAATATGAAATATAACAATGAAAGAAACTGTACATATTTTATGAGTTCCCCAATTTATATGAATTCGTTTGAATGACCTACCCCTAAACCTACCCATCACCGGGCTATAGACAAATTGTACAAAATGTACAAGCAAGGTTGTACAAATATGTACAAATTAGTTGGGAGATAGCATTGGATATACTATCTTGTTCAGAAGACAAATATTTTGAATTTAAAAAACAAAGACTTTCTTTCTTCTTGCTATCACTGTTGTAAAACTATCGTTTTGTTAATGAAAATGAAGCTGAAACAAGGTAAAATATTAATATTTAAACTTAAATGTATATTAGAAATGTTGCTTTGGCAGCTAAATGAAATAAAATAAGTTTAAGTACTAAAATTAAAGCTAAATTACATTATTAAAAAACAAAATAAACCAGTACAAACTAATGAACTATTCTTTTAGCACTCACCATGTATTTCTCACATAGTTTAGTAAAGACAAACCATGCAGCAATTCACAGAAAGGAAAACAATGCCATGGTGCTGCTAATGATTTATTTATCCTAGCCAATGGCTTACCCGACTGCTGCCTTTTTCCCAGATGTTTCCTGCCCACTCATTACCCTTCATTCTTGGCAGGAGAAGAGACTGTCAGCTTTCTGCAACCACAACAGCTTGTTCCTCAGACAAGCTTTATTCCACAGATGCAGGATTATGTTCTTCCAAGTCAATCCCTAAAGTTCCTTCTTGTAAGAGGCCCTGCCAAACTGAGCTCAGATCAGTGTGCAAGTGTGATTCCTACCAACATCCCACATGTTCTCCAAGACCTGCTCAGGCTCAAGGACATCAGCCATCTTGATCCATCATTTATACATTGGCCCACCGGCTCTTGTCTTTTCCTCACTATCCAGAGATTGCTTACTGTCACTAAGAATGACAAAGCACAGCCCATTTGTAGAGAAGGAGATGAGAAATCTTTTGCGTTGAGATCCAAATGCCAGGGTCACCACCTCGTAATTATATAATTTAATTAATGAGTGCACCTCCAGGGTAGGTTTCTCTTTTGGAGTGAGCTTCATCCTTCATTTCAACCTCTCAATGTCAGATATGCAGATTTTAGGGGAATTGCTCCCTCATCACTTTAGCACACAGTTCCAGTTCCCTGCAAACGATTCCTGCAAGAGGGTCTTCTCATAGACTCAATCATTAGACCAATATGGTGCTTGCAAAGGGAAACATCCAACCTAGGTTAATTGTAAAAAGGTGCCTACGGCAGATTATTACATAGCTTCTTTCATGTTTCGAGACACATTCAAAGTGAACTTCCCAGTAAGTGGCACTTAAAACCTGTTTTATCTGATATAGATGAATGTGAATTTGGCAATGTTTAATTATATTGATTGATTGATGTATGTAACGCAGCAGTTCGGAATGAAATATCCAATGAGTGGCACTAAAAGGTTAATGCTGTACTAAGTTTAAAATAACGTACCACCCACAGTAAACCTGACCGATGTCAAAGCAAATGTGTGATAAAAGCACATTTGCTAAAGTAACCGTACCATTTTAACTTGCTTCTACAAGTTTTTGAGCTGTTTTTTGTAACTTGTGTTTCACAGTCTTGTACCCGAACACTTTGCATCATAACTGCAGTACTGTACCAGGTGAGCTACTGAGCAAGTTTACTTTGTCAAAAAGCCAGACTTTCAGCTGTTTTTGCGAGTCGTGTTTTGACGGTCTAGTACCCAAATGCTTTGCATTGTAACTGCAGTAATGTACCAGGTACTAAGCAAGTTTACTTTGTCAAAATGAGCCAGTCTGAGCAGTTTTTTTGCAATGTGTGTTTCACAGCCTTGTACCCAAACACTTTGCATTGTAACTGCAGTACTGTACCAGGTGAGCTATTGAGCAAGACAGTGTCAAAAAAGACAGTCTTTGAGCAGGTTTTTTTTTTCTTTTTGCGACGCATGTTTCACGGTCTTGTACCCAAATGCTGTGCTTTGTAACTCCAGTACTACATCAGGTGAACTACTGAGCAAGTTTACTTTCAGAAAAACAAGTCTTTAAGCTGTTTTTTGTGACTTGTATTTCACAGTCTTGTACCCAAACGGTTTGCTTTGTAACTCCAGTACTATATCAGGTGAGCTACTGAGCAAGTTTACTTTGTCAAAAAAGACAGTCTTTGAGCTATTCTTTGCAAGTCATGTTTTACAGTCTTGCACCCAAATGCTTTGCATCGTAACTGCAGTACAGTACCAAGGGCTGAGCTAGTTTACATTGTCAAAAAAGCCAGACTTTGAGCTGTTTTTTTTTTTTGCAACTCGTGTTTAATGATCTTGTGTCCCAACACTTTGTTTTGTAACTGCAGTACTGTACCACGTGGGCTACTGAGCGATGTTTACATTGTCAAAAAAGCCAATCTTTAAGCTGTTTTTTTATTGCTTTGTTTTGTTTTGTTTTTTCAACTTGTGTTTTACAGTCCTGTACCCAAATGCTTTGCATCATAACTTTAGTACTGTACTGAGCTACTGAGCAAGTTTACTTCGTAAAAAAGCCAGAACCGGTTATGTGATGCAAACATTAAAATTTAAACTTAAGCATGTAATACACAGTAAACAGACTCTATCATTGTGGTGGCTTTTGCTCCAAAAAATGTAAAATCTAGTTTTACACTGTGCATGTAACATTAACGATAGCACAGCGTAAAGCAGTTTTCATGAAGTAATTATCCACCTTGCTTCTTCAGTGTCAAGAAGTATTATTTATAAGTAAACACACATACCACATTGCTAAGATAATGAAAATGCATACTGACAGTTTTAAAAAGCTGTTGTGTACCAAATAAATACCTAAATTATTTTATTCACCTGTTTGAGTTCTACTGGTAAAGATTTTCCCTATTATAGATTTCCACATTTTCATACTACTGAGGTTCTAAGCAACATTTCATTTCATATTAATACAGTTAATATGAAATATGACAATAAAAGATCAGCCCTAAAAACACTGAATGTGAAGAAAACACACAATAACTCGTGTTTATTGTGTTATGACATTTTTGTGCAGTAATTACAACACTTTGTGCATTTGTAGTTGATTTGATTTTACAGATAAGCACCAGTTATACAATTCACTGATCATTTGAAGTAATTTTTAAAAAATGGACTGTTTTATATGGTTATGAAAAAAAAAAATTCTAGAAATAAATATAGTCCTTTAGCCAGACTTTTAAAAACTTTCAACAACTGATAATAAAATCAACTGGACTACATTTAATTAGGCAGCTACATAGATTGATGTGGGTGTCTCTTTAGGTTACAGAGGCATCCTATGCTCCACTTTCAACATAATCTATTGTCAAAAGTCATTTTAAATGCAACACAACAGGGACCAGATTACAGTAATTGCTTTGGTAATACGAGAAGGCTACAGATTGAATGGTTTTGTTCCAGTCTGTTGCAAGTCTCAGAGGACAGCAGGGAAGACATTACCTGCCTGGCATCTCAGTAGTATCTTAAGTACAAGACTTTAAATCAAATCATTTAACATTGCCACAGAGTATGTGATAATGCACTTCCTGGAACTTAAAGCATTGGTGATAATCCAATAATTAGTGATTGGATGGATCAGATAGACCATTGTTAGTCCATTATTCTTCACAACAGTTCATTTGTCCTAACCAATCATAGATGTCTGCGTAAATGGACAATAATAATTACATTAAAGGAATAGGTTACTCTCCAATGCATATGTATTTCCATTATTATTGTTTTTAATCCATGGATAGTTGGCTTGATGTACAATCTGTTATGTTGAGATGTGTAAAGCAGGCTATTTCATGGTTAGCCAAGCATAGTTTTGCACGTCTTTTTTAGTTTGCATTATACAGTTGACCTTAGACATCAAGAAGATTAAGGGAAAAAGTGTTTATTTACACTTTTTGTGTGTACGTATGCACACTGCATGCATTCAAGGACAAAGAAATACTGCACCAACAGTGTTCTGGTCTTTAACAAAGAGTCAGCAAATTTGGTTATGAATATGATTTTAGTGCTGCTCAGTAGAGGGCTCTTGGAGAGGCAATTTCTATGGTGCACTGGCACTGGAGATTAATTTTCTATGTGAATTTATTGAGAATTAGCCCAGCATGAAAATGTTCTCGACAGTATGGTTGCGAGCCACCTAATCTCTCCCAACACTGGGGAAAAACTAATAGAAACAGCCAGTCAACCCTGCAGAGATGAGTTGCTTTCAAGTCTTTCTCTTTGGTGATGAAAACAAAACAGAGAATCAGCCTTTAATGGATGGAATTGCTCTGTAGGAATTTGGGAGTTAATATTCTTTTCATGCTCTGCATACTTTTCCACTCACTGCTGGTTTGTTCAGAATGAAAGAGGTGAAGCTGCACAGTTTGTCTTTTGGTATTGAAATGAGGTGGATCATTCTGTAAAAAAAATGGCACATTTCATTTTGTTAATATTTCTGCTATCTTTTCATGCTGAGGAGTAGTAGACAGATGTCCTACAGGGACCTCAAAAGTTGATTAAAAGAAAGTTGATATAATTCTCACCCAATTTTGACAATTAGTATATTGTAGGGAAGAGCAGGGATAATTAACACTTTTTTCTTTCGCTCAGAGATATGAAATACGTAAAGGCTTGAAATTTTGCCTCACATGTGTCAGTCATTACCTGGGTCAGGTAATTGAGGTGCAATGTAATCAAGTCAGATACAATTAATCTTAAAGTAAGCAAAGATCAGTGTTATTTCTAATACCTATAGGCTTATAATAGTAATTATAAGTCTGAAGATATTTTATTACCCTTGTGGGCAGTGCTGCCTCAAGGGCCTTTCCCGATCCCGCCCCCCTCTCTCTCTCCCACTTTGCTTCCTGTCATCTCTATACTGTTCTATAAAAATAAAGGCAAAAATTATAAAAATGTAAAAAAAAAAATCACCACAAATCAGAGAAATGAAACAAGCAGTTTGCACTAAAAGAACCTGCTCATTCCCATGAAGCCTTGTGAATGATGTAACAATTAGAGTATTCCTATGCTCTATAAAACTTTAATATCTGTATTGAGATTTTTTTCTACACATACTGACACCAAAATATTTGAAAGAGTTTCAACATTCAGTTTCTGCAGTATCAATACACTGATACCAGTTGTGCGTTATCGCTCTCTCTTCTATCCGACAGTCAGTTAACACACATTTGCATTGTGTGTACTTTAATAAGTAAATAATCTATTGAGCATCCCAAATGGGATTGCTTTGGGCCCTAATAGCAACCTGATCTCATGACGAAGATGTACCTGTGGGAACTTTTTTGCAAGACACGAAATACGTACCACCTACGTTTCATGTACGACATATTCAATGTGAAATGTCCACAAGTGGCACTAAAAGAGTGTTCTTTTTTTCCCCCGAAACAGATGAAAGTACATATACGTACGTTATGTGACGCTGGTTTTGTATGTGTCACCGCAGTTCTGATTTGAAATGTCTATTGAGTGGCGCTAAGTCTAAGCTAATGCTCTGTGATGTTTTAAAATAACGTTCCATCTGCACTACACCTAAACCTGCTCGATAGTATGAACAAAAGCGAATGTGACCTAAAAATGCAATCACAAGCATGCTGTTTTAGCTTGTTTTTTGATCTCTCATCTTTCAGATTTTTCATCGGGAGTCATGTTTTTGATGGGATTCGTATCTAATTATTCTGCATCCTAAGTCCAAATCCATGCCAGATGAGCTAGCGAGCAAGCGCGTTATGTCTGGAAAGCGAAACATATCGAGCTGTCATCAAAATTGTGTACAAAAACGATTACAAGTGCTCACTGGTTATGTTTCCATCAACCTGTTTTTATGCACATTTTGAAGTATCACATCAGAAATGAGTGATGGAAATGCCACATTTAGAATAAAAGTCCCTTAATTTGCAAAAAAGTTTTTACGCTCGCTTGAGGTGGGTTTTGACCTGTGCGAAAAAGGGTTAATGCGAATAATAGGAAATGGAAATGCATTTGCCGAATAAATTACTCTGTATGCATCAAAAAATCAAGTGACTTTGTGCTATGGAATGGCAAAACCTGACTAATCGGCGGACCGATCTCATTCCACAGCATCTGAAATGTTGCTGTGGTCATTCTGAAATGACCAAGCATAAAATAATTGCCTTCGGGAACTGTCTTATACGACTGCGTTCCCAAACAGCAAGCATCCACCTCCAAAAGCAACGGCCGCATTTACTGTGCTTCGTCTGCTCGCTTCAAGGCGCAAGTAATTATTATTATATTCAGTGGCTCTTACTTTATTAGTGATATATAGTGCCATTTTATCAGGAAGTGTCGATTTTGTCTCTTTGACTTGTTGGATGGAAACGGAGCTTACTCGCAAATGTTTTATGCGATATTACAATTTTGTGCATAAGTTAAATTTGCAACTTTGGATGGAAACGCCGCTACAGGTGTTCATTTCTGTCAGAAACTGCAGTGGTATGTATTTATTGGTACAAATTTCACATTTTGTGAAAAAGTTCCCACAAGTACGTTTTCGTCATGAGATCAGGAAGCCTTATAGATTTCAAGAGAGAATCCAATTACTCCTTACCTGTGCATTTAAATAGCCTGCTGTTCTAGTGGGTTTCAACAAACTGTCGTTGATGAGTTAAGCCTATTAATAAAAGTTTATACTTTCAAGTTTATACTTAGCCCTGTAAAGCTTGACATATGAAATTGAAATCAGAAAAAACCTAATAGCTTGTAACATATGGGCATACATTCACATGACAATGATTTACTAAAAATAAAAATTAAAAAAAAAAAAAAAAAAAACTAAAAAAATTTTATTTGTGTTTTAAATTTTGTATCTGTGAAATCTGTGAAAACAACTAAGAATACTGTATCATGTATGTCATTCCAAAACTTTGTAAAGAAACTACAACTAGGCAGCACTATGCGCTACGCTTTGAACCATTTTCACAAATTAGCATTTTTATAGACTACACAGAGATGGACTTAAAAACTACACTTAAAAATTTGTGTTTAAGGCTCCCAAAATGCTGTTGTCATGTGAATGCGGCCAAAAACAGTTAAAAAGTTGCCGATTTTTAGTTGCAAACTATTACAGATGCAGAATCTTAAGAAGATATATTTTAATAGCTATATTTTAATACTGTTTTTGCCTTGGGGGAAAATAATAAAAAAACTAATCTTAAAATATAAGGCATATACATAAACCCAAAAAGGAAATAAAAGAATTATTGAATAAGCATGTGTCCTATTTTGTGTCCTAAATTCCTGAAACACTGGTGTCTTATATTTTAGAGCAGTCAATCAAAAACAGGCAAAGCAACAAATGAATATTATTCAACATATCTTTTTACTGAAAATATTCAGCTGTAACTCCCTTTATAATCGTTAACATTTTCATTAATAAGTGTAATTTAATTACACATTTTGTAATGGACTATAATAGATTACAGATTACATTTATTTTGTAATTAAATATTGCAACGCAGTTAGATGTAACTAGTTACTGCAAATTACTTACATAAAACATATCAGTTATCACACTTTATCTCATAAGTAATAAGCCTTAGTAATGTTATATTTTAATGCTCAGTAGTTTCTAATAGTGAGAGAAAACTATAATGCAATGATGATTGAGAGACGTGCAAATAAAAAATCATAAATCATAAAAGTTCGACATATCGTATATCACAATTTAAGTTGATTTATTCCAGTGTTCTTCTACAAATATTTCTAAAAGGCCTTTCAAAAATAAGTCAGACGACAGAAGGCATGTATGGATGTACAACAGGTTTTTCAGCAAAGTTTTGATCATGTTGATAATTCAGAGGCCTTCGGAAATTTACATATCAAATATAATACACTAGGCTTAGAGGATTGATAATGTGCACAATTTACAGTCTGACAGTGTTTAATTAGGACAGCACAATGTAAACAAACACCTGATGTGAACCCCTGACCCGCGTACACCCTCTAACCCTGAAATCACAACGCAAACATTTGCTGAATCAGAAACGAGGATCCGTCTGCACTTCAGCTGCATGCAATCAAGAGATGTTTGCGTTCTGCAATTCCTGCATCTACAATTATATAAAATAGTGAGGGAAAAAATCACAGGTGGATGCCTTGGTAAATTAAAACCTAGAAGCAATGTTCAATCAAAACCATGTTAATGTTCTTCTGAACATTTCTGTCTATCAGTATTGGCAATGGGGCTCTTCAGAGTGTCAACTCTTAAGTACTGTAGCTTTAACTCCTGTCTGTCATCATACTAAATTAGTCAATGCTTTTTCTCCATGCTTGGAGACACAGCTGCATTTGAGAGGTTGCTGGTGCCAGTGCTGGCCACCTGCTCGGACTGTGGAAGTAAGTGCTGCTTAGAGCCTATCAGACATGATATAGCAGTCATGGAGAAAGGCAATACAGAATGTAAAGGATCATTTCGTGACTTTAATAGCAGACTTTAATCTTGTTGTAATAAGAGCTGCTTTAACACTGGCCATTAGTGCCTCTTTGTGCTGATCCATGACCAGCTTCCTGCGCCTAAACACTGGCCGTATTCATTAGGAATCTAACCGCGCAACTGGCCTCAGATCAGAATCGAAGTGCATCATTCTCTCTCAAAAAAAAAGCCATTAGGAAGACTACTGCAGAGAGAGGGGCGACTGAGAATCCGTAAAGCGGGCTGGATCACTACTGCTCATTCAGCTGAACAGTTGCCATAGATACAGAGTGGTGATGATGTGTCGCTCCTGTGATTTGTCTGTTGTTTTGGATGGCAGTGTCACTGCGGTTTGAAATAGATGAACTGTTCAGAGTTAGCGCTTCTGTGTGATCCCTGACGTGTTGTAATTGCAACCGATTGTCGTGGTCACAGCTGAAAATAATAATTACAGTAGCCTAAACTGGGAAGTATTGTAAAGTGACTTAAATGTCATGAGTGAGATCTGAGTCATTATCTAGATTTGTACTGAAGGAACATATGTTACAAGAGTAAGGTGTATTTTCAGTTATATTTAATCACTGAATGTAAAGACATCACATAACTGAACATTCATGTTCCATGTCTCCAAAACAAAAGAAAAAAAAAAAAAAGAAAGAAAAAAAGAAGTTGTTGTTGGCAGACAAAATTACACTTTTCCAACAAAAAATATAGTGTTCTGGCCAGGGTCGGAAATTAACGAGGGCTTGTGGCAGAAATGCTACCAAAATGAACAAAAGAGACCCTTAGATTCAAGACAAAGGAGCAAAAAATCATGCACAATTAAAGGGTTAGTTCACTCAAAAATGAAAATTCTGTCATTAATTACTCACCCCCATGTTGTTCCAAACCATAAGACCTTGTCTTTGGAACACAAATTTAGATAAAAAAAAAAGAAAAGTGTCAATTCGTGGAATTACTTGCAGCGTTAAGCCTTATAACCAATCTAACATGTTTCTGTTGAACTTAAGAATGCATTTGGCCAATCAGAGGCGGTTAGATTGGTCAGTGGTAAAAACGGCGGAGCCGTGATGAGTGTGCAAATTTCCACAACATAAACAACACAGTACAGATGTGATGTAAATAAAAGGAGACACAAAACACAAACATTTTTATTAGTGCTGTCAAAATGTGCACATTAATGCAGGCACTTAATTTTTCCTAATTTATTGTCAATAAACATATTTAACGCAGATAACGCATGGGCTACGGTTGGCCACCCCAACTTACATCTGCTGCTCTGGCTCTTTTTTCTTGACAAGAAGTGTGTTTATTTAGTTGCAGAACATCTTTATGACCACATCAAATGGGAGACTTTTCAGACGTGCACTCCAACTGCTCTTCAGCGCCAGGCGCTAGTCAAATAAGCACGGGAAAGGTACAGGTGACAAAGGAGCTTCAGTAGAACAAACAGTGAACTGTGGTCAGATGAGATGTTGTCAGGCCATATGTCAGTACAAATTAATTTTCCTGTCCTGTGAGCCGCTATACTGTGCTGGTAGCATGTGCGCTTCAATTGCACACACAAATGTGGTGATGCATGCTGTAGCATGTATCATTTCATATTAAAGCACATATGAATCTACAAGCACGCATGTCAGATCCGTGTTACGTTTAGCAGAGGCAGCGCTTAAAATAATAGCAGCCAAATAAGCTAATAACCCAGTTGCTGTGATATCTGTTAATCAATAAACAAAAGAAAAAAGAAAAAAAAAGAGGAAAACCTTATTATTGTAGCTTTAAGGATTCATCTATAATTAATTTAGTATTTAGTGTTTGATAACTTTATTCAATTTCCTACTTTCTGAAGGGAACAGATAAATAAAAGGTTCATGTGAAGATTGTTTTAAGTTAACTTAAATTAGAAGTCTAATAAATGTTAGATAAATCCTACACAATGATAAATAAACCCTACACCTTGCTTCACTTGCTTCACGCAACTAATCGATGCAACTTTGTTAATTACTAAAGTGAACTTCCATATTAACTGTTTTGGACTGCTGTCTTGAATTGGGTGCAATACCTGTGAGTTGTTCTAAACAAGTTGCTGGTTCTCGTCAGGTTTGCGACTAAGTTCTGCCCATGTATTAAATGCGTATCCCTGAAAGTGTGCAGTTTTCTAACGTAGCCTATGTCAGATGCGTCCGAAATTGCAAATACATATACATATATTTAATAAAGTTTGTTTAATCAAAATTATTGCTAGGGACAGTTTGGCAGTCACTGGATATTGGTAGGGACACATCGTTCTAAGGTCAGGGCTGCTGAAAGGGTAATAGCGCAAATCTAAAAATCCTACTGACCTCAACGTGTATCAGTCACTCCTTTCTTCCTTCTATGCTGATGCCTCCACTGCTAAAACGACATACTATCATAACAAAATTAACAATTCATCTAACTCTTGCATGCTCTTTAAAACATTTTCCTCCCTCTTTTGTCCTCCTCGTCCCCCTCCTTCAACAACTCTAACAGCTGACAACTTTGCCACATTCTTCATTAACCCTCTGGGGTCTGAGGGTGTTTTTGGGCCCTGAAGAAGTTTTGACATGCCCTGACATTTGTGCATTTTTCAGTATCTTAAAAACATATTCATGGCTAAAGTCAGATTACATTGTAATCAGCACAAACTGAGCTACAATAATATGCAAGCAACATGAATGTACATGTTTGTGTTTCTGAGAAAACAACATTTATGCGTGGTTTGTGAAAAACTAAAAAATCAAAGTCACTTAAAAACAGCAATGAAACACGGACAGAATATTTGTTCACAAGGCTTTTGATAACTGGATGTGGTAGGCTAGAGTTTTTTCTACACAATGATGTGAAAATCATCTCATTCACTCATTCAGAGAAAACAATATATTGATGTAAATTTACCAAAACACGTTTTGTGATGGAAAGACAATATGCAAGAGATTGACAATGGTCATGAATATTTAGTGATTCACACCTGACACACACAAAGCCCTCCCTAATGGCCCATCAATGAGATGTCAGGTAAGAAACAATGTGAGAAGATTCAGAGAATGGAGTTTTAGATTAGTTATATTTTATTTAACACAGTATGATCTAAACATACATAATGAAGGTAAAGACACATTATTGAGCACCCTGATCTACAGATATGAACAGACTTTGTGTCATTTTTTTTCTGAATTCTGTTCAACAAGTGAAACAAGTAAATCATGCCTGACATTTAAGTGCTTGCAAAACTCATCATGAGTAGTCAAGAAACTTGTTTTGCACTAGAATATTAGTGTAGATAAACATTTGAAGCTGCATCTGAGTTTTATATCTGAGAAACTAATTTATTGTTTAGCAGATCGCGATCAGAGTATTACTAATAAACATGGTCTAAACATACACTCAGTATAAACACTCATAGGCTATTTTTTTATTTTATTTAATTCATTTTGCGATAAATAAATAAAATACATATACAAATATGATCTTATAGTCATAAACACAAGCATGTTTTGTATGCAATACATGCTGTCTAAACATTCTTAGACTCTATCATTCAGTGTTACAGTGTAAACGCTATTACTTTTATATCGCATCTTTTTCTAGAACGTTAAAAACATCCTTGTGTCGTGAGACATTTAGATGCAATGAAATGAAACCTATATCATAACGTTTCACTTGATGAGGTCAGTAATTATAGTTTGAAAAAAGTCTAACTAGTAAAATCTATACAACTTAGTCTGTCACAGTAACACAATAACAGCGAATGCAAGCAAGCTAATAAAAGAAAGTCTTACATGTAAATGTAGAATATATTTTCTGTTGAATCTGCTGCGCGTCACATCGCGTTCTTCTTCTGATGAGGTAAATATAAGATTTATTCCTCTCAGCAGGTCTTCTTTCAGAAATGAACAGTAATCCAGATAAACTTGAAGTCTTGCCGTTTTGTTGACGGTGATGTGGGCGTTTAACTCCCGCGCTTCTCACGTGGCTAATTGTAATATGAAAGCGAAAATAACTTATGGGCGTCGACAAATTAAAACTTAATTAGATCCAAGGGGGAGATTGGACATCGCGTTGTTTTCATAAGGATTACTTTATCACAGAATATTTGTTTTCGATAAGACTTACTTCGTTTAAGAGTAGAAATATCAGGCTTTCTCCGGGTATGTGTATAATGTCTCCATGTGCTGTTTTCGCCGAGTATTTGATCATTTAAGTGACGCGTTTCAAAATGAAGAGCACAGAGACCAACGCGGCACACAGCACTCCCTGTATATTTTCTTTATTTGTCAAAAACTCACCATTTCATTGTTATTATGTGTCTGTGCAAATAAAAGTAGACCCTTTACAGATTCGATTGATGTATTTGTCTTATCTGTACGATCAAAACTGACGGAGTAATTTAAGTTTATATAGAGGGCTTTTTAAAAAAACGCACCAAAACGCGCCGGCGTTTTTAAAAAACCAAGGGTTAATAAAATCAAAACCATCAGTGCACAATTTTCTATACCACAATCTGCCAAGCACATCTTACCAGCAAACATACATTCATTCACATCCTTCTCTTCACGCTCTGAGGCAGAAGTCTCCAAACTCATCCTTTCTAATCTAGTCATAATCTCATCTCCTTCAAGCCATTTTTCCTGCAGTTGTACCTGCACTCACTCACATCATTAACACATCCCTTCACACAGGTGTTTTTCCCTGCATTTAAACAAACTCAAATAACCCCTTTACTTAAGAAACCCACCCTGAACCCATCTCTTTTAAAGAACTACAGACCGGTTTCCTTACTTCCTTTCATTGCAGCTGTGTTCAACCAAATCTCTACCTTTCTCACACAGAACAACCTCATGGACAGCAACCAGTCTGGTTTTAGAAGTGAACATTCAACTGAGACTGCCTTGCTCTCAGTTGTTGAAGCCCTAAAACTGGCAAGAGTGGATTCCAAATCATCAATGCTTATCTTGATGGATCTGTCCGCTGCCTTTGACACGGTTAACCACCAGATCCTCCTGTCAACCCTACTGGCAAAGTGAATCTCAGGAACCACACTCCAGTGGTTTGAATCTTACCTCTCAGACAGGTCCTTTAAGGTATTGGAGAGGTGAGGTATCCAAGTCGCCACGTCTAGCTACTTGGGGTGCCTCAGGGCCCAGTTCTTGGATCTCTTCTTTTCTCTGTCTACATGGCATCACTGAGTTCTGTCATTTCTTGCTGGATGAAGGACCATCATCTTCAACTCAACCTTACCAAGACAGAACTGCTTGTGGTTCCATCAAACCCTTCCATTCATCACAATTTCACCATTCAGTTAGGCACATGAACCATAACTCATTCAAAAAGAGCCAGAAACCTTGGAGTTGTGATTGATGATCAGCTGACTTTCTCAGACCACATTGCTAAAACTGCCCGGTCCTGCAGATTAGCTTTATTCACCTTCAAGAAGATCCGTCCCTTTCTTTTGGATCATGCTTCACAACTCCTTGTTCAATCTCTTATTCTGTCCAGGCTGGACTATTACAATGCTCTTTTGGCAGGTCTTGCAGCCAGTTCTATCAAACCTTTACAATTAATCCAGAATGCGACTGCAAGATTAATTTTTAATGAGCCAAAAAGAACGCACGTCACACCTCTCTTCATCAATTTGCACTGGCTACCAATAGCTGCTCGCATAAAATTCAAGGCATTAATGTTTGCCTACTTTCACATTAAATGTACCCTCCTGGTAGAATGATCTGCCCAACTCACTCCGAACAGCTGAGTCCTTAGTCATCTTCAAGAATTGACAGAAAACACATATTTCCCATCTTTATTTGACCCTCTAACTCTAGCACACTATTTTCTGATTATATTCTTAAAAAATGCCCTTTTAGACTTACTGCTTGTTTTCTTAAAAAAAAAAAAAAAATACACTAGCTACTCTCTATACAATTAACAAAAAGAAGGCATCTAATACTAGCTTGCATTTTCTTTTTATTCTATTTTCTTTTTATTTATTATATAATTAAAAAAATCCCTTGCTACATGTACTGAGTTAGGCTAATTGAGACTTGTCATAGCACTTACATGTTATTGCTCTTTTGTTGACTTTGATTACTTCCATTGTCTTCTTTTAAAAGTCGCTTTGGATAAAAGCATCAGCTAAATGTCTAAATATAAATGTAAATGTTCAAATTGATAGCTCTCAATTATATTGTAATGTTGAATGGCTAAAGTCAATGGTTAAATATTAGGAAAAAATAACTATTTCCTACAGACATCAGTAATGTTGGTATCAGCGATACTCGCCTTTACTCATAAAATAACAAATATTGAAAATATACTGCCTTTATGTTGTTTCTACATAATTTTACGATTGAATGTGACATTATTTCAATTTAAAAGTATATTTAAAAACTTTAATGTTAGGTGGGAATAATCACAAGTAATCACTATTAATTAGTTATTTTTTCCAATCAGTTGACAGCACTAGTTTTAACATTGTATTGTTTTAAATTATTTTTGTCATAGTATTGCAGCAATATGAGCTCCTGTTTTTTTTTTTTTTTTTTTTGTATAATTTAGTGTATGTATAATGTATGTATAATTTAGATTTTAAACAGTCTATTGTTATTGAGAACAGTTTAAACTATTGATTGAAATAATTGGTTAAATAAAACAATTCCCACATAAATGTAAAAAAAAATAATAATAATAAATTATGCCTCTGGAAATGTATTGCCCCTTAATGGAAAAGTTCATTTCTGGCCCTGGTTCTGGCACAGCTCTCTGGCAAATTTTTTCAGCATATTTGTGGCTAGCATCAAACCATGAACAGTGAACAGTGCAGTTTTCTATTTAAAAATAAAACAAATCTAAAAAAAAACAATGGTAAGACTTTATTTTAATGTGTTACATGTATAGTAACAACAGTAAATTATGCGTAATTACACAAAACTAATGCTAAACTAAAACTAACCCTAAACCAAAATTTTAATTTTTAATTTAAATATTACTTAGTACTCCTTTGTGTAATTACACTGTAACAATGGCACATTAAAATAAAGTGTATCCAAAATAATTAATGCTGTATGTACTGTATACCTTTCTTAAAATACATTTAGACATTAGCAAATATTCTAAAACAAATTTAAAAGATTAAAAGTATATACATTCATGAACAGAACAGTGGTCATATTTAAAAATAAATAAATAAATAAATGTACTTTTTATATCAACATTTTAATTGCTCCCTCAAATTACACAATAAATAAACACTTATTTTTTATTGTAATATGTTTGTGGTTAGCAGCAGCAAACCATGAACACTGAACAGTGCAGTTTTCCATTTAAAAATAATACAAATATTTAAAAAATCATGGTAAGACCTTATTTAAATGTGTTGTAAATTTATGCTTAATACTTGAAAATAATGCTAAACCCAAAAAATAGGCTAGCTACCTGTGTCCTTCAGCAAGAAAATATAGCCTAAAGTCATCAAACACTAAACTATATAAAATTCTAAATTATATAAAGATAAAGCTTAAAACTACAGAAGTTGTTAATTTCCTCTTTTTAATTTTGTTCTTTGATTAACAGACATCACAGCAACAGGTTATTAGGATATTTGCCTGCTGTTACTTTAAAAGCTGCCGCTGCGGAAGCTGACGCAGATCTGACACTGCTTTAAATGTGACTCATAAATAATGCACAGTTTTGAGGCAGCTTTAATCGCCTTTCTTTTTAAATGTATGTAACTGACTAAATTCTGACGACATAACTACAACATTGCATACTCGCAGTTTAATTTTTGTTTGAATATGATACAGCACTTTAATATAGGCTTACAGCACAGTATCCGCGCTCGTTTGACTCGCATCTGGTGCTGAAGTGAATTTGGAGCACTTGTCTGAAAAGTCTCCTGTTTGATGTGCTCGTAAAGACGCTCTGCGCATCTATAGAAACGCATTTCTTTATCAGTTGTGAGTGGGGTGGCCAAACCTAGCCCCGCCCCTGCGTTAATTGAGTTAAATATTTTTAACGCGTTAATATAAAAAAATTAATCGCCTTTATTAATGCGCTAATTTTGACACCACTAATATATACATACATATACACATTATTTTATTTTATTTTATTTTATTTATAAAAAAATGATGACTTTATTTTACTTTATGTTTGTAGTTACATTTTATATGTATTTAGTACAGTAATTACATGTAACAAAGGGTAAACCCTAACCCTAAACCCATAAAAAGTTACTTTTATTTATTCATTTATTTTTTAATTTTTAAATATTGCTCAGTATTCCTCTGTGTAATTACACTCTAACAATGGTACATTAAATAAAGTGTAACCAAAATAATTAATGCTCTATGTATTGTATGCCTTTCTTAAAATACATTTAGATATTAACAAATATTCTGAAACAAATGTAAAAGATAATAATAATAATAATGATAATAAAATATTTAAGAACAGAACAGTGGTCATATTTAACTAATTAAATCAATTTACTTTTCAAATCAACATTTTAATTGCTTCCTCAAATTACACAATAAATAAAAACAACTGAATGTGTATTTTTGTAAAATATTAGCTTTTTAGCTTTTTGATGATGACAAAATTGCACTATATTCGTAACATCCTTTAGTGTCATAGGAGGCTATTAATATTTGAAATTGCCTTTTTCATCGTCCAAATGTTGGTTACAGGTCACAGGAAGGGATTTGTTTCTTTATTTTTGTTTCTTTATTTATTTTTAGTTTTGTTTTCTGCAATTATGCAATAAATGAATGCCAAGTTTAAGGGTTTATTGGCAGACCTGACTACAGCAAACACTTTTTACACCTATTTAGCATGTAATCCCATAGGAGACACTGCGGAAATCACATTACATGTTTTCTGAAAAAAAAAAAAAAAAATGTATCAATCCTTAAGTCATGGTCCCTGCGGCCATGGTAGAAAGCAGTTAAAGTCATGTTTAAAGACTTTTTAGACTGTGACGAAGCGTCACATTATAAGAAAATGTCTATACATCATATGCAACCTTGTAAGCATTTACTTAATGGATTGACCATAGCTGCTTCAGTTACTTTCATCAGCAATACTTTGGATTTTAAGAGGAAAAACTAAACATTTATTTTTCTTCAAGCATGTCGTTCCAGTTTTTTATTGGAGAGGATTTACAGGTTGAACCTCAAGCAGTGCTGTAAGCTCAGGTGATGATGGAGTTTGTACTTCTGCAAAACTTTGGCAGTACTTTCAAAAATCCACATGTAGCATCCATCCATGTAGTGTGCATCCATCAGGGCTGCCAAATCCACAGTGTCTGTCCACCTAGATTTTTTTATTTTATTTTGGGGGGTTTCTAGGTCTCTCCCCATGGGATGTTTAGAAAGTAACATTTCGAAAGTTTTCTCCTGACTGTTTGCCAGTGGCTCCATATTAGAACAGGCTTAACCTCAAGCCTCCAAGCTATGAGAGTGTGGACAGGGGGGAGAGGATAATGAGAAAGAGTGGCGAGGGACGGTTTATGAGACAGCATAATGGCCACTGGCTACAGTTTACTCACTCAAACCTAGAGACTTACAGACAGATCCAGATTTCCAAAGTAAGCCGAGCCAAGCATTTTATTGCACTGCAGTAGATTTCCCCATCCCGTGCTCCATTCTGAACCATCATTACAAAACAATTGCAAGTTGTTTTGCTGATTAGTAATGATTGAAGTCATGTAACTGTAATGGCCTGGGAGCCCAGCTGGGCTAAAAATTAAGCTTGGCTGCCTTAAAGCTTTGTGAAATGCTTTAGTTGTTTTTTTTTTAATTAACAAAAATTGCAATTATGCATTTTGAATCAGGCAACGAATGGAAGATAGTCATCATAGTTCTTTGTGTAACCCATTACTTTCCTTAAAGATATGAAATGAATAAATCTGAATAAACAGATAAGTAGAAATAAAATAATCACTTTATTATCCATAAAATAAGCATAAAAAGGGAAACTGACCAAAACAGTAACAGTCTATAAGTCTATATTTTCACAAGGTTATTTTTAATTTTATTTTTGTAATCAAATACATTAACTCCAAAATTCTCATAACAGCTCTCCAATAAAAAAAGCACATCACAGACTTACATTTTAGATGTAATGTAAATAAAATAATGTAAAATAAAACTTAACAACCTAAATCAATTATTTAAAAAGCATTTTCTGACAAACCCTGGTCAATTACTATAGAAATATGACGATTTATGTTTATGACTGTTATAATGCCAGCTGTAAGTTTTAGCTCCCTAAAACTTTGCATGCTGGTTTAGAATCACCTGGTTTATTTGCTCACCAGGTTTTGTGAAATTTTGAGTGTTCGTTTATGGTTTTGGGTATATTTGGACAAGCCCCTTTTCTAAACGACCCCGTTACAGCTTCTCAAATGGTACATTTCAATCAATATTCTGATAATTATTGACCTAGAGAGTCCAGAGAATTGCACTGCAGTGTTTTTTTTTTTGTTTGTTTGTTTGTTTTTTTTACCTAGGACATGAAAGTAGTTTTTTTTTTCTTGTTTGTTTGTTTTGTTTGGTTTAATTGAATAAATTGGTCTATTGCATGACATGAATGTCGCACATATGTGTGAACCGCGCAATATACAATTATTTATGCCCGTTATTTATGCCCGTTATTTAGGCCCTGTAAAAATTTGATATTGCCCCCCAGTGGCTGATTTCTTTCAAATTTCTCACAGACCTTTAGGGCCGTGAGTCAAACAGGCCCACCGAGTTTCATTCCGATCAACCTTCATTAATCTGGTCTAATAGGTGCTCAAATCATTACTGAAAAGTGAGTTTGTTTTAAACATTTTGCGGTACAGACATATCTGTAACAAATTAAACATCTGTAGTTGAGTAGCAGAGTATTCATTTTGTTTGTTTGTGTTAAATAAAAGGCGAACTAATGCTAAAATGTGTTTCTTTTGAAGGCTGAGTGTTCGTTGCTCGTGTACACGCACAGACAATCGCTTCAGTCCTGTTGTAGAGACTCTCCTAATTTGTTCCATTGAAACCACAAATTAAAATGCACACAAACATGCCCCTGCCCATGATATACAATAACAGAAGAATGCATTTGGTTTTAATGAGTAAAAAAAAAAAAAAAATTATGTGACATTATGTGATGTCATATGTGCTATCTTTGGTTTGTTTCACCAAGCAGAGTGTAAAATGCACATATCGGATATGGGTCACTTTTAAAAACAATGTAAGCACGTCGTCCAAAAAATCGGATATAGTTACAAATTTGATTTGAACATCAAGACCTGCAGTGTAAATGCAGCCATAGACACGTTTTAGAACTTTGGACCAAGACAGTGTGTACGGATTTTCATATCAATAGGACAAACGGGTGCGTAGTTATTTCCATTTTTATGTTTTTTGCCTTCTTATAGCACCACCAAGTGGTCAAGCTCCATGACTTTCACATGACCTCAGATTCAGCTCTTACATATGTGTTGTGAGTTTGGCAAAGATATCTCATTCCGTTCAAAAACTGTAGCCGTTTTAGTAAAAGCGGCCCTGTCCCTTTCTAACGTTTTGCCATCCCTTTGTGACGGAGAGGAGAAAGTTCAACTTTTAATAATTATTTAATAAATTAAATAATTATTTATATTCACTGTCCAGAGAATCTTCCTGCACTGGTTGGTTCCGATCGGCCAAAAAGTAACCTACAGTAACCTTCAGGAAATGCAAAATACCCTAAAAAATAATTTCTGGTGTGAGCCAATGATTTAAACAACATAAGACACTTGAGCCTGCAGCGAACAGTTTAGGAGTTATGAGCGATTTCATACGTTCGATTGCTGTAGTGCCCCCATCAGGCTGATTGGGTCAAGCCTTGGTGACGTTCTAAACAGTGTGAGTTAGGGATGCAGCAATACAGTTAGTCCACACTTCAATATGTACCTCAGTTGTTAACCATGGTTTTCGGTTCATTTCGCTACTGATAGCTTGCCACATCAGTGTGTTTTTTTTTGTTTGTTTTTTGGTTTCACTTTATTTTGATGGTCCCTTTAACACATTCTGTTGACTATAAGTAACGCTGCACCTACATGTCTACTAACTCTCATTGGAGTGTTAGTAGAGTATTAGTAGACTGGTAGGGTTAGGGTTTGTGTAAGTTGACATGTACTTGCAAAATCAAAATAAAGTGTTACCCTTTTTTTGGCAACAAATTAACAACAAAATACTCCTATAAACCTCTGTACACTGGAAAAAGCGTGAGTTATTATATGTCTGCTTAATATTTCTTTAAGAGAGAGATATTATTTTTCAGATTTTTACACAAAATAGGATGGGTTTTATTCATACTGGACACCAGGGGGCACCCTCGTGCAGAAAATCTACATATACGTCAAAGAAGTTCCAGCCAGGTAATTTCTAATATGGATAAAGGCATCGCTATCGCTGTAACTGAATAAAAACAATATATAATGTTAAATGTTTTGAATGAAGAAATGTAAGGACATTAAGCACTCGTCTGCAATAATATATGATTTATCTGTGTTCTTCAAGCCATTGTGTATTTTCATAATGATTAAGTATATTTGTAAGACATTTGCTAAGCGACATACATAGAATATGAGTATAGAATATATTTTCTGCCTCATTCTGTGATACGAAGCCACATCAGATCACATAAGGAATTTATTTCAAACTCTCAACTGATGTTGTGAATTAAAAACAAGTTATAATGGTCTTTTATAACTTTTGTTTTATAACTCTTTTGTTGGAGAACAGGTTTAGAAAGGCTTATCATTGCATGTCATTAGAAGGGAAGATGCTCTGCGTGTGTTGCTTTTTCAAATATAAGCGGGAAGCGTTTCCTCACCTGGAAACACGTGAAATCACAGGCACACACAGAGCAAATTCTGAGAGAAATAAAACAAGGAAATGATTTCAATGCGAAACCAAAAAAAGGCAATTCACAAGCGCATATTGAACCGTGGATATAATATCATACCAAACTGTTGAATATTATATTGAGAATTGTGACATCCCTAGTGTGAATACTACCATCCCTCCAAGTTTTCAGTCTCTTTGACTTACAGTTTGGTCTGCCCGATCAGTTTTACGTGGAGATTGCTGATCATTGGCCAGTCTAACAATTACAATAGCGTTTTAGCGCTATACGCTTGAACCACTAAAAATAAATAAGGGCATCCTATAAAATTAATTATTAATAGCTATTGTAATCCTTTTTTTAGTCATAATAATTGCATTTTTTTCTTTCAGATATAAGGGCAGAAAAGTTATATGCCTAATATTGAATAATCACCCACATATCATTAAACACTGAAAAACATATAGGCACGGTCAGTGCAAGATTTTTTTCAGTTGAAACAGCTCAGACTTACATTTTAGTCTAGGACTAGGCTAAAGCCTTGTCTATGAAACCGTGGGATAGGGTTTAATGTTGTTTTTGTTTGATCTTAGATGTATCACTGACTGTAAAATGTTTATTATGTTCATCCCCAATGCATTTTAAAGGAACCATTTAATATACTTAAAAGTTTAGTATAAATAAAGCCTTTAGTAGCCTAACAATTGCCTAACAAAAGTCTTTAGTAGCCATTTCATTTGACAAATGGAACACTTTGGTCAAAACCACCATCACAAATCGTTGTCAGAAACTGTGTCAAGTTTTCATATCAGGATACATAACTGTGTTCTGCGCTTCATTCAACTCCTGTTTCACAGAAACTAAGAGAAATGATGCAACTCTTGTGGAAAAGAATGAAGGATCAATACTTCAAATGAAGGAGAAACGTTCTGTACCTGCCATCTGGCTGATGTTGATACGAGTCAAGCTACGTTATCTAGGTTGTTTGTTGTTTGCATTCATCACAGTCAGTGAACTCAGTCCAGTATTCATCAAGCTCATAATTTCCAGTTAACACTGAAAGATGGCTGTGAAAAGTAAACAGATATGTTGTCATATATGAGCCTTAACTTGTGTGTCAAAAAAAAGCATCATGAAAGTAGTCTGTACAACTCTTGTGCTTTATTCCAAGTCTTCTGAAGCCATAGTCTTTGAGACTGAAATCCAGACAAAGCTATCATATGACTTCAGAAGAAATAAAATAACAGCATATGAGTCTGGAACAACATAATGGTGAGCAAATAATGCCAAAATTTTTATTTTTGGGAACTACTCCTTTACGGTAATAACAAACTTGCATGTTGCGAGAGTGCGGAGAGTGATGAAACGTTCTGAAATCACCGATAATGGAACTTAAAGTAACCATCTGCCATGTTTTTAGTGGAACATTGCAAAACGCAAGCAAAAATTTAACCTTATGGGGCAACTGAAGGTCTAACCATCAGTAGTAAAGGTTCTCTGCTGAACTCTTTATTTATTGATCATGAATAAGAATAAAGTGGCTCAAATTAAATTTTAACCAGAGTTCCGTATTCCGCCACAGAGGCCCGGCGAACAGGTCAGAGAGGCAGGAGATACTTTTTACTGTCCTAAGAGAAAGTGACTGTCAGAACAAAATGTCAAATGGGTCGATGCTGTTTCCATTTGGTCAGTAAACAAGCCCTGTAACACTTTAAATAGAAGTGATTCAACATTTCACCAACAACACGACCAGCGCTGAGAATGACAGGGTGAAGGAAAGCTACCTTTTCATATGGAAGACAGTTCTGCTATAATCGGTTTCATTTCATTGTATCACTGAAACATGTAACCATCAACCCACTTTGGGCATAAAATTACAGTGCACTCCGTTTAACAAATGCTCTTCAAATATTAAATTGCCTGATGGTGCCGCTGGCCATTATGTTGCATCTATTTATTCTAGCATGATCTGAAGGAAGAGAAAGAACTGCTGGCAGTCACCATCACTTTGCACTTGGACAAGAATAGTATGTCATCATTTCAACCACCACTGGACATTTATTTTTATGGATGTCACTGCATGAATGCACTTAAAAACCATCAGAGCAGCATGTAACTAAAGAAGTGCTACCGATAAAAGATTTCTGCCCTTATTTATAGAATGTTCCAAAGTCCTCCATGTCCCAAATTCATTCAATTAAACTACTAGAGCATGCTGATCAAGAAGTCACTTTTGAAAAGCAAAAAAAAGAGTTCTGAAACAAACTTGGATATATGGAAATATAGAAATATAGACTCATTACTCCAGTATTCAATATCACATTTCCTTCAGTAGTCATTCTAATATGCTGATTTATTATAAATGTTGGAAACTGTTGCACTGCCAGTTTATTTATTTATTTATTTATTTATTTGACCTGTGGTACTTATATTTATTTAAATAAAACTTTAAAAAGAACAGCAATTATTTAAAATACAAGTCTTTTGTAACAATATACACTACCATTCAAAGTTTGGGATCAGTAAAATGTTTTCTTTCATTCTTTCCTTGAAATAATTAATACTTTTATTCAGCAAGGATGTGTTAAATTGCTAAAACCTGAAAGTAAAGATTTGTATTGCTGAAAAGATTTCTATTTTAAATAAATGCTGTTCTTTTAAACTTTTTTTTTATTCACCAGAGAATCCTGAAAAAAATAAATAAATAATTAAGCAGCACAACTGTTTCCAACATTGATAATAATCAGCATATTAGAATGATTTCTGAAGTATTAAATGAATAATGGCTGATGAAAATTCAGCTTTGCATCACAGAAATGAATTACATTTTAAAGTATATTAAAATACAAAACTGTGTATATCTGTTATTTATAGTATATTGCTGTATTCACATCTTTTTAAATTTTCTGTCTGACCTAAGATGAACCAAATAAAAATGCAAAAAAAAAAAATAATAATAAAATACAAAACTGTTATTTTAAACTGCAATAATATTTGTATTGTTGATCAAATAAACAGAAATTTGGGTGAGCAGAAGAGACTTCTTTAAAAAACATTAAAAATCTTACTGATCCCAAACTTTTGAATGGCAGTGTAATTTATAGTTTGGCTTTAAAAAAAAAAAAAAGAAAGAAAAAGAAAATTTCCACAAACAAACAAATAAATAAAAAATAAAATATAACAATCACTGCCCTTCCTAAATAAGGAATCAGTTCTTTCTTAATCATTTGAAATAAGCCATACATATTTTAAAGCTAACTCTTTAAAACATTACACCACAAATTCCCACTAAATATATATATATATATATATATATATATTTTTTTTTTTTTTTTTTTGTCTTTTTCTGCTACCTACTGTAAATATGATTAAAATAGCGGTGTGGAAAGCTGCTGTCTGTGCTCAGAAATGGATTGAGTAAGTTATCTTTCAATGAATGAATGAATGAATGTGAAAGCATAGACAGCACATTTCTGTCAGGGAAACTCAGCTGAGGTTAGAAAATTAGAAAATAAAATAAAGCAAACACTTACATTTCAGCTGAAAGCTGATAAGAGTAATACAGTTGTATGTTAAGGACGGAAATAAACTGGAGCTGGAAACTGCTTCAGGGACCTGCTTTATTCATGTCTTTTAAAGCGGAAAATATGAAAATAAAAGGATTTTGTGCATAAGCAAAAATGTAGTGGTGTCACATGAAAAGGCAAAGTATTTTCACATCATGCTAATTTGTATCTTCTAACCCTAGTAAAACAATATGGAATTCTGAAGCTAAAAGTCATTAAGGTAAACATATGATTTACTGTTTCAATAAAACACATAGGCTGAATATTGCTTTCAGTGCTTTAAAAGTGAAGCTCTTTACCTGACTTACTAAAAATATCATCTTTTTGGATTTATGGTCAGCAAGCAGCTTTAAATATTAAAATATTTTAGCAAGAGAGAACTGCCTCAGATTCTTTTCTGATGCCTAACAAGATCAAAATCATTCAGTTGTGTGAAATCGATGAAATAAAATGTTCATGTCTTGAAGATACGTGGGCTGATAATGCCGGTGCGCTCTAAGAAAAGTCCATAAAAATAAGGCATAATGTACTGTTTTCGTATAAAATTTTTCTCAGGTATTTTACCTGTATTTTAAATTTTGCATTGCCTTGTGTTGTGTTTTAGGGTTAATGGAAATGTACGTAATCTTAAAGGAACACTCCACATTTATTTGCTAGTTTTCCAACTCCCCTAGAGATGAACAGACAAGTTTTACTGTTTTCTAATCCATTCAGCCGATCTCCAGGTCGGCGGTAGCACTTTTAGCATAGCTTAGCATTAATCATTGAATCTGATTAGACCATTAACATCTCGCTCAAAAATGACCAAAGAGTTTCTATATTTTTCCTATTTAACTTGACCCTTCTGTAGTTACATTACGTACTAAGACAGAAAATGAAAAGTTGTGATTTTCTAATGTAATAATGAAGGAACTTTGCTGCCGTACCATGGGTGCAGCAGGCGCAGTGATATTATACAGCGCCTGAATATAGTCCCCAGCTATTTTACTATTAGCTTAGTGGCTTAGTGCCGGTCACATTGGAAGTTACCTAGCTGGCGACTATTTTCTGTGTAATATCATTGCATCTGCTCCACCCATGGTACGGCAGTTACTTGATTTTTACGCCAGAATGAGAGTATAGTTCCTGTCCATATCAGACTAGAAAATCTCAACTTTTCATTTTCTGGCGGTCTTAGTACGCAATGTAACTACAGAAGAGTCAAGTTTTAAATAGGAAAATATCAAAACTCTGGTCATTTTTGAGTGAGTCTAATCAGATTCAATTATGTATGCTAAGCTATGCTAAAAGTGCTACGCCATACCCGGAGATCGGCAGAATGGATTCGAAAATGGTAAAACTCATCTGTTTAACTCTAGGGGAGTTGGAAAATGAGCCTATTTTTAAAAAAGTGGAGTGTTCCTTTAAACAAATAGATCACCCAAAAATTAAAGTTTGATGCCATCCAAGATGTAGATGAGTTTGTTTCTTCATCTGAACTGATTTGGAGAAGTTTAACATTACATCACTTGCTTACCATCCTCTGCAGTGAATGGGTGCCGTCAGAATGAGAGAATGAGAGTCCATCACGATAATTACAATAATCTGCATAACTCCGATCCATCAATAACAATCCATCATTAAGACGTTTTAACTTCCAACCTAAAATTTGAGTACTCTATAATATTACTGTCTCTAGTGAAAAAGTCATCATGCCTAAATCCGGAGAGAAATATACACCAATCCAGCACCATTTACAATCAAAATTAGTCAAAAACAAATATGTCAGTGGATTTAGATGTAAAAGGACAACAGGGATGGACTTCTTCCACTGGAGGAAGCGTTATTATGGATTATGGACTCATATTTTGCCTAGAAGCAACGGTTTAAAGTTAATTACACCTTTGTTTCTTACAAACATGCAGCTTTTCACTTTAAAAGACGTTAATCAATGGACTATAGTCGTGTGGAGTATTGTGATGGTTTTATCCGTTGTTTGGACTCATTCTGTCGGCATCCATTCACTGAGGAGCCATTGGTAAGCAAGTGAGGCAATGCTAAATTTCTCTAAATCTGTTCCAATAAGGATACAAATTCATCTTTGGATGAATAAATTAAATATTAAATGAATAAATGATCATTTTTGGTCAAACCATTGATATCCTGGTGGAAAATTACCTCTGCCGTTTCCATTTTTCGAAAAGATTTTGATTGGATTAAGTCCTGATGAACAATCATATCCATGTGATATAAAATATAGTTAATTATGTGTTTGAAATGTGTGACCTGTTAAATCCTAACGACCTGCAGTGATTGAATAAAGAAAGAGTGATAGAAATGATGATGGATGGGTTAGTGGGTGTGTGGGATGTGTCTTTACACCACGCATCAATGCAGGGAGGCCGACTTACTAATAGATCAAGCTGGGATTCTTCTGAATCATTTGTGTCAAGTCACAGAAAGGCAGAACTGATACACACAACAGCAGTAGGCATAATTAATACAATTGTTGTTTATGAAAGAGGCCATTTTAAAGCATTAAAGCTAATCGTGCATGCTGTTAGCATAATGAAAACCAATGGAGACCAAACCTATGCCAACAGAAATATTTTTCTAAATACACAGAGACATGTGGTATTGATTTACATAGTTCCTTATGCTGCAGAAAAGTCAATGTGTTATTTCTGTCCACTCATTCACTAATCGATCATCTGGAGGCTGTTGTTGAGTAAAGTAGAGTTAAGCCAATCATATATTTACATTTGCTGCTTAGAGAGTATTACAGTGTGAATATTATTATTAATAGGCAAAACATTCACTTAGCATGTGTTATCTGTTCATTATTTAGAAGTCGCTTCAAAAGTATGATAATTAATAAAATTGTAAACAGACTAAATAGACCATTGGAATGGAGTTAAAAGCTGTAGCTGCAGTACAAAAATAGATGTTTCCATACATTATCTCAATGATAGTGGAGCTAGGTGGCAAGATCTTTATTCATTTGATGCTTAATATACCATGGGGTGTTAAATAATTCAAATGAAAACCACTGACCATTTTTAACTCAAGACTTAACCAAGAGATTCACTGTATTAGGGGTGTCAGACTCCGTCCTGCAGAGTTAAGCTCCAATCTGCTCAACCACCTACCTTTAGTTTTTAAGCAATCCCAAAGACCTTGATCAGCAGGTTCAGGTGTGTTTAATTAGAGTTGGAGCTAAACTCTGCGGGGCTTTGACCTTCCAGGAACTGAGGAAAAGAGAGATCCCTACTGTAAATGGTAAAAGGCAAGAATAATTCATACATATTGATCCAAAACACATTTACCATTATTATTATTATCCATCTATTTTCTAAACCACTTATGGTTGGGCTGTAGGCAGCGAAACATTCTGGACAGACGACCAGTCCATCACCATATAATTATTTTTATTAGTCTATTATTAATGTTGTTGTTAATTTCTTTATTAAGGTGTTTTCCCATCATTTGCCTTTTAATACCAGCTAATAGACCGACAAAACTTTTGAACAGTCTACAGTGGAACATCTGCCGTTTGCTTTAGAGAGGTTGGAATCTGTTTCTCACTCTTCTCTCCAAAGCTGAGGTGATTTGTCTGGCCAGGGCAGATGCTGAAGTTAATTTGGTGCTCCAGCTGTCCAGGTTTTATGATCATTACACTATCTTTTTTTTACATTTTTGCAATGATGCCTGTAAATAATGTTTTTGTAATTGCATCTTTCATGGAAGTTGGCCTTATGTTCTCAGTGATTGGTTTTTAACAAAACAGGTTCTTCAAGGTGAATTTTGAGGTTTGCTGTGACTTTGCAACAGAAGTTCTGTGATGTTTGGACACAATTCTTTTTAGGGTTCAGTGGCACCTGCCGGACCTGCACTGCCAAATCTGTATTCAAAAAAGTCACTCTACCAAGCCACTTCTGAAACAGAAACAACATCAGAAGCATCTTACCTGGGCTAAGGAGAAAAATAACTGGACTGTTGCTCAGTGGTCCAAAGTCCTCTTTTCAGATAAAAGTAAATTTCGCATTTCATGTTAAAATCATGGTCCCAGAGTCTGAAGTAAGACTGGAGAGACACAGAATCCAAGCTGCTTGAAGTTCAGTGTGAAGTTTCTGAAGTCAGTAATGATTTGGGGTGCCATGACGTCTGCTGGTCTTGGTCCATTGTGTTTTATTAAGTGCAAAGTCAATGCAGCCATCTACCAGGAGATTTTGGAGCACTTTATGCTTCCATCTGCTGACAAGCTATGAGATGCTTATTTCCTTTTCCAGCAGGACTTTAGCACCTGCCCACAGTGCAACAACCACTTGCAAGAGGTTTGCTGACCATGATATTACCAACATGCCTGACCTGAACCCCATTGAGAATCTATGGGATAATGAGAAACAGTTGATCCAACAATATACAGAAGATCTGAAGGCTCAATAGTGCCTCAGCAGTGCCATAGGCTGATCACTTCCATGCCACACTTCACTGATGCTGTAATTTGTGCTAGGAGCAAGTCATTTTCTGTAATATGTGCTCCCAACCAAGTATTGAGTGCATAAAAGAACATAATTTAAAGAAATCGAACTTCTGTTTTGCAAATTTTATTGATCTTAGGAAATATTCTAATATTCTGAGATACTGGATTTTTGACTTTCATGAGCTGCAAGCTCTAATCATCAAAATTAAACCAAACTTTACTTGCAGAAAAAAGGCAAAGTGCATTTAAAATCCTTTATTGTATGGCAAGCCGTTGATTAATCCATGGTCATTTGTAAATTTATAGTCAGGTTAAAGCTATTATTGCTCTTTGCAGCGCAGTATTTGAATGGGTAAAAGTATCTTAGCATTCTGCAAGCATCAAATCAGACACAGAGATGAAATAGTGTGGTAAGATCACATTTATTTCAATGAATTATAGCATTTATTTCAATAAATTATCCATCTATCAAGAAAGAGAGAGTGAGAAGGCCAGAGAGAGAGAAAGAGAGATATGACAGTTGTGCCTGTTACCTGTATGCTGCGTGTCTTTCTACAAACAACTAATTAATTAAAAACAGCGGTTTTACCACCTCTTTGCTGAGGAATATAATGTAGCGATCTAGTATCTAGGCTATTTTATTAATGAGAATCGCGGGGAAGACAACACAACGCAAAGCGATCTCCAACCTCTCCTTCTGTGTGTGTTAGTGTGCATCAATTAAAAGCTGCGCAAAAATATAGAACAGTGATTCAACGGACTTGGAACTACCTGTGCATTAAACGGTTTTACTGCATACCTGCCAGCCAATCAGAATCCAGTATCCAGACTGGATGTATATAAATGTAACAGTGAATTTCATAATAGTAGATTAACTCCAAACTTCAACAATATTACAGTGGTTGGGTAAGTCAAGTGTATTTATTCAGCAACCACAATCACAAACAATATAGTCGGTATCTCATGACAAAATACAGACAGGCTGAATGACACTTTCATTTAAGCCAAACATCTCATATGAGTTGCTAAACTCCATCTTACTTGTTTGTCAATATTTTCAGATCTTTGTCTGCACTTCTGCAATGAAGAACGAGTGCATAGGGCATGGTTGCCAGATTGCAAAAATTGAGCAAAACACCGATACCAATATGTATCCTTTTAACATGGGAGCTCTGATTCGTGATTTGAGTTGTTGTTTTTTTGTTTTTTTTTAACACATTTATTCTCGTCTATTATCGTCAATGATATTGCATGATGATATAGTCACAGTTATAATTTCTTGGCCTTATTGTCGTCTCGTCATTGTCTTGTTAGTCATGAGGAAACAAACATTTCCGTCATAGTTTTCGTTAACGAAATGAACACAAAAACAAACTAGTGAATATAGACAATAAAAAAAAAAAAAAGATTTGATTTTTCACTGTAGTCTGCTGGTTTTTCTGCCGAACATAAACAATATTTTGTCCATACAATGAAAGTATGTGTTCACCAAACGGTTGCACAAAATATCTTCTTTTGTGTTTCACACAATAAAGCAAGTCACACAGGTTTGGAACAACATGAGGAACGAATAATGTTAGAATATTTATTTTGTGTGAACTATCCCTTAACTCATAAAATATTTCTTGCTTGCTTAGAGACTCTGTATATGCTTGAGTATCAGTTTGATTTCAGCTTTGCAGCCACTGCATCAAAAGTTGGCGGAATCTACAAAAATCATGCCAACTATACGGTATATAAATAGGATCCACTGACTGAGTTATGCAAATTATTTTTGGAAGCTGCTGAGTGAGAGCAAATGCTCTGCCTTATGCACATATGGGAAACTAATACTATTCAAGAACAAAAATGGAATTCCCTCGGTCCTGAGGCCATTGTAGCCTACACTGAAGACAAAGGGAACTGATGTGGGCTAAGCATATGCATAAAACAAAACTAGCATGTATATCTATTGTGACCTAAAATGCTATGTTAACTGAAACAGTGTTTGCCATCATGTAGAATTCATGCTTCTGTAAAATAACTTTTAGTCAAATAATCTTTTTAATGTTTAGTTTTTATCACGTTTTTATCTCAGTGTATGATTCATCACTTATCATCCTCAGTCCGGTGTGATTTCCAACTGTTGCTTGCGATTATTAATAGATGTTTAAATGAGGATTAGCTGGTCACCTGATACACTATTTCATTCATTTCTCCATCGCAAATCTCTTGAACGATAACATTCTTTAACATTTTCAGCACAGATGAAGGGAATGAAGAGAAAAAAGATGTTTTAAAATATTGATCAGATGTGATTTATGAACCTCGCATAGAGCGTAAAGGAGGAAAAAGTGAGCCAAAATACATTAATGGTCAGAAGTGTTTATGATGTCAGCTTCCACTAAACAAATATGACACAGATGTAGTGTGTGAAAAAAAGGAGAGGAACAAAAACAGGAAGTTTGAATAAATGGAATTTTACAAAAATATATTTGAAAGAAGGCAAAAACCAAGGCTGCATTTATTTGATCAATTATACAGTAATACTGTAAAATATTTTGTATTTAAATAAACAGTTGAGGTCAAAAGTTTTCATACACATTTTAGAATCTGCAAAATGTTAATTATTTTACCAAAATAAGAGGGATCATACAAAATGCATTTTTTTTATTTAGTACTGACACGAATAAGACATTTCACATGAAAGACATTAAAATATAGTCCACAAGAGAAAATAATAGTTGAATTTATAAAAATGACCCTGTTCAAAAGTTGATCTACAACTGTATTTTATTTTTGTTTAGTGATAGTTGTTCATTAGTCCCTTGTTTGTCCTGAACAGTTAAACTGCCTGCTGTTCTTCAGAAAAATCCTTCAGGTCCCACAAACTATTTTTTTTTCTCTCAGCATTTTCGTGTATATGAACCCTTTCCAACAATGTATGATTTTGAGATCCATCTCAAAATCCATCTCAGTTTGAAAAACTGAGGGACTCATATGCAACTATTGCAGAAGGTTTAAACACTCACTGATGCTCCAGAAGGAAGAAAAAAATAATAAAAGCCTGGGGGTGAAAACTTTTGAACAGAATGAAGATTTTTCTTATTTTGCTCAAATATCTTTTTTTTTTTTTTTTTTTTTCTTCCATTTAGTACTGCCCTTCAGAAGCTACAAAGGATAGTTACATGTCCCCCAGAAGACAAAATAAATTAAATTTACCCTGATCTTCAAATTCAAAAAGTTCTTATCCCCCAGCATTGTGTCTCCTTCTGAAGTATCAGTGAGCATTTGAACCATCTGTAATAGTTGCATACGAGTCCCTCAGTTGTCCTCAGTGTGAAAAGATGGATCTCAGAAAAATTGTGGGACCAGAAAGTTTTTTTTTTTCTTAAGGACAGCAGTTTAACTGTTCAGGAAAAACAAGGGACTCATGAACAACTATAACCAAAAAAATAAATAAATAAAATAAACCCATGGATCATTCAGAGGTAACAACACAGTATTAAGAAACAAGTGTATGCAAACTTTTGAACAGGGTCATTTTTATAAATTCAGCTTTTTTTTTCTTGTGGACTATATGTAAATGTCTTTTATGTGAAATTTCTTTTTTCAAGTCAGTACTAAATGAAAACAATTCATTTTGTACGATCCCTTCTATTTTGGTAAAATAATTAACATTTTGCAGATTCTGCAAGGTGCATGTAAAGCTTTGACCTCAACTGTATTTTAAAACGTAATTTATTCTAGTGATGGAAAGGCTGAATTTTCAGAAGCCATTATTCAGGTCTTCAGAAATCATTCTTATATGCTAATGTGTGTATTTATGTTTTTATTGACACTGGGGCTCTCCATGTGTTGCTGCTAGAACTAATGTTGACAGCTTGGCACCTTTTTGCTTGGCTCATTAATATTAATACACCATAATGTAATGTTTCTGAGAGCAAAGAGAGCTGTCTTCTTGATTTAGACTGTGTTTGTAAACCAAAAGAGACCAGCTGGATGTTACCTCCAACTAACTATTTCAAGTTTCAGAAGCGACGTTCATCATTTCCCTTTGCTTTTCAACGTGGCAGTAGATGAAGAATGCTCATGTCAGGGTGTAACCTTAGATCTAAATGGCTAGGAAGGATGCAGGTATAACAAAGTTAATATCTGAGATATGAATCAATGTAAGTACTCTAAAATCCGGTCCTAGGGCCATTACCAAGAGGTTCCAATATGTATTACAAGGGGACCGTGCTATTCAGGAAGATTATCCAAGTAACCAATATCCTTGTGTGCAGTCTCACATTGTAAACAAAGCCATCAGCAGTACATTAAACAAAACATCACGGGACACTAGAGCCAAAAGCACTTCAAAACAACAAATGGTTAATATGAAGAATCTTAATATGTTTTCCGCAACATAAACTGTGGAGTTAATGTGTGAGCATACATTTAGCATGCGACTCTCAGCAGAAGAAAATGAGAAACGTTTTATTACAGCAGCTATATTACGCACTGTCAAATAGCATTCTAATTTTTTTCTTTTATGGTCTGTAGCTTACATATGAAATTGTGATGTGCATTATATTATTTGTATTATGCATAAGCACAAATCTTATGCAAATTGCACAAGTGAAATGCTAGAGCCATTAAAGCATGTGTTTATTTATTACGCCATTAACAATTTCAAATGAACACAAATAAGACCAGCTGTCAGGGTGTGTGTTCTCTACAGTCAGTAGTACAGAAAATATTATTAAAATGGATGAAAGATGTATAAATGTTGTATAAAAGTATAAAAATCACGACAATGGTGTATATTTAGAACAGTCCTGCCGTGTCAAACTGACAAGCTGTTAGGATGTAGGAACACGACCCTAATAATGCAGCCCGCCAGGAGATGTCACTGTGGTGTGACACCTCAAGCAACGTCAGCTTCGTGAAATACAGTTACTTGTGAGATTTCATTTGTGTATTGCACACTTCTGGGTTTTTTATTTATTATTTTTTTTATTTATTTATTTTATTTTAAAGCTGTAAAGTAGGAAAGCATTTCACTTTCTGCCTAATCTAACTTTGTATGCAGCCTAGTTTATGCTCATTTATTTAAAAACGATTATATTACAGTCCTTTTTAGTATAAATCATGTTTGAGATAATGTATGTATGTAAGTATGTAGCTATATTGCTATAAAAAATATAGAGCTGTTCATTTACAGGTTTAAAAAAAACTAAATATGACTGACCAGACAAAAATTGCACAAACTGGAATAATATATGTGACCATGGACCACAAAACCAGTCATAAGTAGCACTGGTATATTTGTAGCAATAGCCAGCAAAGCCTTGTATGGGTCAAAATGATCAATTTTTCTTTTATGCCAAAACCCATTAGGATAGTAAGTAAAGATCATGTTTCATTAAGATATTTTGTAAATTTCCTACACTAAATATATCAAAACTTTTTGATTGGTAATATGAATAGCTAAGTACTTCATTTGGACAACTTTCAAAGCGATTTTCTCAATATTTAGATTTTTTATTTTTTTTTTGCACCCTCAGATTCCAGGTTTTCAAATAGTTGAACCAAAAATTGTCCTATCCTAACCTAACAAACCATACATCAATGGAAAGCTTATTTATTCAGCTTTCAGATGATGTATAAATCTCAGTTTTAAAAAAATTACACTTATGACTGGTTTTGTACTAAAACCACATATACTAAAACTGCCTATAACGTTGATAGTTATTTATGTTTATGTATTTTTTATATCGCTCTCTCTAATTGAATGTGCTCCTTTGAATTTAACAAAAATGTCTGCTAAATATGTAATTTCAACCATTTTTAATTAAAATGTTATGATTTGATTGCTAAAATGTAAAATGTCTAGCTATATGTTTTCCATTAATCATAATTTAGTTTAGATCTACGCTGTAGATTTTATAAACTAGCCTACTGTTATTTGTAGCAAACAGATAAACATCGAGTTACTTTGAAACGATGTGTTTCTCCCCTAAAAATTAAATGAGAAAGATGCCATTGAGAAAACGTGGTATCACAAAACACAGTGTGAATTTGAAGCTGAACTGTCATCATCTGAAATCTTTCTTTTGATCTTAGGGTGAAATGTGACCCTGTCATGTTTTCGTGCGATGCACCCGTTCATGACGGACGCGTGGAAACGTCAGAGCGGTCTGATTGTAAAGACTCGAGTCACGTGACCGCCGTGAACCGAAGAGATTTGGAAGGTTCAGGGATTCACCCGCTACTTCAACGACAAGTCCACCGGAACGCAACGCGTACTTCACGCCATTCACAGACCGTTTAAAACGCAAAGTTAGCTTGTGTGACCCATAAAAAGGGGTGGTTTTGAATAAATCTTTTTCTGACGAAGCTCAACAGTGAAGCCGAACCTCTACAGACTCTTGTTTTACAAACCGAAGCGCTGCAGTGTGAAGAATATAACGTTTATTTTTTCCGGCAAGTCCTCTGAGTTTAAAAAATGGGTGCGATACGCTTCATACAGTGATGTTAGCTGTAAATGTAAAAACGTGATAGTTTACCAGGAAAGGTTGTCCAGGACTCCAGTTCCTTCTGAGAAGAATTTCAAGTCATCTTACGGACTTCATTCAAGAAGAAGACACTTTTTCATCTTTTATTTCCACGCATCAGCGGGCCACGATCTAGTTTTAACATCGCAGAACTTCAGGTCGGCTATACATCAAAGAACCGGATTTCAACTATTAAATAGCCGTAGCGGAAATCAAAACACTATAATTAAACAAACACGCCGTGCATCAGCTGTTTGTGTTCGAGACCTCTAATCTGAGATGCTTTGTAGAGTAAACTAACAAGCTCGTGGACGACATTTGTATTGTGCTGTTCCGAAACCACTGCTGGTGTTTGATGCTTTCACAGGATTATAGTTTGATTTAAAATCTCTGGATGGACGCAAACGACTGTATTTCATGTCGTGTGGATTACTGAGAGAGATACGCGTGGGAATCGAGACACCTGAGCCGGATACCTGTAACTTTTCTCTCTCGAAAGCTCTTCATTGCGCTTTCGGTCGCTGGTTGACACGGTCTTTTTTATTTAACTCTTAACTGGTTCGGTATAATGGACGTGATAGCTCTAGATAAAGTTCACCAGCATCACAATCCAACAGATTCTCGCTGGGAATTCGTCGCTGGACAGTAGACGTCTGTCGGGAGATATTTTGGAGGAGGGCTGTTGTTTATCATCACAAACAGGATTTATTCGTGGAAACTACGATGTCCGTTATACGCTCTTGGATGGAAACTCTGTTGCTGTATATGTTCATTTCAGATGGTAAGTCCGCTTGTGCACACTTGTTTTTTTTCATACCGTACTTGTTTGCTAATTCACGTTTGGCTGCAGCGGGTTTTAGCCTAGCTATATGTTTGGATGCTGGGCTGCAGTGGATTTTATAAGTCTTAATTGGTAATTCAACACGCATACACTAAAGCGCAGAGCTGAAAATCAACCGATTCGAACGCTTCAAGTTCTTGTTTTCTTGCTGTTTCCAGCCTTGCTGGGCAACAGAAGTGTCAAATGCGCTTTTTTTTGACTTCATATGCAATGCTTTCTGTTTTTAAACACAACATACACTTATAATTCAAGCATTGCAAATGCCCGCAAGGTGGGAGCACGACTAAAGCTTGAGGCCAACCGTGACAAAAGATGCCCACTTTATAAAACAATGTGAAATGCATTTTTGAACTCGCTATGCCACAATGACGTTATTTTCCCCCGTGTTGAGGTCAAATAAGGGAGCAAATTAGGGGAGTTTGTGGTCTACCCCTCTATTTAAGATGAATTAAAAATAAAATGTGTGTTGAAAAGTAGGCTACACAGTCTATATAAACAGTAATTCTTCGTATATTGCAGGGACCTTTTTAAAGACGGCTTCAAAGAATTTGGGAATCATAGAAGTTAAGACACAAGGTAGACACATTGCCTGTTTTTATTAGGCGCAAAAAAGACGCAAGAGTTGCCTGAAGAGGTGCCCATAGCAACGTGTGTGTATGTATGCGTATATATATACACCCCCTGTTCCTTGAAGTCTTATTTGATAAATATTTTACTATTTTTTGTTTTTTCAAAAGTCTAGCTTAAAAACAACTGAAAAGTGTTTATTTTTCATTCAGTGTTACACTATTATTTCAGGGGGACCTGTTTTGATTGATCTTAAATTATTGTTAAATATCTGTTGCTTGTTTACAAGGCATCAGCACCTGTTCAAGTTAATTTCAGATTTGCTCGCTGTTTGTCTTCGACATTATTTCGCTTTTCATTTCATTACCAGTCTGCATTTAAATACATGAATGTCTCTTTTTTTACATTTTTTTTTTTTTTGATCCGCTATCACAGCTGTCTCTCATTGTATAATTAAAAGTTCTGACTAGTTTGCGTTTCATTCAAATGAATCTAATTTGAAACACAAAACAGTCATGCATAGGCTCTTTTAGAGTCAGAACATCATTATAGCAATATAGTGTGCCTAAGATTATTACATTGCCATTCATCAGTACAGAGTATATACGCCTTTGAAATATTCCTTTGAGGTTTGATCCCTTCCCTTATTTTCCTTTCATGAAGCCATAGAACAAAGGCAACATCATTTGGGAGTCATCAAAGTCCTGAGGGTTGGTAATGTGACTTGACTGTAATCTATCATGGTATTTGACAGAAGCTTGGATATGAGGAATACCAGAAAGGGAGTTGCGTTTATAGAAATGTTTTGACTTTTAAGCAATGGAAATTGTTAGTTAATTTAAATTTGATGAAATCATGATTCATGCAGTGAATATATAGAAGCGGGAGAAATGGAAGGTCTAATGTGCGCATAATGTCATGTGTCAGGCTCTGTCCAATACCATTGCGCATGTTTTGACAACAATGCCACTCAGTCATGCGTTTCCATTTGTAATCCAGACAGCCTTCATCTGCGGTTGATACTGATGTAGTTGGGCAATAAATTGGGCCAGCACAAGTGTGTCTCTTCCGCTTCCAGTTACAGAAGTGACAGACAGGAACCAGGCATAAAGATCAAGGCTTAGCAAAACATCAACAAACCTGAGACGTGCCGTGAGCTCTCTAGGAATGTCTTGTTTGTTAATCCGCAGTGTTGCACCTGTGCGGAGAGCCCTGCTTTGGTTTCAGAGCTGCTTCCTTGTGAAACCAAATCATCTGGAAAGAAATCGCTTTGTTTTGCACTCTTGTTTTATTTATTAGGCCTGGGAAGTGGCATTGGTGGAACATCAGTGCCTTGATTGTTAGACCCCTGTGCTTCCCCGCATTCTTACGACAAACTAACCTGAAATTATTCTTGACTAGTCAACCCTGCTAATTGAATTCTGATTTAGATATGACTCTTTCATGGAAAAGGTTTGAATGTGTTATTTCAAGCGGAATAAAGAAAAAGGCTAGTTGTGTCTAGGGCTGTCATTAACGATTATTTTGGTAATTGAGTAATCTGTCAATTATTCTGATGATTAATCGAGTAATCGGATAATTATAGTTTTTTTTTTGTTGTAATAATGCAATAGACCTAAGTTAACAATAGCCTTTGAAATGACTTAAAATACATATACAATAGCAATGAGGCAATAATCATTAATTCAAATAAAGTATCAAATGCAAGTAGTCATATGGTTTTATTGAACAAAACTGTTAAAATACATAATGTATTATAAACCGTAGAGCTAATGTACATTACGCATTATAAAAATGCATGCAGAGGGCACCAACGTCCTGATGATTTGTTTTTACACTTTAGTCGTTGTTCAGTCCTTGTTTAATATTGACTCAACAAACATTTCATTCAAATGCCCACTTAATCTTTAATATTTGGCCATTTATTTACAACAGAAATGCTGCAGCCACTGTAATCTGTTGAATATGTGGACAACAAAACATGTAAACTTAGAGCGAGGGTTTAAACTTTTATTTTGAAATCGCGATAAACACTTACTGTAGCATAGTGAGAAACATACTGATGAATTCTGCTGTGTTTGCATAGGTTTATAAATGATTTACCTTACAAATCTGATGAATTGTCAAACCTATATATTAAACCTGCGTTATATACACTACCAGTCAAAAGTTTGGGCACACCCTCTCATTTAATGTTTTTTTTTTCTTATGCTTATCAAGGCTGTTTTAACTTTAAAAAAAAATATATAAATATATATATTGTGAAATATTATTATGATGTTTTTCTATATTAATATACATTAAAATGTAATTTGTATCTGTAATTAAAGTTGAATTTTCAGAATCATTACTCCAATCTTCAGTGTCACATGATCCATCAAAAATCATTCTAATATACTGATTTATTATCAGTGCCAGAAACAGTTGCGCTGCTTAATATTTTTTTTGGAACCTGTGATACTTTTTTCAGGATTTTTTGATTAATAAGGTTAAAAAAAGAACAAAATTTATTTAAAATAGAAAGTTTTTCTAACAATATACACTACTGTTCAAAAGTTTAAAAAAAATAAATTAGAACTTTTATTCACCAAGGACGTGTTTAATTAATAAAAAGTGATAGCATAGAGTTACATTGTTAGACAATATTTATATTTTGAATAAATGCTGTTGTTTTTAATTTGCTACTCATCAAAGAATCCTGAAAAATGAATCACAGGTTGCAAAAAATATTTGGTAGCACAACTGTTTCCAACATTGATAATTCTAATAATAAATCAGCATAATAGAATGATTTCTGAAGGAATTGAGCAATGCAATTTTTTTTTAAAAAATTGAATACTCTGATAGAATTAAGGAATCGTATAGCCCTAGTTGTGTCTGGCCGTAAATACTGCCTTTACTCAGGAACAAACTTTAGAGGGATTGTACATTTTTGCACTTTCCTGCTTTCTTCTGCAAAACATAAAAGAAAATACTTGTCTCTTCATTTTGTCCAATGTTGCTTTAGACCCCACTGACCTTCATTGTATGAACAAAACAGTTGTTCAAAATATCATCTTGCGAGTTTGACATTCAGAAAGTTGGAAAAACATGTAAATGTCTTTAAGGTCCTTTAAGATACAATGTTGGTAGCTATAGCCCTCAGTGGACTGGTAGATAATTGTTTCTTTAAATAGTTGTATGTTTTATTAGACAGAAACACTGAGGTAGTTTCTCAGTCCATTTCTTGTTTGATGGGTTTAAAAGATTTAGATGTGCACTGGCACCTTTTGCCAGTTTTGGCAAACCACACTGCTCGAACACTGCTTTAGGCAAGCAAGGAGAGCGTTCATTTGCTGTAAATTGCTCCTGCTTTATCTACTGCTTCATATGAAGTCCTTGACAAACTTGACAGAATTTGCACAGGTTCACCTGGAACTAATGAGATTTCTTAATGGGATTTAGGTTTGTCTGACATTTGTAAACTCAACCAGCCTAATTACCTACCGAGTAAGGCCTGTATGAACCTGAATGAACATCAAAAAAGAAAAGTTAAAAATTGCAGCAGGATGTTCTTGCAGAATATTTCATTTTGTCATTCTTGGGTAAAAGAAAATGTCATTTCATCATCTCCTGGCTTACGCATGCATTTAAACGCGCTATAATCTGCGGCACGGCACGTCAAATCATTGATTAATGCAGTAATAGCATTAGAGGGCACCAACAGCGACACCGCAAACGTTGTTGCAGTGAAAGACGGCTTCGTGAAGTGGTGGTTAGTACAGATACGGCATGACTGAAGACCCCCCACGTCGGCCCTGAAGGCACAATGGCCTTTCTTCTGAAAGCACGCAACTTGTTTATATTCACTGCACATTGCCCTTTAAAAGAAAGATCTCCTCCAATCGCGAGCGTTGTGATCAACAACCGTACCAGGATGGCAACATCCCTTAAAATGTTCTTTTATTTCTTCAGAGGAAGGCCTAATAGCATGAGATGGCTGTACTTTGCCATCGTTAAAATATCCTCTTTGAGTTTGAAGTTGACCCTTTGTCATGCGAGATAAATTGCCTCTCCCCAGGCAACCCGCCTGACCCATCTGTCAACCAATCAGGGAAAGAGACACTGCTTGTATCCTCCAGACTCTTTAGTTTGGTACCTACTGTGTCCATTCATCACTTACACCCTTCATTGTCATCATATACAGTCATCATAAAGCGATAGCTCTGAGAATCACGAGCAGGAACATCTCCCAGACAGCAGGGATGAGGAAAAATCACAAGCGGACGCCGTTTGCGGCATCTTGTTTTTTGGAACGGCTGGCTGTATCGTGTTCTTGCTTTAATAAGACTGCGGCTATGATTAAAGGGCTGACTCAGGAGACTGTAACCTGTATTTCCTACTCTTGTTTCTTGCCCGTCGTTTTATGCCTGCCAGCTGCACAGGATTAGTGTCTTGACAAAAGGAATGCTTATTAATAAGAAAATTGTCTGTAGCTGCAGGAAAATTAAGTAGATGTGAGATGCATATTTTGTTAGTCTGAAAAAGCTCTGTGAGGCTATTAATTAGTCGACTAGGAGCATTTGCTGGGACAGAAACAAATAGATTAGCTGGGAAAATGCCTCTTGCCTTTTCGAGTAGAATTATCATTATCACAACCACTTTCAAAGGCTTAGGCTGTGACGGTAGAAATGTGGCAACCGGAGCAGATTCAGCTTTACCGTTTATACCGTGATGGATGTGTTTTGCGTGGCTATTGGTGAGCTGGAATGCTTTACGTTCTTTACATATGAGAGCAGAAAAAAAAAGAAAAAAGAGTAATTCAACATTACATAATACAACTAACCCAAAACAAGCTTAGAAGAGAACAAATTTGTTATTAAAGCATGTTTTTAAGCACAGTGTGTGGAGTTTAATGATTTCCAACAATCACAACACACAATCACAACATTTTTAACTTGCAGATTTAAAAAAAAAAAAAAATTGTGAAACATATTGTGATATATTACAGTTGTAAAATTTTCTATTTGAATATATTTAAAATGTAATTTATTTGTGTAATGTTTTTTTTTTTCAGCAGCCTTCAGTAGTCTTCAGAGTCACATGATTTTTCACAAATCATTCTGTTGATTTGCCACTAATTTTTTTTTTTAATTCTTTGATAGTAAGTTCAAAGGAACGGCATTTATTGAAATATAAATCTTTTGGAAAATAAGTGTCTTTACTGTGGAATCCCATTTCTGCCACTGAATAAAAAAAGAGGTTATTGTGACTTTTTATCTCATAATTCTGACTTTTTTTCCCCCCTCAGAATTGCGTGATACAAAAGTGCAATTCCGTTTTTTTTTTTTGTTTTTTTTTTTTTCTGGAAGATGTGAGATGTAAAATTGCATTTTCATGTTTTAAAGTCAGAAATGAAAAAAAAAATAACCTTGCAATTCAAAGAAAAAAGTCACAATTACGAGATGTAAACACAATTCTGAGCAAAAAATGTCAAAAAGGTATCTCGTTATTCTGACCATTTCTCAGAATTGCTTATTTATTTTGCAGAATTGTGTGATATGAATGCAATTTCTGATCAAAAAAAGACTTGAATTTATATCTTGCAATTCTGACATTTATTTGTTCAAATTGTGGCTATTTCTCAGAATTGCACGTTCATATCTCACAACTTTAAGAGGAAAAAGTCAGAATTGTAAGATGTAAACTCGCAAAAAAGAAATGTAAAAAAATAGTAAAATAAAACGTTGCATTTACTTTTTTTTTTTTTTTTTTTTTTTTTTCACTCAGTGGTGGAAACAGGGTTCCATGCTTTACTGTTGCTTTAGGTTGATTGATTGTGTGGGGATGGATGGATAGATTAAGTTGTGAACTTGTGATTTTCCTGTGACACAAGGTAGTGTGCACCTGTAAATAATATGATTCCTGGCCTTCAGTGCTGCTGTAATGCAGAAAATAGTTGCTTTTTTTCCTGCCAGTGTCTAAGTACATTAATTAATGTCTTTTGACACTGTTAACACTGTTAAATGACTAAAACCTGTTAAACAGGTTGTCAAGGTTGTAAATGGCTTTGTGAAGTCCAAACGTTGTAAGCATCTACTGGACATTTTGCTTCTACATGGGAGGCTGTGATCTGTGATCACTGCAGTGGAAGCTGAAGAAATATGGCCAGATTTTTGCCCTCCAGCATTTCTTGGCTCCTCACGTGGTCCTGTTTGCCTCCCTCCCATCCTCTCTTCCTCCATATCCGCCGCTGCCTCCCTCTCTCTCTGCCTTCATATCTCATGTGCAACAAATCTGCAGAAGTCGCTCGTACTTCCAGTGCCCAAGCCAGCTAGTTGTCCCCTCAGCTTTTAAGCTTTGCTTCACTTCTTTTTTCCTTACTTCGGTTGTGATTTTTCCTTCCACACTGCTGTAGGCCTTTGTTTGGCATGAGAATTTCACAACCCAGAGTAAGCCCAGTTAGTATGATTAGAATGGCAAATTGTCTAGATATTGAAATCTGCAGTCTTAGACTGATGTGGGTGGTAAAGGCCTACTTCATCATTACTTTTTCTAATTGCATGACACCTGTGGCAGGAGAGGTGATGACAGCGACAAGGGCTGACTGGGTCAGTGTAGTCTCAGCATGACTCATTAGTCTTTCTGCTGGGCACTTGTGCTGCTGCTTGGCTGCTTTTAAAATTCCTCAAGCTTACACCAGTGACAGTAGCACAGTAACCTCAGACTGAGTGCAGAACCACACTGAGGGGGAAATGTGTGTGGGTTGACTGAATGACTGTCACTCTGTAATATTATGCAACAGTTGTAATAAAGTATTAAAAGGGGGCATAATCTGCACATTTATAGACTTACCATCAATATGTGTCTGCTGAATATTCAGCATTTTTCAGCAAGTGTGTCTTCTCTTTGCTACTAAAACAGCTTTTACTCTTCTGGGACGGCATTCAGTTAGTTGGAACATGGCTGTGGGGATTTGCTCCCATTGAAACACAAGCATCAGTGAGGTCAGACGCTGATGTTGGTCGATAGGGTAATTCATCCCAAAGGTGTGCAGGCCTGGGATTTGTGCAGTCAAGTTCTTCCACAGCATACTCTGTAAATCTTTCTTTATGTGCCTCACTTTGTGCACTGCGGCATTGTTGGCAGGTTGGAACAGAAGAGATACGACACATTCTACTAGTCAAAGCAGAATGTCAACTAAATAGTATGTTCTGTAAAGTAAGTGATAAGTACCTGGCTGACCCATTGCTTCTGCCAGGTGTTTAGGTGACTTGGAAATTCCCACATGGTGGGACGTGTTCATATTGTATTCACAATGCATGCTTACAGAATGCTTACGTTACTTTATTAGTGGTCGAGAAGTAGGTTCTTCATCAAATGCCGTACGCTTTGTAATTTTGGACGCCGATACTGCATAAGAAGGTTTTGATTTTATGCCAAAATAGCTTGTTAGACCTGTTTAAGTGGGTGTCCACTTAAACAGAGGTGAGAGGTGAGGAGATAATTGCCAAATACTGATGCGCAAAGTTTGTTGTGTCATACCCATAAAGACTTTAAGCTGTAAAGGTGCTTTAACTAAGTACTGAGTTAAGGGTGTGAATACTTATGCAGTGTGCTTATTTACATTTTTCAATTTTTAATAAATTTACAAAGTTGTGACAATTCTGTTTTTGGTTTGTCATTATGGTGTATGGAGTGTAGATTGATGTGGAAAAAAGTAATTTAAAGCAGTTTAATATAAGGCAGCAACACGTGAAAAATGTTACTTTCACAAGGCACTGTCTACATTTTATTTGTGAACTGAACTTAAGTTCAGCTGTTCTTTTTTAATAGTTTATTAGGTAACTTTTAAGTATTTTAGGATTTTTCAAATCTTCAGTCATCAAAGCTCTGTAAATATTGCCACAGACACACATTTAGGCCTACTTTACATTTCGCCAAGCTGGTTAATCACAGAAAACTCCCACAGATCTTGTTTTCATGCCATTTTAAGTCTTATTTTGACGTAACAAAGTGGTTATATCAAAGTGTTGAGTTGCTTACTTTTTTTAAATTGGTCTTCCCATTAACGCTGTTACATTGTTCATTCAAACTGATTTGCGAATGCGGAATACACGCACACGAGGCAGGATTTGTCGCACGAACCAATCACAGCTGAACATGATCAGTCATATCCAATCATATCGCGATGGAGGCATTGTCTTCTCTCATGTGACTTTCCTTTGTTTAATTCTCAATTATCCCTCACCAAATCCACCGCATGCTTTAGGGGGTCTGGTAAAAATTAATGGGCTCAGGGCAGGTGAGAGAGAAGTGGACTCCCGCTGTAACTTCAACTTTACCTTTACCTTTTAGGAAAAACAAGTGGTTTTTACACTTCAATGTTGTATTTTGTGATTATTGGCATTGTTTTATTTTTGTACTATGAATTTTTTGTCTTATATTTTGCCAGTATTGGAGAGGCTGAAGAGGCACTGCCTCCCTTTGCCTCCTTGGTTACACCCCTGGTAACCATGTACAGGCAAACTGTACTTAACAGCTCATGAGGGCAGGCGATGAGCCAAACAAGGCTAAAATAGCTGATTGCATTATTTATATATTTTAATTTGATTAATACTGTTATCGTGAATTCTTTTGGCCACCATAATGGTGTAGTGAAAATCTGATATTGTGACAACCCTAGCAACTTTGCTGAAAATGCATTGATATGGTTTGTAATGCTCATTTTCTCATAGTTGTGACATCTTAAGTTTAGACTATTTTTGAGTGACCCAATTTTCCTGCTTAGTGTTCTTTAATGTTCTGCATGGACTGTGAAGGAGCTTTGCATTGTGAATCTATATTTAAAGGAGCAGGGAAATACTTTCATGATGTGTCACCTTTAAAGTAAGAGCGTATTTATATTACTAGGCGTAAACTAAAAGTGTGCTGTAGTGTTTTTTTTTTTTTTTTTTTTTTTTTTTTTTGGCCCAGACAGGTTGATTGAGTTGAGAGAATGGGCTATTATTCCCTTCAGGCCCCTGGGGGAACTAAAACTGTGGAATGAATAAAGTTTACTGGCCGTTTTATATAGAGCTTTATAAGACATTATAAGCTTTTCACAGGACATGCAGTTGCACAATATTGCTGGATCCTTCCACAAATGTGAAACCACATCTTTACTCCTGAAACACCTTACAGCTGTCTGCCAGAGATCTGAATTAAAGATTACAAGAACAGCTCAGTCAGCGTGTGATCGTTCACTAGCTTTGCTTATTAAGGCAATAAACTCCTTTTCCTGTTTTTTTTTTCCTCTTTTTATGTAACCCTTATTTATTTGGTAAAAAAAGGTGAAGGTTGGTGTGTAAAAATTAAAGGGTTGCACTGCGGAAAGAATGACGGAAAGGTTCAAGAATAACATTTTTACATATCCAGAACTCCGTAAATAGCTTGCAGACTGGTTCCAAGCTGCTCATCACTTCAGAAATATCCCTCCTGAGCTAGTTTGAAGTTGACTCTGAAGTTCCCACATGCCTCCAAGAATAATTGTGGTTGTGGGTGACATGCCATATATCGTAGCCATCATTCGGGATAGATGATGGCGACATTCAAAGTCTCAAGTATGAGAAAGAGGGATCTGCTTGTGTTGTAGGTCTGATCAGAGTATCTTTGTACCTGCAGAAGTCACTGAAAATCAACAGTGTTCAAAGTGGTGTCAGTTTTTATGATAAAAAAGCTTTAAATCTATTTTACAGTAGTAGTATTTTTGTGTCTAGAGGAGTAATGGAGAGATCAAACCTGTCTGTGCTCATTCTGTCTATGACTTTATTTATTGTTTTGAAGACCGTAGAAGCGGCCTTTAAGTACAGCAGTGATAGTCTTCCCTGGAGAGCTCAGTGGAGTCTCAACATGGTTCTCATCTCTGATGGTCATGTAAAAGTGTGACCCGGCTGTTTTTTCACCTCCCAAAAAGATGTAGAACATGTTTGCTCTAGATACACCTCTGCAGTTGGCTTGTACTGCAAAGCTAGCATTGCGACTGGGAGTTTTTTCACTTTCAGCCATCACATGTTGAAGTGTTGGAGTGTCACTGACAGCCGTATGTTTCTTCCTGTCCTTCCAAGCTCTGCTGGAAAACCTGGCAAAACTGCCAGTCTGTTAGACGCTGAGATCAGTCAACAGACAATCATGTTTCCAAAGTACTTTGATGTGATGCCTGGCAAAACGTGGCAACGCTGACAAACATGTTCATGATTGGCGCTCAGGTTTTCAATCTCCCTCTCTCTCTTTTTTTTTTTTTTAAACGGATTATTAACCTTACAGGATAGTTTACCCAAAATAAACAATTTACTCTCATGTTGTTCCAAACTGGTATGAATTTTTCGGCTGTTTTTGTCCATACAGTGACAGTCAACAAGCTAAAACATGCTATCAGTGTGCTAAACATTTTTATTACAACAGTTTTATTAACCTTACAAGGATTGCTTACCCAAAATGATTTTTTTTTTCATGTTTTGCAAACCTGTATGAAAGTTTTAACTATTTTTTTCTCCGATAAGGAGACAGTCAACAAGCAAAAATGTGCTAGCAATGTGCTAAACATGTTCATTACAACAATTTTAATAAACCTACAAGCATAGTTTACCCAAAATGAGTGGTTTACTCTCTCATGTTGTTTCAAACCTGTATACTTTTTCCAACTGTTTTTGTCCATTCAGTGACCATCAACAAAGTTAAAACAGGCTAGATATATGCTAAACATGTTCATTACAGCAGTTCTATTAACCTTACAAGAGTAGTTTTGACAAAATGAATTATTTACTTATGTCCTTCTAAACCTGTAATAATTTTTTCACCTGTTTTTGTGACTGTGACAGTCAACAAGCTAAAAGATCCTAGCAGTGTGCAAAACATGTTTATTACATGTTTTAATAACTTTACAAGAATAGTTTACTCAAAATTAATTATTTACTCTAAGGTCCTTCAAAACTGTATAAATAAACTGTATAAACTGTAAAAACTAACAGTTTTCACCTGATTTTGTCCATACAGTTAGTCAAAAAGCTAAGACGTGCTAGCAGTGTTTATTACAGCAGTTTTATTAAACTTACAAGGATAGTTTACCTCAAATTAATAATTTACTCTCATATTGATCCACACCTGTAAGAATTTTCCAACAGTTTTCGTCTATACAGTAACATTCAACAAGCTAAAACATGCTAGCAAATATGCTAAACATATTCATTACAGCATTTTTATTAACTTAAAAGGGTAGTTTTCACAATGAATAATTTTGCCCTTGTGTCTCTAAACATATTAGCAACATACTAGTTAATATATTTATTTATTTGTCCATACAATGACTTTGTTTGATGTTTTTTCTATCTCAATTTAATGAGCTAACCAACAATGGAAGACTGACGTTTTGGAAGACTCAACAATGCAATTCTGCTTGGTGCTTCTAATAGTGTAGAAATGACACACTTTACCTTGAACGCTCAGATAGTCAGGGGCTTTGTCATTTTCTGTATTAACTAACTTGTTGCCTGCAGTGTTGCAATACCCAGTAGGAAGCTCGGGAGAAGATGGGAGAATACCTTGCAGAAAAATAGCTTTCTGGGCATTATAAGCCATTTTTATTGTTGACTAAAGACGTGGCACCAGTGAGATTGTGACACCTTCTCTGGTAGAAACGGATTAACCCCAGACAAGCATGTTGCTGGATGAGGGATGAGAACACCAAATCCCTGAAATAAGCACTGGGACCCATGGGAAATCAAACTCTATAGCAAGCGAGAAAGCAACATGCGTACAACTCAGAAACGCACTGCATCACGCATCATGCCCTTTATATCTCATGTTCCCAACTGATGTCAAAACCCAGAATCCTCTCAAAGCGCACCGTCTCAAACAAACGCACATACACGCACTACTTCCATTTATCTTTCCGTTTTCTTTTTCTCTTATGCACATAAAACGGTTGTGAAGAAGTAGTACTTCTCACTGACTTAAAAGAAGTTTGGCAAAGTTTATTTTTGTCTTTATGCATTAGGCAAACATTTCACTTTGCCTAAATGCATTGAATTGTATGATATGATATTTCTGTTTAAGTTTCGTTTAGTTTTGATTATTTTTGAATGGCTGATACTGAAATTTGGGGAATACATTTTTTTTGCATTTTAATGAAACGAAATACAAAAAAAAGTGTTTTCACTTTATTTTGTGTATGTTGTGCTGGGCAGAAATGGACTAATACTGACACCTAGCTGACCCAAAAAGTGTCAATTACAGTGAAACCGTTAAGAATATGACTCGTCCTCACATGTGTTTATGATTTGAACCTGCTTTTATCAGCAGATTCATTGGCCTGGCCTGTATATTTACTGAATTAAAAAAAAAAGGACATTAGGGATGAGCAGGGTGAGTTGAGCCCGCTTTATTTAAGGTGTATTTAAGTCAAGAACTTGACAGTAATGGGTCTAACTTAAATATGTACATAAATTTCAGGATATGGTGGATCCTTGGGAATAATCACTTTTTGGTCTAAAATAAACTGCTTTTAAAATATGGCTTTCTAAAAAAAAGTGGTCTCTTCAGTAGCACAGTTTAACTCCATGTGGCTCAATTTACCTCTCACTGGGGGCAAGTTGAGCCACATGGAGTTAAACTGTGCCACTGAAGAAACCCCTTTTTTTTGGAATGCATTCAGATAGTTAGGGGTTTTGTCATTTTCTGTATTAACTTGTTGCCTGCAGTGTTGCAATACCCAGTAGGAAGCTGGGGGCAAGTTGAGCCACATGGAGTTAAACTGTGCCACTGATTATGCTGATGGAAAACTAAACATTTTTACTAGGGCCGTCCCTTAAAAGCTGACTAACCGTTAGTTGGCAGGACGAGGCTTGGTTTTTGTTTTATTATTAGGAAAAAAATTCCACAGGAAACTGACTGACAGTGACTGACAGATCTTTAACGCTTGGTCTATGCAATACAGTACATCGGACATTCAAACACTCATTCATTCATTGACCTCAAATATGGCTTATCATCTGAAATATGTTAGCAGCAACTTTACATGGCCACTCAGTCTAATTTTAACTTAGAAAAATGTGCGCTGTTGAAGTGTCTGTGCGGAGTGTGGAGGCTGAACAGTAGCGCACTCACTGCATGACAGATGGAGGAGCTGGTGCTGTCACTTGCTCTTAAAATACTCTGTCATACAGATAAAAGTAATGCATCTTTCGAATCTGTGAAGACCCTACTTTTATTTGTGTGCACTCACAATAACAACGAAAGGTTGCGCTTTTGTAAAACAATTAAAGCAAACAGGGTGCGCTTTCTGCCGTCTCGGTCTCTGTGAGCTTGAGCGCGAAACTTCGAAATTCTGTGTATACTTGCCTTACAGACATGAAAAATATATCCATAGAGAGTGAAATGTCTACTTTTAATGAACCAATTCAAATAAAAAAAAAAAAAAATGTGAGATTTAACCTTTCTATAAACTGAACAAAATTCTGCCATGTAAACGATTACTTTGCTTCTACGTCAAGCAGGACAGGTGTCGCGCCATAGTGCGGGGTATTCGTGGGCCGTGCCTTCCTGTCCATCCTCTCCCCTCCTTGCTAAACGTGATAGATTCCAAAAGCAAAAATGTGGCTTGGAATTACAATTTTTATTAACACGTCAATGGCCAATTTTCATAAACCAAGCCTATTTAAAATTTTTAGAACAAAATCAAGTTCAAATGACGTTTGTTCTAAAATTAACATAATAAAACAATGTAGAATTACAGTAAAATAATACTTTATAATCATAAGAAGGGATGAGCAACTGGCTCAACTTACCCCAGGAATTTACCCTAAAGCACGAAAAAAAGCAAGAAAACTTTTTTTTTTGACCTAAATGTAGTTCACATGTATTATTCCATGGACCCCCTCTCCATTTAGATAACTCTTTGTATATTTGTGGTCACATCAATTTTGTTTAAGGTTGCCTAAAAACAAGGGGTGGCTCAACTTTCCACAGGCTCTAACTTTAGTGTTCTATATTCCTGTTCTACTCTCTCTACTTTTTAAAAATTTATTATTACAAACCTAAACCTTGCTACATTTACTGCACTTTTAATAGCCCTTACATATAGCGGCGGTTCTAGGGTGAGTGGATAATCCAGGTTTAGTCCAGATGTCCTTCAAATAAAATGCTTAAGTTATATCAGTTAAGTGGCTTAATTATTTTTTATTTTTTTTAAAGAACAAGTATAATTAAACACACAGTGCTCTATAGCTGACTCATATTTTTAAGGAGCTCCTGCATGCATTTACACTGCATTTAAAAATTGCATAAATAATATTATGAGATTAATGTTTCAAATATAAATTTTAGAACACAGAAATATGAAATGATAGAAAAATAGAATGACACTTTTAAATGTGAGACTAAAATTGCCAGTAAGGGGCAGTAAGCCATTGTCTTAATGACTGAGTCGCTGTCATTTATTCAATCGATTCAAAACGGCTGATTCATTCAAAAAACGAAGTAAGAAACTGTTTTAATGAATGGGTCAGTTCAAAAAAGGCAAATTCATTCAGTACCAGAACACTGCAGTGTACAGAGAGGCACAACATGGCTTTGCTAAGAATTAGAGGTAAAAAAAAGACAATATTTTCTCTACGATTTAAATCACTTTAATAGTAACTTATTTTTTTTATAGAATTGTTGCCCTGACACTTAGTAAATTCTGCCGCTGACCATGCGAAAACCACGCATTCAATCTAAATGCGTGCATTTGTCCTAGAAAGTCTGCCATTTGTTGCTACAGTAACAATAACGTAATTTAGAGAGATGATGAGATCGTATTATGAAGTTATACAGTAAGCAGCTACATTTCACTGTTTAAGTGCTGGTTTAATAAAAAAAAATGTTTAATGCGCATGAAAACTCATGATGCGCAAAAGACATGGTAATAAAACATTCAGGGCTTTACTGCAAACATTCAGGGCTTCAGGCCCCTTAGCCCACCCCTAGTGCCACCCCTGCTTGGATATTATTGCTCTTTTGTTGGATTTGATTGCTTCTATTGTCCTCATTTGTAAGTCGCTTTCAAAAAAGTGTCAGCTAAATGACTAAATGTAATGTAAAAAAATAAAAATAAAAAATACAGGTAGAATACCTGTGAAAAATCAATAAGAAAAATTCCTTCCTATTGAAAAGTACATAGTGCCCTGTTTTGCAGACCTTTTTTAGAGTTAGAATATTGGTCTGTAACTACAGATTTTTTTTTTTCTTAGAAAAGGAAAAAAATAAAAAATCAAAAATTAAAAAAAAGTGCCCTGCTATGTTTGAAACTGTAGGTGGATTGTTGAGCGCTCCAAATCTGTCATGTACCAGGTTCCATCTCTATTATAGTACTGCCTTGGTAGGCAGTAGGCAGAAATTTCACTGTTTTGGACAAGACCCACTGTCAGCCCACAGGCATTTACCTTTTGTTTATATATTCATGATTTTTTCTTTCTTCCAAGGGCAAGAGATCTATAACTATTAATGATTTCTCTGAAGCAACACAGTGTAGTATGAGTCAAAATGAGATTTGTATAATGGTCTGTGAAATGTTTAAAGAGCCTGTGATGAACAAAGCAAAAAATCACATCTTCAGGTTATTTCTCCCTACAAGCCACTTCAGATGTGGCTAATGACTCAGGAAACATTACTGGATGGATTAAGTTGAGCTTGACAGTTCTGGCCCAAGGGCTTTGTTTTACTTTTCTCTATTTTTAGGTTGTGTTTTATGAAGATTATACAATTATTTGCCAATTTGGACAAGATTATCCTTTAAAATCTTATAATGAAATTTCTGTAATCATTTAAGCTCTGCTTATTATTATATTTATATTGTTTGATGTAGGGCCCAAAAGTTTTTCTATCCTTGGTAGTGACCGTTACGTACAAATACCTGTGTATAAACTGTTATCCACATGCTGATCTGAAGCCGTCCTCCACGTGCAAAACAGCAGCCTAACAGATATTGCTGTCTGCCTCTCTAGATATTGGCTTGATAAAAAGACTAAGGTATTTATGAATACGCAGACTTATCGCGTGTTTCTTTTTCCAGGCCTTTCGTGCCCTCGGGTTCAGGATAATTTCCTAGCGTAAATGTTATTTTCAGCAATGGTCCAACATAATTTTGTCATAAAAGAAACTGGGATCAGATAAGCATGGGAGCGTTTCTCATTGTGCACCTGCATAGCAGAGCTGTAATTTAATTTGTTAAGTAACAATGGTCACACCTGGGGCACATTCTCCAATATTTAAGGAAGCCTTTCACTGGGATTTCATCATTTTCGGAGCAAAAATTTCTAAACGAGATCGGGCTGAAATAGTCATCAGAGAGTGATTTAATGAGCCTTAGATACAACCTTAGATACAGCTAAAGTTATCATCTGCTCAGACAAAGACTACCATTTATAAATGGATGGTTACAGTCCTGGATGCTGAATGGTCAGTGTAGAGTTCTAACTATATTAAAATGCATTATATAGTAACAGTTGATTGGAAACACTTATTACATAATGTGTTAGACCCATAGAAAACCACCCATGCTTGAATTATTTTATTTTTGTTGTTTTTATTTTATTTTATTTTATTTTAGTTGTTTTGTTCTAACCAATTAATCTATTTAAAAATACATTTAAAAAGCAATTCATCCATACAATAACTTGAATACACATCTTCCATGACAAGCATGCTTTATTTTAAAATGCAAAGTTTTGTTTTATTTTATTTTATTTTATTTTATTTTATTTTATTTTATTTTAACCAATCAGTCTATTGTAAAATGCACTTAAAAATCAATTCATCCATACAATAACTGGAATACACATCTTCCATGATAATCATGCTTTAATTTTAAAATGCATTTTTATTGTATTTGATTTGTTCTAACCAATTAATCTGTTTAAAAATGCATTTAAAAAGCTATTTATCCGTACAATAACTTGAATACTTGAATACACATCTTTCATGACATTATTTTGTTTGTACTAACCAATTAATTTATTGAAAAATACATTAATAAAACAGTTCATCCATACAATAGCTTGAATGCAAATCTTGCATAAGCATGCATTTATTATGCATTAATTGAAATGCGTTATTTTATTGTTTCTAACCAATTAATAATAAAAAAAATACATTAATAAAACAATTAATCAGTACAATAAGTTAATTGTATATTATTTTTGGATGACTGACATCAGAAATGTGAGGGTGATGCATCTGTTCGATCAGTGAAAACAAACACATCAGTGAAAACGGTAGTTTTGAATAAACTGTTCTTTTATTATTATTATTATTATTATTATTATTATTATTAGTTTCTTAGGAGAACACATGAAGCAGTTAGACAATTTTGGGGGAAAAAAATAAAATAAAAATCAACAAATAAAAAATAAATAAATAAATAATATTAAATACGAATGTCACGCTTCTGAAAAAGATCCTGGAATTACATTTAAACTATTTTGACTTTACATTTTTATGAATTGATTGATTGATTAAAAATTGTGTTAAGTTTATCACAAATATAATCAAGTAATTTCTGAGAGCGACTTTTCCTTTTACTAATATTTAAATGAAATTTGAGCCCTTAATATTTTTATTATGCAGTGACCTTTTGATTCGTGCTGTATTGTGAATGAAATCACAGCTAAATGGATTGTAGGTGCTTCACTGCGCATAATGACTACATTCGACATATACTTCAGCCCCTTGTGCCTTAATTAGAAAATTAGACGCCTAAATATTTAATATTGTATCCTCATATTTATACAAGCATCATAGCAGTAATATAAACCAGTTTCGGTTCTTTTTCTTGTTCATTTTTTCTTCAATTCGCACCACACACAACCCATGTTTGCAGATTCTCAGACTCTTTATTGTTGCATATCTAATGTGACACAGGGCACTGTCATCAGCTGCGCCAAATGCTCAGGTGTAGAGTGCTTCCACATTGAGCAGATGGGTGACTTTAAATGTATGATTTTTCTGTTTCTAATTGCGGTTGTATTTGCTGCTGTTAATTGCTCATGAAAATGTATAATCTGAATCTTGAATGCAATTTGCAGTCGACAGCACTCTCTATTGAGATGCTAATGACAGCCCTTCTCCATGAACCTAATCTTTTGTCGTTTACCAAATTGTTTTTCTTGTCACATAAGAAGTCCACTTCTTCCTCTGTTCTTTTCTCAGTAGGATAAGGAGTGTATCAATCAGTTTACTTAAGGTAAATGAGTGTCTGCTTGTTATTAGAAATGATTACAAGCTAGTTTATATTCTTTGGTGGTCTGGTTTGTACTTTAATCAAATGCTACTAATCATTTGGATCGGTGTTCATGAAAACGCTTAAAGATTAGTCAGAAATGATTATAGAATTAAGAAAATTGTAAGAAATTGAATTATGGTGCAGGAGGACACTTTGGCCACAGATTTACAGCTAAATTTTGCATATGATAACTATTAGAAAATATTTTATGTTCTTTGGAATAACATTTACTAATAAATCATTCTACATTAGATGAGGGTGAATTAATCATGTTGTTACAAATTTACATAGCTTTTTTTTTTTGTAAATAATGGTAAAAGACTGTAAAAGTGCTATTGTAAACCTGGTAATTGTTTATTTTAAATATGGACATAATATTTTATATATATATATATATATATATATATATATATATATATATAATATACATTTTTTGTTTGTTTGTTTGTTTTTTAATATCTCTTATGCTTATCAAAAAAAAAACAAAAAAAACCTGGCCCCAAACTTTTAAATCATACTGTATATTTTATCACAAAATTTCTATTTTGAATAATCACTGCTCTTTTTAACTGTTTATTTATCAAAGAATCTTGAAAAAAGTATCACAGGCCCCAAAAATATTAAGCAGCACAACAATTTCCAACATTGATTATATAAATATTATGCAATCTTCCCCTTTAGTGAGATGTTATTTGATAATTGCTTTTACATTATAACCTAAAACCTGGATGTTGGGAAAAGTAATGAGCCTTTTTGTTTTTTTTTTTACTAGCATTTTAGAAAACTCGCCACTCTCACTGCCTACACTGTAAAACAACAAAAAAAAAACAATTGTTGAGTCAACTCAAAATAATTTGTTACATGGCTGCCTTTAAATGTTAATACTGTCAACTCAAAAGTTTAGTCAACTTGAAATATTATGTTTTACTAAGTGACAACTTAGATATTTGAGTTGATTCAACTTAAAATTTTAAGGCAGCTGAGTAACAAACACAGCTGTTAAGTTTAATGTTTCAATGTTCAATGTTTTAGTTTAGTCAACTGGAATATCTAATTTGTCACTTAGTACAACTTGAATAAACTTATTTGAGTTGACTGCACTTAATTTTAAGGCAGTAACAAATTATTTTAAGTTGACATAACAAATAGTGTTTTTTTGTTTGTTTGTTTGTTTGTTTGTTTTACAGTGTATTTTTATGGGTTTTTTTTCCCCCTAGGGTCCAAAAAATCCCCAGGCTAATAAATGGCTTCAGATGACTTGGAATAAAGTTATATAAATATAATTTTGTGTCTGTGTATGTTTTTAAATTTGACTGTCATGGTCATTATAAACTGCATGAATATTCTTCAGAAATGGTTGTACTGGCCATTTAAGAATGCAGATGGGGTAATTTTGATATCTGGTTGACTTTAATTACTGCTTAAGGTGCAGTGTTGATAGGATGACTGTTATCAGTATTCTCTGGGCTCAGAGCCTCTCTTTCTCCCTCTCTCTCCCTCACTCTCTTTCTTTCTTTCTTTCTTTTTTTTTTTGTTTTTTTTTTTTTACTTTGCATGAGAGGCCACTCACAACTGATCCTCTGTTTGCTGCCGCACAATAGGTACCAGCGTTTTTGGAGACAGTACAAGCCTCTTTCCCTTCTCTCCCAACCTTCACCCTGCAGTCAGCGTTTGTCCTAGATTTATTGTGTGTTCTCTCTCTACGTGTGCCCTCCTCTCTCGTGCTCTGTCTTTCTCATCCTAAGCTTTCCACTGAAATCTTTTCTTGTGTCATTTTGATTTCCAAACGGAAGCTACAATACTAAACTAAGCTAAGGAACTTTCCCATTTTACATTTAAATTATTCCCATTTGTGCAGCCACATGCCTGAAGCTAGAGTGCCACCTGTCACACAAATGTCTTCTGCCATTTTGAATACTTGACCAAAATTGTATTTTCTTCAAATGTTTGTGCAAATGCGTGGCTTTGGCTGTGATCTTATGCTAACCAGTGAGAATTAGGTGAAATGGAGAATAGTTACAACAAAAATGCTGACTCTCTGAAGCTCAGTACACTCTTAAAAAAAAAAAAAAAAAAAAAGTGCTTCACGATGCCATAGAAGACACTTTTGTGAAACAGAAAGGTTCTTCAGATTAAAAAAAGGTAAGAAAGAGATGGTTTGTGGTGAAAGAAGGTTCTTCAGATTATAAAAAGGTAAGAAAGTGATGGTTCTTTTAAAGAACCTTTGACTGAATGGTCCTGAAATGGAATGGTTTAAAGCACCTTTATTTTTAAAAGTGTACATCCAGTTTTGGCCACAAATTTGCTGTCTGTGATGAAATTTGGAAACATGTTTTTGGAACAAAGGGAAAATTTTCTCCATTAAATCAGTGTTTTGCATCTTAACAAGGATGTCAGACAGAATTAATCACCCAGTCAAAGCTGTCAGTCGTGACCAGTGCAGTGTGCCTTGGTTTTATACAAAGTCTCTCCCTGGGCTTGTATCATACAATCTGACAGGCAACAATCATGCAACAAGGGCAGAAAAAAATGGCGTAGTGTCCACTGGGCTTTACAGTATATGGGAACTTTCTGTATCATTATTAGATCTCAAAGAAGCCTTTTCACAATAATCAACCACTGACAAGTCTGATTACGAGTCATTCTGCTGATAAATCTCATAAAATGGCAGAGCAAGAGAGTCAAATGCCAATGGAGGAGCCAGGCACAAAAATAGCAGAACGATGACCTGAGACCTCAGCTGTCCTTGGTCACTCGGGTATTGAGGTCACTTCATTATGTGTCCTTTCCAGTGTAGCAGCTTTTTAAAACCCAATTTATGCCGTTTATTCCGTTTGCTCTACTGTTATACCATTGCATAAGTCATTATGAAAGGAATCAGAAGAAAGATGTTTTTCACATCACATGTTTAGATCTCACCCCAGCTAATTTGGTCTACAGAGAACTGGGATTGTTATTGGTTGAGCTTCAACCATCAATGATAAAAGAAGGCAAGTTCTTATTTAGTTTAATAGAATTAAACAATGTTAGAGGACTCCCCCCCCCCCCCCCCTCAAGGATTAAAAATGAAATAGAGAAAGTTTTCAAATGTTTTCTAAAGAACATCTTTTTCTAAAACATGAAATGATAGGCTTAGTTGCCCGATTGTGTAATAACATATTTCACTGGTAAATTTTAACAAGAAATGTATAAATATTGATTTTTAAGTAGCCAAGTGAGCACATGAGATGTTAGTTTAAGATTCAAGCATGGTAGAATTATACTGTATATAGCTAATATTAAAATGTTGTTGCTTAATAGTTAACATTAACATAGAAACATCCCACTAAATTCATGAAATATCTTATGATTTTTAGAATTTATTTTTTTTATGAATTGTAAACTTTTTTTCAACTTTTTTTTAATGTTCACCTCATATTTAAAAAATAAACAATTAAAATAGAAGTGCATAAAAAAAAAAAATTCTGTCATTAATTACCCTGATGTTGCTCCAAAGCCGTAAAAACCTTTGTTCATCTTTGGAAGACAAATTAAGATATTTTTGGTAAAATCTGAGAGCTTTCTGACCCTGCATAGAAAGCAGCAGTACTACCACATTCAAGGCCCAGAAAGGTAGTAAGGACATCATTTAAATAGTCCATATAACATCAGTGGTTCAATGTTGTTTGTGCAAAAATACAAAAACAAAATAACTACTTTATTCGACAACTTCTCTTCTGGGTCAGTCTTCACTGCCATTCACGAGAGTACCATGACACATGTTGTTTTTTGTCTTCTTTGCACACAATTTTTTCCTCTTAGCTTCATAAAATTACTATTTTTAACGATGCCTTTACTACCGTTCTGGGCGTGGGAATGTTTCAGTTGCGTTGCTGTCTAAGGAGGGTCAGAAAGCACTCAGATTTCATCAAAAATATCTGAATTTGTGTTCCAAAGATGAACGACAGTCTTATGGGTTTGGAACAACACGAGGGCAACTGATTAATGACATAATTTTCATTTCTGTGTAAACTATCCCTTTAAGAATGTTTTGGGAATCTGGCCCTCTTCTAGTAGAAAGGGTTACTGGTTATGATTCATGATATGGGAAATTAGCATTTTCCAGTTGCGCCCTTGAGAAAGGCCTCTAGGTTGCTCTAGGGTTTCTGTCACTGTAAGAAATGTGCTGTCACCTTGTATACGAGAGCATCTGCTTAATGACAGATTTGATACATGTCTCTTCCCATTAAGGGAAGCAGGATTATATTATTTAGACCATCCGGTCCTGTCAGGTGGCATTACACATTGAGATTCCGTAATGTGTCCCCAGACGTAGCTCTATTGTAAATAATGTTGTAGGGACATTGTCTAACCGACCCACCACTGGGCGTTTCATTGACCCGCTCACTGTGCATATGTTCCCCATGCAGCAGAAATTAGTCAGGGAACTAAAGCTGGATTTGTTCTAGCAAGACGGAAGTGTGCTCCCATAAATACAAGTGTACCACCCAAGGGTGAGTGTTAATGGACCGCAGTTAACAAGGTTTCACCAACACCATTTCTTCGCTTTTGTAAGGAAAGATCACTGGACCCTGCCCACATTGAAAGCTCTCCATTTATCTATGGAGGCCAGACTTCATGCTCTGGAAAGGACCATATAATATGCCCTTCTCACAACCTTAGCCCTATTACTTTAGCCGATATAACTGAATTATATAATAGCAGCCAAATATGTTGAACATAAATATGACTTTCACCCAGAACATATACTTATGGCGAATGCGTGTGGTTTTTAGATGCTAAAATATTTTCTTCTATCCCAGTGTAATGTGCGGAGACATGTAAGCCATTCAAATAAATGGATTCCTCTGAAAAGCGTAAACATCGGCTCTGTGGCTTTATAACATTACTCTAGTTGAGTTACCGGAAATGTCAGCTTAATATTAACCAATGGCCTGAGTTTGAGGTTGAACTATCAGTTTGGATACCTATCATTAAATATGTTTACATGCACTTTAAAGTTTGATTTCAGTCAGTCTAAAACATTTATTCTTTAGTCTTTTTAAAAATGTCATGTTAAATACCTTGGGTAACATTTGAAGAGTTCAGATGCAAAAGCCTTTAAAACAGTATGACGTCTTTTTCTTTAAAAAATGCATTTTTATCAGGCTCCGATGTATATGTTTCTACCCAAGTACCGGTACTTTTGATTGGGCTGAGATTGGGATTTTAGAGAGTTTGAAGTAAGTATTTGGTGGACGTATAATATATGTCGAGAGCATTCACTCAGTATCATTATCTCAGTTTTGCATCTGAACTCTTCATTTACATTTAAAGCAACTGTATACAAGATTTGTGGCTTCTGTTTCTTTCCATCTCCCACATCTTTTTTTTTTTTTTTTTTTTGGAAGTATGTAAGTTTGGTGAGTGGGCATGAAATTCAGCTAAAAGAGTGAATTGCTGTACGACAACATCAAAATCACCTCCACAAATATCCACTGTGTTTATGACCGTTATATATTTGTAGGTGTGTGCGATTTATGGCTATTTTTAATCGTGGATGATTAAAATATCTCCACGATCTGCTTTCGAAAAAAATATGGTAGTATATATCATTCTACAGCATGCCTCAGTCTTACTATACTGTACGACATATGTTCACTCACTCACTCACAGGACACTGCACTTATTTGCAATCACAAAAGTACATGTGCTTTAAAACCTTCCCGGTAAATAACATTATTTTGTCAGCGTACTGTTCTGGCATGCGCTTCATAAGCATGCACACACGCTAAAAGCCTGTCAAACAGCACCTGATTACTGGACTAAAGCAATCTTTCGTGTCTGATTCGCTAATGCTGTCAAAACCACGCTAGGATTACATATAAACACAGTTACTCACTCACTTGTCCCAGACCTATATATATTTTTTTTCTTTCTTGTGCTAAACACAAAATAATACAATTTGAAGAATGTGGGTAACAGTACACTAGCTGGTCCACACTGACCAGAAATAAATAAAATACTAGGGAAGTAATTGGGGACCCAGCAACTGTTTGGTTATCCACATTCTTTAAAATATTTTTATGTTCAACATGTTTTAAGAGAGTGGGTAAATGACAGAATTGTCCTTTTTGGCTAATTGTAGGCTAATAAAACAAAATGCAAAGAAAAATCACTCACTGCTCTTGACTGAAGAATTTTAATACAGTTCCTTTAATAAGAGTTAATGTAAAATGTATGTGTATAGTGTTTTATTTTTATATTTGTTAATTCAATTTCTTGCATGCTACAGCTAAATGCACCTACTGTGCCTGATTAACAAATTAAAGTTTGTTTTATTAGTATATTATGTGTATTTGTAACATGTAGCCTATCTTTGTTCTTATTTATTTTTTTAATAACTTATAATTTTTTTAATCTTCCCCAATTTGTCCTAAACATCTGCCGTTCTTGTTATTTTATATTTTGTTACCTTGTAAGGCTTTGGTTTTAAAATAGGGAAATTAGTTTGGCTTTACTGCTCAGACAACTTGCAAAATAGTAAAACCAACATGACTAAGAATTGTGAAAAAAAATTGTGATATTTTTTGCCATATCGCCCACCCCTAATTTACAGGGAGCTCCAGAATCACAAATTAACACAAAACTAGAAACGTGCTTTAACGTGATTCAGGCTTTATAATCCAATCACAAGTGGACAACACTAAATACAGGTGTAAACGGGAAATGTTTTGAGCTTGTCCACTTTTGTCCACTTCCAGAGTTAGGCATAATGTTTGTACAGCTTAGTTCGCAATATTAGATAAAAAGATCAGAAAATGCCCATACATGTACCCATAGACCCATAAACCCAAAAATCGGCCAAAGTGGACCAAGGGGGAAAGATTAAAACAGCAGTTGTAAGTGGGAATGTCTCCCTTGTCTAGTGATCGATCGACCAAAACGCGTATTAATACAAGGTGTAAATGGGGCCTTACAAATTACATGTACCTTCTAGTAATAACACAGAATAATGCATACAACTAATCCCAAACCGTTACTAACCTTAGCCATTTAGTAAGCACATGTAGTTAACTAATATTATGAAACACTTTAGGGCTGTGACACACCAATCTGATGGTCAGTTGCCTGCTAATTTTGTGCCATCATGAGTGTCTGTTGGCCAAGTTTTGGCGCACTACCCCATTTGCTCTAGTTGGACCACTGTCTGCAGCATTTTTGGCCGATTGAGCCTGTCGAAACTGCTGCAGAGCCCATTAATGAGAGCGATCACTCTGATTAACTGTTCAGCGAACCAGTGCACATGAAGAAAAACTGAAATGTTGAAAGCAAGTGAAACAATAGAAGTTCAAGCTCAAATTTATTTCTAAAGCACTGAAAAACCATTTTGACCATAGTGCTGTACAAACAATAAAGCAGTTAGGAGAGGAAAACATTTAAACTCATGACCATATATCTGAAAGAAGAGATATAAAAAGAGAAAAGAACAGTCAAAATATATCTTAAGTAAGGACAGAAGAGAGACATATGGCACTGGCAGCCTTCGCACTTATATTTGATCGAACACTATTGTAAAGAAGTGTTTTCAGATGGCTTTTAAACTGTTTGAGCATTGGTACTTTCCTAATACATAGCGGTAGGCTATTCCATAGTTTAACGCAATCACCTCTAAATTTAATCTTGGACCAAGGAACAACATGAAGTTTCTGTGATTTAGATCATAGGGATCTTGTTGGCTTTTGTTTTGTTTTTGTTAACAGCTAAATGTTCACCACGTTGTGCAATAAAAATATGTGCAATAACTTTCATCAAGCATCAATAGCACAACTGTATATGCCACTTATTTCTTAATCCATTTTTCTATATAAATATTTTTTGTGTCTATTTATATTTATATTTACATATGCATATTTTTCTATTCTCTATTACCTTTATTTATTTTATTTTATTTTTTATTTTTATTTTTTATTGTCTGTGTTGTCTATGTACACTGGAAGCTAATGCCACAAAAACAAATTCCTTGTATGCGCAAGCATACTTGGCAATAAAGCTCTTTCTGATTCTGAATTAAATCTGCAATATACAATATAAATGGAGCTATACCATGTAGAGATTCAAATACAAGTAACAAGATTTTAAAATTAATCCTTAAAGAAACAAGCAGCCAATGCAATGATTTTAACACTGGGGGAATATGATCTAATTTACAAGTCCCTGTGAGTACACCAACACATTCTCATTTCCAATTTGTCACATTGATGCTTGGTCAGGACTCGTTGGCGTCACTTTTTAATGCATAGTGTACCCCTTTAGCTTCATTTTTTTCACCATTTAGGGTCCTTTTCTGCTTTAAATAACAAACCTATGGCGTCAATATGAAGATGCAAGGGCATGAGAATTTTATCGTCCTGATTCAATTATATGTTGGGTAATAATTTTGCCACTTTTACACATGTTGGGGTTTGATTTTCAATTTAAACAGTACCAAGAATTTTATTATATACATTACATTACACTGTTTACACATTTCTGAGCACATACAGTCATGGCCAAAAATATCGGCACCCTTGCAATTCTGTCAGAAAATGCAATACTTCTCTCAGAAAATTGTTCCAATTGCAAATGTTTTGGTATTTATGTGCTTATTGTTTTTGTTTGCACTGGAACAAAAAACAGCTCAAGTTCAGAGAGACCGAGACGGCAGAAAGCACATCCTGTTTGCTATCATTATTTTACAAAAGTGCAACGTTTCGTTGTTGTTCTAACGGTTAGTCGACTACTGGGGGGCAGCCCTAGTATGCATACGCATTAATCATACTACAGTTGGCCTCAGCATTGTGCTCTTGCTCTAAAGGACAGAGGTGACACCCAATATGTATTTAATCCTTTAAATATTCAATTACACATTGTCATGTATACTCAGACTGGCAGAGGAAGACTAGCTTGACTACACAAAAACATTCTGTAGACAAACTGGCTCGCAGCAGCTTTAAATATTACTCCAGGGTAATTGACATCTTATATCAAGCCTCATAAACTAGCAGCATGTGGGCCAAATTCAACCCGTCAATCATTTGTGTCCGCCTTCTGATCAAGATGAAATATCTGTGCTGCCTTATTAGAGCACTCGATGCATAAATGTCAGCACTTTAGCAGCACTCAGTCGTCTACATTCGAGCTCAGCTATACATATTGGACCACAGTGCATGTGTTTAAACTTTTTCTGGCCATAGCTCAACACAAACTTGTGTGTTTTCAAATTAAAGAGGAAGAGTAAGCAGTTTTGCTCTGGTCATTTTTTTTTGTTGTTGGTCACAGTTTTGTTTATGTATATTATATATTACAGTTGAAGACAAAATTATTAGCCCCTTATAAAATATATAATTATTTTTCAAATAACTCCCAGGTGTTGTTTAACAGAAAGACAATTTTATCAACACAGCATTTTTAAACATAATACTTTTATTCAGGAAGCTTTTAGGGGTTGTAATACGAAAATAAATAAATGTATAACCAAGAATTGTAAAAAGTCTACTGGTCAAAATTATTAGTCCTCTGATGTTAAGTGTCAATAGTGTATCCCTTTTGCTTGATAACAGCCTTTAGTTGTTTGCTGTAGTTCTCAACAAGTTTCAAGCATGTCTCCTGAGGAGTGACAGCCCATTCTTCCTTAGCAAATCTCTCAAGCTCTTCCAGATTTGTTGGTCTTCTGGCACAAACTCTGGACTTTAGTGTGCCCCACAGATTTTCTATTGGATTCAAGTCTGGGCTTTGTGCAGGCCAGTACACTCACTTTGCTCATTTGGAGGTAGGCTATTTCTTCACCAGAAGTGAGGTATGCTTTGGGTCGTTGTCATGCTGGAAGACAAAATGTTGACCCAAACCAAGTTTTCTTGCAGACTGTCTGAGGTTGTCTTTCAAAATCTTCTTATAGTCTTCCTTTTTCATGTTTTCTTCAACCCTGACGAGATTCCCAGTTTCAAATGCACTGAAACATCCCCACAGCATTTTGCTCCCATCACCATGTTTCACTGTGGGAACAGTGTTCTTGGGGTTGAATGCCTCTCCCTTCTTTCTCCAAGCATAGGCAACATCTCTATGGCCAAAAAGATTTAGTTTTGTCTCATCTGACCAAAGGACACATTTCCAGTATGCATCACATTCCCTCAGGTTGTCCTTAAGCAAACTTCATTCTAGCTTGGAGGGGTCTCTTCTTCAGAAGTGGAGTCTTGGCAGTTGTTCATGGGTCTTTAGAAACCTCTCTCACTAGTTTTCTTTCCAAAGTTTTTGAAATCTTTCACTTCCTGCCTCTGCCCGTCTTGTTCTCCACTGTATTGATCTCTTTAAACTTCTTGATACTGCATCTCACTGCAGTTCTTGACACTTGAAAACGCTTTGATAAATGTGCGTATCCTTCTCCATCTTTATGAGCATTAACAATTCTTTCTCTCAAGTCCAAACTAATTTCTTTTGTCTTTGCCATGATGACAGTGCATATTATTTTACTAGTTATTTCGCAAGGTACTAATCCCCATCTTAAAGAGCAATTTAAAGACTTAAATAAGTTAATTAGGTTAATCAGGCAAATTAGGTTAATTTGGCAATTCATTGGACAACAGTGGTTTGTTCTATAGCTATAACTTAAGGGGGGTAATAATATTGACCTTAGCAGTTTTTTATTTATTATTATTTTTTAATTCTTTTATTCAAGCAACTATAAGAAATCAGATGAAAAATAATAGGAAATAATGTGAAAACGTTCTATTGCTCTGTTAAACATCACTTGGGAAATATTCTAAAAATGTAAAATTTCACAGGGGGGCTAATAATTTTGTCTTCAACTGTATGTTATGTTGTTATATATTGTGTACATATTTGTTTTTAAATGATAGTTATTTATAGATTTTCTTATGCAGGTTGACACTGTCAAAATAGGGAGCTTTTTCCCTGATTTTTTTTCTCCTAAGTTGTGAAAATGTGGTATTAATATAAACATTAAATATTTGTATGAATTTTTTATTATAGCTTTTGTTTTTCATATGAACACACAATTATCCCAGATCTGATAATTACTCTGAAAAATCTTGAATTTTCATGAAGAGCTCTGGCCTATATGCTGACATAAAAAAGGAATAATAGATTAATAGAATAACAGATGCTATAGTACAAGTAGACTTGGAAATAGGGCAAAGAATATGTTTTTCTTTTGAATGTTGCTCAAAAAACGCAAATTGCAAGAGCTACAAAGTGTGATGAAACATTACCACCTTTAGAAACCCAGTTCACTTCAACTTGATTTCACAGAGGCTCTTGGTATTCAAGTGTACTCCTCTCACACTATAAAAAGTAGCTAGATCTGGCTTCTTCAGCTCAGAAATGTCATGTAGAATCAGAGGGTTGGTGCTTGTGCTGTGTGGAGCTGTCTGCTGATACAAGCCTAGGTAGAAATATCCGTTGATTCCTCCAGGGGCTCTACAGCTCATGTAGGCAACACACAGAAAGAATACTACGCAAAGTCCTCCTTTTCTTAGACGTCTGATGGAAACCAAAATAGTGATTTGTTATTGGTAGAGTAAGAGTTTGGGTCATTTGGCAGATTTTTATTAAAGTGTGAGCGATGTCACCTCAGTGTTGCTTCCTGTGACAGTTGAGTGAGAAGAATGGGCTTCTGACCAAACAGTTATTTGTCTCTTGTGAAAGTTGTCAGTCAGAAACCTGAAGCTGTCCAGGTTCTTCAGGAATCAAAGGTTTTTGACCAGCTGAAACTTTTATTTTGAATAAACGTGGATCAATTTTTCTTAAATTGTGTATATATACATGAGACTAGAGTGGTTCAGGGCATTTTTATGAGTTTATTGAAAATCTGTCTAACCCAGAGAAACCAGTGCTGAACTTTTCTGTGACAGGCATTGTAATATTTAGGCTGGAGATGTGGCTGTTTGTCATAACTTATTTTAATACCTGTCCAACAGTGACTATTGTTAGTATTAGCTTTCCTTCAGAACTGTCATTGTCTGCATTTATATCCATCCTTGTAATGCAATTAAGTTCATGTAAACAGAATACTGCAATCATATTAATGTGATCATGCTCATAATTCGAATAACATAATTCAAATGAATTACTCAGGAGACTATCAGGAGTCTCTGCTCACATCCGCATCAAGAACATTACAGTTTGTGTTTGTTGGTGGACGGAAACAATGGCAAACATGCATTTGAAGCACATAAAAACAGTGGCAGCAAACAGGCCTTCTGCATTTGAATTTTCCTTTATTTTATTTATTTGTGTTTTTTTTTTCTTGCTTTTTTTTTTGTTTTAGTTTGTTGAATTGTTTATTTGTTTTGCTTTTTGTTTTTGCTTTTATTTTGTATTTTTTTGTTTATTTGTTTTTGTATTTTTATTTTATTTTTGTTTTTATGTTTTGTTTGTTTGTTTGTTTTGCTTTGTTGCGTTGCTTTTGTATTTTATTTTATGTTTTGTTTTTGTTATTTGTTTATTATTTGTTTCTCTTTGTTTTTACATTAGTTTTTGATGTATTTGTTAATTTATTAAGGAGAGGAGATTGGTTTTGGTTTGTTGTATTGTTTTTGTGTTGCTTTGCTTTTGTATCTGTTGTATTTTATTTTTTGGTTTGATTTGTGTTATTGTTTATTTTGTTTTTCATATTTTTTACGTTTAGTTTTTGTTATTTTGATAATGTTTTTTAATATGTTAAGGAAAGGCAATTTTAGTAGTTTTTGTTTGTTTGTTTTTTGCTTTGATTTTATATTTCATTTTACTTTGTTTATTATTTGTTTTGCTTTTTTGTTTTTGTATTTTTGTTTATTTTTTTTTTGATGTATTGGTTTTGCTTTGCTTTTGTACTTTAGTTTGGGTTTTGTTGTTTTTTTGGTGATTTTTGTTTTGCTTTTTGCTATTATTTTGATGTGTTGCTTGTTTTTAATAAGTTTGTTTTGTGTTTTTTGTTATTGTTTTTGTTTGTTTGACTTGCATCTTATTTTTTTTTATTGTTTTGCTTTATTGTTTTTGTTTTTTATGTATTGTTTTTGCTATGCTTTTGTATTTTGTTTTGTTTATTTTTTGGGGGGGATTTTTGTATTGTCTTTTAATATGTTGAGGAGAGGGAGGGTATTTTATTTGTTGTTGTTTTTTTTTGTTTTGCTTTTGTCTTTTGTTATTTTGATGTATTGTTTTTATATGTTCTTAAAGAGAGGCATTTGTTTTTTGTTTGTTTGTTTGTTTGTTTTGTTTTGCTTTGGTTTGTTTTGCTTTGCTTTTTGCTCCCATCTGCATCATTAACATTACAGTATGTGTTTAATGATGGCCTAAAACAGACAAATGTACATTTGAAGAACGTAAAAACACTTCCACTTCAGGGTCTAATGCCAGGGATTTAGTATCTTCATTTAACCCTCATTTAAGTCAGTTAATACATTTTCCAGTGTTAGATATGCATCGATCATGTGCACATAAGAGTTTTTCCTATGGCTGATTTAGATGCTAAGTGAGTGACAACATTCTTTAAATGAATATCTTTGTTTTAAGATTAAAAGCTGGATACAGAATCATCCACATCTTCCTCTTTTACCTTAGGTACTCTGGGGCTTGTTATTTTTTGCAGAGCTGTTTGTAATGCTGACTCACTCGCAGACACTGTTGGACATGATATTTTGCCATGTGCGGCAGTGGCCCCTCTTTCATTGTTTGCATTTTAAAGAGCTCCAGATCCCATTGGATCATGGGTAAATATAACAATAGAGAAGCATTGTTCCTTCTCACCAAAGATGTTCCAACCTCTGTCATGCTGGTGCATGAAGCATAAGAGAGAGATTTTTTTTTTTTTTTTTTTTCAAATCCCTTTGAGCTGATATGAACAGCACCTCTGCAGTTTTGTATTCTTTATGTCTATGTCAATAATCCTTTGCCTTTTGTTTGATAGTACGGGGGGGCGGAATATGTCGAGACCGAACGCAATTCAGTATTCAAACCACCTCATAAAAACCTACCAAAAAATGTGTGCGCTACAACAAGTCTTCTTTTGAGCAGGAGTTCTTCTGCTGTTAAAGGGCATTGGATAAAGGGTCTGCTGAACACACATTGATTAGACCGTGTTGATGAGTAGCCCCTTCAGGTTTAATACCCCTGTCTCACCTCTCTCTATTAGATCTCATCATATTTAACGGCAGGTGGTCCATATGTCTCTCAGCACTGCAGGCTGTTGCTGTGTCAGTGCCAGTGTCAATGATGAGGGCCGCAAACCCATTAGCCTGTCATTGACTGGGCCGTTTAGTCAAGGGGAGCGATTGGGAACTACATGTATCTATCCATGCATGATGTAATGATCTCGCTTGGAGCCTGTGCCAGACGTATGTCCTCTGCTGAGGATTTAGTTTCTGTTGGTAGCACTTTCGGCAGTTCGTGGTCCGTAACCACTATAGGCATTAAGTGGATACCCAGCACCCCAATATTCAGATGAATGATCAACGCTATATTCAGTGGTTATAGCCAGTTTTCCAACTGTTAAAATAAAAAAAGTCAATGAAACATACAGTTGAAGTCAAAGTTACATCCTCCTTTCAGAATCTTCAAAGTATTCTTTATTTTACCAAAACAAGAGGGATCATACAAAATGCATGCTATTGTTATTTAGTATTGACCTGAATAATATATTTCACATAAAATGTTTACACAAAGTTTACAAGAAAAAAAAAAAAAAACTGAATTTATAAAAATTACCCCATTTTAAAAAAAATTACATATGCTTGATTTTTAATAGGGCGGTGTTACCTGAATGATCCACATCTGTGTTTTTTTTTTTTTTAGTTGTAGTTGTTCATGGGTCCCTTGTTTGTCCTGAACGGTTAAACTTCAGGAAAATCTTTCAGGTCCCACAAATACTCTGAGGACAACTGAGGGACTCATGTGCAACTATTACAGAAGATTTAAACACTCACTGATGCTCCATAAGGAATAACAATGCATTAAGAGGTGGGGGTGAAAACTTTTGAACAGAATGGGGATGTGTACATTTAATGCCTAAATATCATATTTTTTCCATTTAGTACTGCCCTTCAGAGGCTACAGAAGATAGTAACATGTTTCCCAGAAGACAAAATAACTGAAATTTACCCTGATCTTCAAATTCAAAAAGTTTTCATCCCGGGCTCTTAATGAATGCTGTTGTGTTTTTTTTTTTTTTTTTTCTGGAGCAAAAGTGAGTGTTTGAATCTTCTGTAATAGTTGGATATGAGTCCCTCAGTTGTCCTCAGTGTCAAAAGATGGATCTCAAAATCATAGTCATTGTTGGAAAGGTTTCAAATACACACAAATGCTGGAAAATCAAAGTATTTGTGGGACCTGAAGAACAGAATTTTTCTGAAGAACAGCGGGCAGTTTAACTGTTCAGGACATACAGGGGACTCATGAACAACTATCACAAAAGAAAACAGCTGTGGATCATTCAGGTAACAACACAGTAGTAAGAATCAAGTGTATGTAAACTTTTGAATTAAACAATTACATGCATTTTGTATGATCCCTCTAACTTTGATAAAATAATTGAAAGGAAGATGTAAACTTTTGATCTTAACTGTATAAAATTATTACATCATTGTTCTGTCAAAGAGTATCCCACCAGCCTTTTACTACTCCTCTGCAGTTGTATCCTGTTTTTCTAAACTTCAGATCTGTCCAATGTCCAGGCCTGGAGTGTAGGTTGTGGAAATATTAAAGAGTTTCATCATTAGCTCAGTTTCTTCATCTTTTGCACCACAGACGTCAGACTCCGGGGATCTGCAGTGAGGATTTGGGAGGCACTGTGCCCCAGGCATCAGGAATTAGTCACTTCTTATCTTCAGTGAGCAGCTATATTTCCCTCTAATCTTATCTCGCAGTCAGTGTTTTTTAAAGACGGGCTCTGGTGTGAATCCCTGTGCCTTCAGGAACCTGCTGAACACTGCATTGCACCTGCCGCTGGCAGCAATTTGTATCTTGGATCTAGATAAAGACATAAGGTGACACAGCTTCCTGGAAAACCGAAAAGTGGTTCTCCTTTAAAGACTTTGCTAATTACTCTGGGCTTTGTACCAATTAGCATACTGTCGGTAATAAATAGTACGTGTGATTAGAATTATCAGGCCCATATCATAGAACAGAGGCGTCCAAACATGTTCCTGTAGGGCCACTGTTTTGCAGAGTTTAGCACTAACCCTAATTAAACACACCTGAATTCAAGTGCATTGGAGCTAAGGCGCTATGTCTACATTAATCTGGATAGATCTAAAAATTGTGTTTTCGTTTTCATTCCGAAAGTTTCTCATCCACACAGAAACATCAGGTAATGTTAAATTCGCCTTACTGTTTTCATGCAATTCTTCTGGCAGGATCATTTTATTTAGGAAAATATCTAACCTTTCACAAATGCATCCAGGTTGCACTCACTCGCCATTATATGTCTGATCTAAAACACAACTGTTGTCATGTTTTGCTGCAGACAGCAATTGTGGGGTAAATGTTCTGTCATCTTTGCAGGACAGTGATATGAAAAGTGTACAAAGTAACATGTGAAAGTAGCACATAACAAGCACAATACTGGTATAAATATAGATATCTTTTGGTACAATATGCGTAAAATGACTAAACGTCATTGTTTTCAAAGGCCTCCATTTTCACAGTCCACACTACAACACAAAAACATTTTCAAATGTATCCACTTTGGAGAGCGTTTCAAAAGTCAGTTTTCTCTGACAAAAACACCACCTCTGAAAGACCAAAATGGTGAGGAAAAAGTGTTGGGCCTCCAAGAGCAGAATTGGACACCCCTATAATAGAACGATGAAAACAGAACAAGAAAGGTGCCCAAAAATGATATATTTATTTATTTATTTATTTATTTTATTTTTAATTTATTTGGTAACACTTTACAATAAGGGTACATTAATAATCATGTACTAATGCCTAAATTAATACTTAATTCATCACATACTAATGATTATTAAAGGTGTTAACTAATTATGAACTAATGAAGAGCTATCCTTAACTATGACTGGATTCGTACGGATTCATGCATGAATAACGGCAACCTTAACTACATGTTAGTACATGTTTGATAGTTAATGCATTAATTAGCATTTATGGGTAAGCTAAGTTAAACTGCCTCTTTAAGAAGGAATAAGAAATACTCTGACTTTGAAATTAATTAAAATAATTTAATGCTATCATAATTTGAGCATTTGACATCATTAGCTTTGTCATGAACATTTATTGGGTGTCAAAGGATTAGTTGATCCTTGAGTGTAGAAAATACTAAATACACTAATGATTGATCTTGTCTGTCTCACCCTATTGTGACTTATACACAGATTAATACAAAATAAAAACCCAAAACCCACAAAAAACATTTGTAAACCAGTTCCTAAAGAAATGCTCATACTGGAAAGAGTTCACTCTCCATCCAGACACAGCCGTGATGACCCTGGACCTCCGACTTCTTGAAAATCCACACAACATCTCTTAACCAGGCTGAATATTCACTGAGGTAGTACATGTGTTTGATAGAAAGTAAAACATAAATCATGAGCTGAGTTTAGTAAGTAGTTAACAGTGAATTCATTATGATTGGGCCCCTCAAGTAAAGTCATTTCAAAATCAACTTTAACAAGCCAACCATAGCTGATGTTAGTGTATGGGTAGTTAATAAGTTAGAAATACTGAAGTGACACAATAACACATTACCAAATTATCAAATTACATACCATTAAACATGCTGTAAGAGTGTCCTCCTTATTCTTCTACACAGCCAATACATCAAACAATGATTTTTAGTTATTTTATTATTTATTTACATAATTTCACATATATGGACTCAAAAAAAGAAAGTCCAAACATAATGCTGTCTCTTCACACAGAAGCTCAAAACAATGCTATAAATGCAGATGCAAACATGACTTAAATTCGGTTTACAAAAGCAGACGACATTTATTAGATTAAAAGATCGGCATTACCGTAACAACAAACCTTACGCCTTACGAACGAGCGCCATGGGTGCGCCACTAATGAGTGTCCCACCTAAAACAAACCTTAGTCCCGTTTATTTGAAATGATTAAATGATTGTTCGTTGAAAGTATTAGTGCCATTAATTAGACAGATCTGTTAACTCAAACATAGAAAATAGACTAACTAACACTAATATTTTGTATGATTAATTTTAGTCATAAAATTTTTTTCTTAGTATGTAAGGTTTGTTTCTGGTGGGACAGTCATTAGTGGCACACTCCAGACGCTTGTTCGAGGTTTGTTAGTGTTAGTTATTGGTCTCTTTTCTACGTTTGAGTTAACAGATCTGTCAATTAACACTAACAACAAAAAGGTCTCTTCAAAATATGAGATATTAAAATATCAGATCAGATAGAAGCTGTTTACGACACTATAAGGGATAGTTCAGGTTATAAAAAAACTGATGCAGCTCTCCCTGGAAATAGTTATTTTTTTGAATTAATAAGTAATAATATTTATAAACATTTTTTTTACTTTTTACTAAATACATTTTACATAATAAAAATGTGTGCACTCGTGTATTCAAAGTGTAAGAAATGTTTTTTCTTGATGGTTACACCACTTGACATTTTTAGAGTCAAACGGGTGTTTTAAGCTATATTTTGAAAGGTTTTTTCTGATTTTTCTTTGTGGTAAATACAACTGTAGCTGCAGTTTTGTACTACACCATCATGTTGTAGATGTACTTTCCTATCACCAGCATTGTGTGTATTTTTAGGAAACTGAGATGAGTTAAAGGGTTAGTTCACCCAAAAATGAAAATTCTGCCATTAATTACTCACCCTCATATCGTTCCAAACCATTAAGACCTTCATTCATCTTCAGAACACAAATTAAGATATTTTTAAAGAAATATGGAAGCTTTCTGTCCTTGCATAGACTGCAACATAATTAACAAGTTCAAGGCCTAGAAAAGTAGTAAGGACATTGTTAAAATAGTCCATGTGACATTAGTGGTTCAGTCTTGTATGAAGCTACAACAATATTGAAAGTAAGGTCTTACGGGTTTGGAACAACATGAGGGTAAGTAGTTAATCACAGAATTTATATTTTTATGTGAACTATCCCTTTAAGCTTAATGTTCAAGTTAAATACAAAAAAGTTTAATTTAAAGCTGCACTGATCTTCGCAATGTCAGTAGATCCAACTACAGCACATGCAACATGCATTGTGAGAGATGCATACACAAGTATCGTTTTAGAACACTTTTTTTCACAAACAAAGCAATCCATCAAGTTGGATAGATGAAAGTAGCATGGGGAAACAGAGTGCGCTTTCAAACAAATCGCAGAGTAACCCATTGAGATTCCACCTCAGTTTGCCCCTGCAAAGGGATTACAAGTCTACCTCGGATCAAAGCTGGGCTTTCTTTAATGTGCTCCGAGGCACACAGCTCATACTCCACTCTTCTTCTGTCTCTGTTTAGTCATTGACCTTGAATTTGGGCAATTAACTGAAAAGATCTTTTTCTTTAGATATGAGCTTTCATTTTTGAGCTCCTAAGGGTTTATAGACTGGTTTAAAGAGGGAAGATGATGTTTTCTCTAAAGGTGTTGTCTATTCAGCTTACTGGAGCTGTAATCTGCTTTGTCATGTTTACACAGGCCTTTCCAAAGTTTTTCGATCTCTTTCTAGGAACACCCAATTTCCTGTGGCACTAGTGGAAATCCCTTTATGTTGAGTCAGTCTCCTGATCAGTACATTATCTGATTTGTTCTCTAGAATGGCAAATGTCCTTCTGTAAAGCAACTGTTATGAGCTAATCCAGTCACAGCACCACTGTGAATACACCTTTTATGTTATACCATTATCCGACTCTGTTTTTGGGGAAAAAAAAAAAAAAAATCATTACCTGAGTGTTTTAACAAAATAATTCAGTCTCATGCTTCCAGAGAGCATTTTTTTTTTTTTTTTTTTAAATGTAAGAGCACGTCTGTGTTAGTCAGCTCTCTTTGCCCACACGAGGACCCCTCCTCTGTAATTAAGCCCAACTGATAAAGGACCCGGACTTGCTGACAGGGGGATGTGGAGTGCTGGCTCAGCGCTGGATGCCTCATACCAGCCCAGGGTCATCAGTGCAGTTTGTATCTGTGACAAAGAAAACTATTATGCACCCATGTTGTGGGCCACTTATTGATACTATAAGAATTACAATATACACGCACGTATACATTAAATGCATAGGTAACACTTTACAATAAGGTTCATTAGTTAAACATTAGTTAACGTATTAACTAACATGAACTAACCAAGAGCAATACATTTGTTACTGTATTTGCTAATCTTCATTAATGCTAGTTAATGAAAATACTGTTGTTTGTTTATTCATGTTAGTTCACAGTGCATTAACTAATAACAAGATTTGAATAATGTATTAGTAAATGTTCAAATTAACATTAACAAAGATTAATAAATACTGTAAGTGCAGTTCATTATTAGTTCATGTTAACTAATGTAGTTAACTAATGTTAACTAATGAACCTTATTGTAAAGTGTTACCAATGCATATATGTATCTGATCAGTAAGTGGGGTACATTACTTACAGATTGTAATGCATTATTGTCCCCTCAGTGGGATACCCAAGATAACCACCATTTTACAAATAAATCCTAATCTAATCATGACAAACTATATATCATTGGAAAGGTCTAAGACTTCTAAATAGATATATTACCATTTTTCTGTTACAAATTATGTAGTAAAAGTAATAGATTAATTTATGACAAGAGTGCCCCTCAAAAATATAACAGGAGTTCTGACCTTTTTCACAAAGAGACTTTCTTCATTGCCTTTTTCACTATTACACTTTAGAAATCATTAGAAATTTTATATCAGTTGAAAACTTACAATTTCAAAATTCACCCTTTGAAAACCATTTTAAAATCAGACATTGCATTAGTATGGAAAATGTACAGCAAAATCATATTACAAAACGTTTTCGTTCACAAATTATAAAAATGTAAGTTTGAATACTGCATTTTCACATCTATGTTCAAAAATGGGACAGTTAAAGGGTGAATTAAAAGATAGTAATTACTTAAATTATAAAAATATTAAATTAAATAATTATAAAATCAATCAAAATAAAACAAAAATGTTTTATTTGTTTACCTGCATGTCATGTGATCATTAGCCAATGTCAGAGAACAATGGACATGCAAATATTGATACTTGTGTGAATTATGAATTTGTGCATTTTAATGTGTTTGAAGGACAAAAGCCTTCTAAAGACAATAACCTACAGAGTGATCATTTAAATAAAAATGAATGTTCATCAGTAGCTGATGCAATATAGAAACACTTCTTAAACCTCAAATGATTTTTGTAAATCCAATGGTCAAATGCTGTATAGCCACCTGACTAATAACAACTAACTTTCTGAGTGTATATAAGTGGTAGGTTATTTTAAAAAGGAACATTTAAAAGACGAAAACTTAAGAATTGGGGATAATCAATAAATTATGAATAATTTTTGCTATTGTGTGGAATTATGTAATCCATAAAGTATCTGATTACGAGTATTTTAAAATGTAATTTAAGTGCTTGATTTTTGTAATCTGATTACATAATCCAGATTACATGTAACCAGTTACTACCCAACTGTCATTTTACTGTACCTAGCAGCTAGTTCTTTAAAGAGAGAGTTTACCCTCAAATAGATGACTTTTACAGTTTCTATATGAAGCATGAAAATTTTGGTGGAATGAACATGCAGCAGAAGGACAGAAATCTCTGAGAATGAATGTTGATAGCCAAACGATTTCAGTCCCCACTGTATTTTTGTCCATACAGTGGAAGTGTTGCACAGAAGAAAGTTGTACAGGTTTGGAAGTATATGATTGTGAGTAAATGATGACTTGATTGATTTTCTTTTGGGGGTGTACAATCTTTTCAGAGAAAGGGATTAATATGAAAGGGTCAGTTCATTCAAAAATGAAAATTCTGTCATTTATTACTCACCCTCATGTCGTTCCAAATCCATAAGACCTTCGTTCATCTTCTGAGCACAAATTAAGATATTTTTAATAAAATCTGAGCACTTTCTGACCTTGCATAGGTTTAATGTCCAGACTACCATTCTGGGTCTCATCAAAATGAAAAATATCTTTTGTTTCCGAAGATTTAACGAAGGTTTTACAGGTTTGGAGTGATATGAGGGTGAGTAATTAATGACAGAATTTAAATTTTTGGGTGAACTATCCCTTTAATAATAATCACTATAAAAAAAGGTTGAAATAAAACATATAATTTTATTTTAAATACTTTAACACAAAATAAAACCTCTAAAACAAAAAGTATTTATAATTTTCTTTCTTCTTCTTTTTTAATGCATTTGCTTGAGGCAAGTTTTCATGATTTTGTCAAGATTTGTCTTCAAAGAAGTTTTTTTTTTCTTTTTTTTTTTTTCTTTTTCTAGTTGCTCTGGGGTTGATTTAGTCTTGTTACTCAACTTACCTAAATGTATTACTTTATTTCAAATTTTCCAAAAGCCACTGAGAACAGATGAAGATATATTTTCCCTTTATTATCTTATTTATTAATGCTACAGTTTTAGACCACTTAAAGGCTGCTGTTTGTCTTTATTACTTTATTTATTAATGTACCCTTTAATTCTCTGCTGATGCATCAAGACTATGAAAGGAGGATGCAGTGGAGGGTCAGTTTACACATAGTAAACAATGACATTGCAGTTGTAACAGATCCATCTAACAGTATCGTGCCTCATTAACAGCAACAGCAAGTACATAAAGCTCCTATGCATTCTGTATACTCCCTGCTCTATGTGTTAGTGTATTTGCACTTTCTACATTACACATTCTGTTTCTATATGCTAATAGCATGCATATCAAATTTGTTGGATGAAAGTGTTTATCCACCAGAGACTTTGTCAAAATGAGCAGCATGTTCAGGAATGTGTTTCTTTTGTTGTGCTCAACATACGTTGTTGCTCTTTCTTTAAGTGAATTTAATGGAAAATGTTACCGACTTCAAAGGGTTTTTCTTTAAAAGATGCCCCTCTTTGATGAGCACCTGTGATAGAACCATCAGGACAAGAGTTGAAAGCAAACAGACAAATCTAAGCTTATTTCATTTCTCTTTTCGCCAAGCATCTGGTTCCTCATTGCGTGCGTGTTGTTTACAGACTGCTGTATCACGTCCTGCAAGTCTGTTATTTGTTTACAGAAGCATTATTTTCTATCCTGTGCCTCTAATAAACTGTGATGTGTGCAAACAGAGGTCCACGTCGAAGCTTCACGATTAAATTGACCTGCCGTGGCTCACCTGCGTTGGCAATAACGCTACCTAAACACATTTATGCAACAAAATAAATTAGCAAGTGTTTGGGATATTGCTAAAAAGAACAGCGGTTATTATGCTGTCGAGTGGCGGCACTGAATCTCGCTAGATTGATTTGAGTTTGGTCCCGTTTTTGATTTATTACAAAAATTGGACACTGTAACTAGTTTAGAGCTGCTTATTTTATACTTGTTTTTATGCACAAACATCCCTAAATGTATCATTTCAGTTCTCATTAAATAAAATAAACCCTTAAACGACAACACTGATGTGATTTTTAGCCCCATTTATATTACAAATCATAATCAGAAAATCTTGTTTTTTGGGATGATGTAAACTGCATCAACAGCTGCTCAGACCAGCTCAAACAGACTATAAACCAACCTATATGAAAAGACAGTCTCTCAGACATACTCTCGCTCTCTCAGGCTCTTATTTGGCTTAGGCTGAAACGGAATATATGAACATACAGCAAAATCTTCTCTGGATAAAGCCAGGCAAGCACACCGTATCCATTAAGGCTGTTCTCCTGGAGATCTCATTCTCAAAAGTGGTGATTACGGACCACTCAGTGAAAGCAGTCTAGATCCTCCCAGACTTCAATGATAGGAAACAGTCATAAAGTAGCTATATATTTTTTTTCTCCTCCAGGGGAGATGCTCTCTAATAGTATAAAACAGACTTTACTGTATATACTGTAGTACTTTATGCTCTATGAATTTCCCCAGGCATATTTGACATGTTTCTAACTACTTTGATACCATAGCTTGGCATGCTACTCAGTTTAAAATAAATAACTTATTATTATTTTTTTTTAGTGTGTGTGTACAGTTGAAGACAAAATTATTAGCCCCTTATAAAATGTCATTCTTTTTCAAATAACTCCCAAGTGTTGTTTAACAGAAAGACACAGCATTTTTAAACGTAATACTTTATTCAGGAAGCTTTTAGGCTTTGTAATACAAATAGAAATAAATGTATAACCAAGAATTTTAAAAAGTCTACAAAATTATTAGCCCTCTGATGTTAATGGTCAATAGTGTATCCCTTTTGCTTGATAACAGCCTTTAGTCATTTGCTGTAGTTCTCAACAAGTTTCAAGCATGTCTCCTGAGGAATGACAGCCCATTCTTCCTTAGCAAATCTCTCAAGCACCTCCAGATTTGTTGGTCTTATGGCTCAAACTCTGGACTTCAGGGTGCCCCACAGATTTTCTATTGGATTCAAGTCTGGGCTTTGTGCAGCCCAGTCAAGTACACTCATTTTGATAATTTGGAGGTATTTCTTCATCAGAAGTGAGGTATGCTTTGGGTCGTTATCATGTTGGAAGACAAAATGTCGACCCAAACCAAGTTTTCTTGCAGATTGTTTGAGGTTGTCTTTCAAAATCTTCTTATAGTCTTCCTTTTTTATGTTTCCTTCAACCCTGACAAGATTCCCAGGTCATTCACTAGTGTCTTGGCAGTTGTTCTTGGGTCTTTAGAAACCTCTCTCACTAGTTTTCTTTGCAAGGTTTTTGAAATCTTTTGCTTCCTGTCTCTGCCCATCTTGTTCTGCACTGTGTTGGTCTCTTTAAACTTCTTGATAATGCATCTCACTGCAGTTCTTGACACTTGAAAACGCTTTGATAAACGTGTGTATCCTTCTCCATCTTTATGAGCATTAACAATTCTTTCTCGCAAGTCCAAACTAATTTCTTTTGTCTTTGCCATCATGACAGTGCATATTATTTTACTAGTTTCACAAGATGCTAATCCTCAGCTTAAAGAGCAATTTACAGGCTTAACTAGGTTAATTAGGTTAATCAGACAAATTAGGTTAAGTTGGCAAGTCATTGGACAACAGTGGTTTGTTTTATAGCTAATCAAACTAATAATTTCTTAAGGGGGCTAATAATATTGACCTTAGCAGTTTTTTTATTTATTTATTTTTTAATTATTTTATTCAAGCATGTTGCGTGTTATTTGGGGTAGACACTAAATATTATTTCTGATAATATTTCAGCTTTATAATTAAAAAAATATAATTTAGAGTGACAGTATTAGTATTAATAATTTTTTTTACATATGTTATACATGCATGGCATAGAACTACCTATTATGGAATAAAACTATAGTGATAATCAGCAGTATTTAACAAAATATAGTTTGCTACAAGAATATATAAAATGTTTTCCATCAAATTCATGGAAAAGTGTTTATTTAGTATTAAAAAAAAAAATAATAATAAAATAAAAAATAATAATAATAATAATAATACTTTTGAAATAAATGTCAAGTCAAGTCAAGTTGAGCTTTATTATCATTCCGCTACATGTGTGGACATACAGTGAAACAAAATGCAGTATCTCGCAGGACCACAGCGCTACATAAATAAACATAAATATAAACACAACACTAGACGTAGGAACAATTTTTAAACCTATACATAGACTTTACATAGACTTTTGTGTGAAAAGACTCTGGATGATTCACATTTATTGGTTCAATCAGATTTCCATTCATTAAAATTACCCATCAGGACAAACAAACACATGTGTAACTTGGATGAAAGGCTGCTGTTCAGCTACTTAATGAGGATAAAAGCTTAAAACTGATGATATTTCACATGCACATCTATATAAATTTTATTATTTAGTAGTTCACTTACATTTAGTTTGCAAATATTACAATTTATTTTGACCTGAAGCGATAAAATTAGCTTTTTTTTTTTTTAAGATGAAAGGAGGTCAATTTCTGTACTCTTTTCTGTTTTAATTGTAATTCTAAAGGTTATTTTCTGCTCCGTATTCTAGTTTAAAATTTATAAGTGCTTCTTTGCCATCTTACGCAAACTTTTCCAAATAATACCTCTTTCTACCTGGTAAACCCGTAGCATAACTGTATACCGTATGTCTGAAGGAAGTTAAAGCAAAGCTTGCCATTTATCTGAGCCCATAGAAGAACCCTTAAGTGCAGCAGTTGAAAACAAATCTGATGTCAATATATTTTGGGCATCACTCAACATAAAACCTCTCAGAGTATAGTGTGCGCGTGGCTGTAAAAGCCTTTTCATTCAATGCTTTTTGAGTGGGCTCCAAGATTAGAGGACTATCTCAGTCTATTGCTTTTTTCCCCTCTTTGCCTCTAGCTACGGTAATGGGCTAGCAAAAACGACGTTGACGTTCTTGCAACTTTAAGCTCCTAGAGCGTTTCTTTTGATATCTATTTTTTTTTTTTCGTTTTCTACCCGTCGGATGGTACTTGTAGAAAACAACAAAGGTGAAAAGAGTAAATCCGCAGGAAGATCGGAACAGAGACATGTTTTTTTTTTTACTGCTCCCTTAATGTTATCTGTGGGAAAATTAAATTGTGTTGTTCTTGGAAATTAAGATTTTCAGAAGGGTTGTGTCACCATGCAAGCTTACAAGCTGGCCATTGTTTTATCTTGTATATTTTGTTTAAGCCTTTTTTTTTTTTTTTTTTTTTTTTTTTTTTGGTTCTGTTATATCTTATACACTCTTTCATAAGACTTTCTTACATGACATCTTATTGTTACAAGCTATAAATCAATATTTCAGAGAAGACATGCAGTTCTGATCTGCAATCATAGAAAATGTTATTTCTGCCAAATAAGGGACCAGTGATTTGTTTTTAAGGGTTCAAATACATTTGTTTTTAGGTTTACATGCTGTTTATTATTTTTATGTTGCATACTGTTATTTGCAAAAATCCATTATATCCATTTTCTTCATGCAGCTGTGCACAATTCTGGTTGATATGTTTTTTTTTTGTTTTTTTTTTAACTGTAGATTAAAAGGGGGACTACGCTGAATGAACTGTCAATCCATATCTAATATGACTAAACAAACAGACACAAATAGCCAAAAAGGGTGTTGAACTCTCAAGGGCGCAAAAAAACAATTTATCATTTCTATGAAATCCTCCTTTGTGGATGGATGGTGAATGCTACAGCTCTTGTCATAAATAAATATTTATCTGTGTTCCCCATGGCCTCGTCTTTCAGGCTTGAGCTCAACACATATGGGAGCTGTTGAAACTTTTGATACGAATCTGTCTCTTGGTTTATTACCTGGTAACAGTTTTATGGAGTCTTGGCCACATTCTCCCATAACAATTACAGAGTTGTCATTCACGCCATGATCTTCAACGATGGCCGAGTGACACGCCACATTAAGAATTATGCGATTCTGCATTTTTATTTATACAGTGTTTGTTTGGTCTTCAGTATAGCCAGCAAAAGAATGCAATTACGCATCAAACTAATTTAGAAAAATCTGCTAAACATACAAACTGAGAGATGCTGACTTTTGCTTAATGTTGAAATTAAAATCAACCTCAAGGGGCTTTTTATGCAAATGCTGTTGATCAGTGACTGGCACCTCCTGTTTTGCAGTACATAATGTAAAATGTAATTGTGGTTGTCAGTCTAGTTTAAGTTTTTATTAAACAAAAAAAAAAAAAAGAGAAACTGTCACTATCACAGTTTGTAAGTTTAGGGGTTGTTTGAACGACTTAATTTCAACTAAAAACAAAACTTTTAAATTGTTTTGGCCATTCGTTTACACAACAGTGGCTTTAAAGGGGCCTGAAAACTTTTTTTGAAACAGGTTTTTGAAAAAGATAACGTTATAATCCAACCGGATCTCATGATAATTCTTACATATTTTACGGGCTGACTAATTCGTATGTATCGTACATATTTTATGACCTTCCCAAACTGTAGGTATTTGTACAAGTTACCTACCCCTAACCTTGCTCCTAAACCTACCTGTCACTGGGGTCTAGAAAGAATCGTACAAATTAGCCACCTCGTCAAATACATACAATGCCAATCCGTATCTAATATGAATAAGTGTAGTGTTTCTTCATAAAGTAACATCACCATCTACTAGCCTGGCATGCATAATACAGCTTTTTTTGTCATTTTTGTGGATTTGTTTACCTGATCCCATGACAAAAAACATACATGTGGTAGAGCTGAAGATCTTTGCCCGAACCCGACGGGCACTCCGGCTTGCGCGGTAAATGAACGGTCATGTGATGCGTTTCGATTAGCGCAAGAAAGATGCGAAAATGGATGCTGAGGAGGTGAAACGGAGGCTCTGGCGATTACTTTTTGGTTGCAACTATGCATCCTGGCCAGTGGCAGCAGCAGTGAAAGGATGTTCAGTGCTGCTGGACGCACACATCAGTGAGCGCAGGACCGCTCTGATCTACACAGGATTAAATAATTTTCCTCCACAAAAACATGTAGCCTAATTTTGATGAGAAAGGGTTTTTCAAATTATAACTAAATATTAATTGAGTCTTAAATGCATAATGTAGACAGAGTATATAGGCTAATGTTGGCATCATTCTTTTATTAAATTTCAGCTGCTATTCCCGTCGCGTTAAGGCCGGATTGTGGCGAGAAGTGGCGAAGCAAATCCTGCTGAGCCTTTATCTTCATTTCGTTGTTGCCAAATACCCATCTTAATTTAGAATTTATCTTAATTTAGTTTAAGAAAGACAAATTTGTATTGCCGCGTAAGTCTGTTTGGAGTGCTGAGATGTTACGATGTTACATAGGACTTTTTTTTTCCCAACTTCCAAGTGGTTTATAACCTACGTTATTCATGAATAAAGTATGTATATTGTATAAATGACTCATTCTTGACAAGAGCTGTGTGCGTGTGCACATTTGAATAATGTCATGCTGTAAACGGGTTCAGGCTTTTTAAAAAGCTGTCATTCAAAATGTACTTGTCGGGCTCGGGCTGTGTCAGGCTTAACTTTTAAGGCCTGATTACAGCTCTAACCTGTGGGAACTTTTCCGCAAGGGGTGAAATACGTACCAATAAGTATATATTACGGCAGTTTCCAAAAGAAATTAACACTAGAGGTGGTAAAACAGCTAGCACTTGTAATCGTTTTGTAATCGCATGTGTTTCACTTTCTGGACCAGGGTTTAACGCTAAGGATTTTTTCTACTGGTTTATTTACTTCCTGTTGGATAAAATCACTATCAGTATATGTAATCTTGCTGGTATGAGGATAAAAACGGCACTCCTGTGTGATTTTGGTTAATTATGTAATTATGTATATATTAGAAGCATACAGGGGCATTTTTGAATTTTGGGGGTATTTTAAATTCATTTTAAATGGGCTAAATCACGCAGTGAAAGCATCCACTCTAAATGTGCACACGCAGAAGTTTAACCTCCTACTTCATCATCACATAGTGCGTGCAGTCAATGACTGCATGTGTTTTTGCTTGCTTTTTCAAATGTGAGGGACATACTCGACAACGGCAGATCGTCAAAACAACAGTTAGCCTACAATGTTATTGTAGACAATATATCACACACTTGTACGATGTACACTGGCCCGATCAGGCAAGTGACAGTTCTGTCAACTGGCCCTCGGGCCATCGGGCAGTTCTTATTGTCAAGCCCTGTGGACATAACAAGTTTGCACGGTAGCTCACTCAGCACAGAAACAGACTTAGGATGCGGAATCCTTGGGTACGAATTCCGTGAAAAACATGACTCACAATAAAAAAGCTAAAAGATTGGAAGACAAGATAAAACGGCATGCTCGCCTTTGCATTTTTACATCATATTCGCTTTTGTTCATACTGTCGGGCAGGTTTAGGTGTAGTGCATGTGGTTATTTTAAAACGTCACAGAGTATTAAAGTTATAGCACCACTCAACGGACATTTCAAGTCAGAACTGTGGTGACACGTACAAAACAAATGTCACATAAACCGTACCATATACGTTAATCTCTTTCAGGGGAAAAAAAACAAACAAAAAAAACAAAAAACACTCTTTTAGCGCCACTCAGTGGACATTTCACATCAAATATGTCACGAAACCTACATGGCAGTATGTATTTCACGTCTTGTGGAAAAGTTCTTGGTCAGGTTGGGATTTGTGTGAACAGGGATCGTTTTGAAAATGTCACCTGTACGTGAAACTTTTCCTTTTTAGTACATTGTTGTGTAAATGTACGCTTATTCTGTTAAAATGTAACACTTACAGATATTATTAGCTAATATACATTAGCTCAACCAGTGATGCGACGTAGGGAAGGGACTATCTGTTTGACAGACCAATGGAAGATGGGGACCAGTTTGACAACAAACATTATTTTATAATTCTGTTTAGTGTCACTGGTGGCACAAAAATGACCACCTTACACCTTTATATTAGCATGGTATGGTTAAACAAAACTAGCTACTTATGGCATTTATAAGTGAGTTAGATCAAAATAGCAACTTTACCGTTACATTTTAAACTAAATGCACTGTCATCTGCTGAGTAAAATCCTGTTCAGCGTGGGAAGTTTGTGCTTGCACCATTGTTATTAGAAACCTTGTCTCTACTGCTACCAGCAAAGTGATGCAGCTAAATTACATTCTTCTCCACACTATTTATTCCCTGCAGTTTTCACTGTAAAGTTAAATGTTGCTCACAGCATTTGCGAGTTGACAGATGTGCGGTGGACACTGCAAAGATTGCAAGGCTATCATTTTCAGCCTCCTTTGTGTACATTTTTTCCCTTTCTCTGTGTTTTGAAAATGAGCTTCGGTGCTTGTAAATCTAGAGGAGAAATTCGGAGGGAAATGGCCCTCAACTCACAATTGCTTTTCATTTTCTTTACACGATAGAAATGAAATGTAGCCTCATACAAACGAGACGAAACACTGCTTGTTTCAGGTATCTTTATACAAGCAGAACATTACGAATGACCGCTGAGCACAACGTAAGCTAACAATGGAGGAATATGTTCAAAGAAAAGGGCTATTTCTGTTTTTTGAACACTGATTGGAAAATATATTTTTTTTATAAAAAACAAAAAAAAACAAAGAAGGAGGAAAAAGAGCTATAGCAATCTTTCAGAGCCGAATGCTCAGAATCAGCCATTTTATTAAGTATAACTTGATTATTTGTACAATGATAAGAAAATGAACAATTAATTTTGATGTATTCATAGTTTGTATTAAATCCATTACTAATACTTGCTATTTTTTTTTTCCCTCATACATATTACACAGAACGAAAGTGTAATCACTTTCCATCCATGTAATATTAAAACATACAATTTAAAAGCTGTTAAAAAAGATTTTTTTCTTAATAAATTGCCTGTTTTTTAATCTTACTGAGGTAATATACTGAAATTCTTAAGTCATACTCTCATGACATGAAATAAAAATAAACTAATGCATTTAATATTTTATCCAATGTACATCAAAACTTGCATGAAAAAGTCCTCCGTAGTAGAAATGACTTAGCAAATCTTTTTTTGAGCTATATTTCAGGTCAATGAAAGTTTACGGTCGGCATTACCAATAAAACAAAATCACAGGAACCACATACAGCATTTAAGAGACCCAACTTGTTTTTATTTTACTTTGCAGCCTTCATACGGGTTCCTTACACTGATTATCGATTCATCTCAGAGATATTAAATCAAGTGAAAGTTACCCAGCCAAAGCAATCTCTATCCTGCCATATCATTGGCGGTGTAGCCCTTCCCGCCACCACCCATCCTCTGAGAAAACACGTCCTCACTCCGAACCAGGATGACATCAGACAGATTGAATTGCATGAAAGCGTTTAACTCCCTGAGAAAATGTATATACCTCCCTCGGTGGGAGATTCTTTCTCCACTCCACAGTCTTATTCATTTAATTTCCCTCAGCCTGATGCAGACTGTATTACAACATTGATCAAAGAGCAGATAACACTGCACACTGCTAATGGCCTCCTCTTTCTGATCGCAATTCTCCTGACTGCTGTGAGTTGCTGTTGCCCTAAAGCGTTGTGTATGTCCCCGAAACCCAGTTAGCTCAAGTACCATATCCTTAATAATTATAGTGCATTTTTTTCCACATGGAAAGCTTTTCTGTACCACTAGATTGTGAGAGGTGGCTGCCATCATTCTAAGATGTTCTGGTTGGATGCCAAGGTGCTGTGATTGTTAGTAGTGCATCGCTACGTGTTTTCCAGGGTGTTTTTGTGGTTGCTAATTGGTTACTAAGGGGGTGTTTACTCAACATCCTTTAACCGTTAATTTAGACAAGTTTTTGGGGGATTGAAAGCACAAAACTTTTAAATACTGTTTCAGAGTGGAAATTATAACTTTATCATCTTGTGTAAACTACAAAAACGTGAATTGGTGAAAATGGTGACGTGCATGCGTATTACATGTTTGGTTTATAGTTTTAAATTTCAGCATCATTTCAATTACATAAATTTAACGGTAACATTTTACATTAAGTTTCATTAGTTTGCATTAGTTAACTACATTAGTTACCATGAACTAAGAATGAACTACTTCTACAGTGTTTATTTGTTAACGTAAAGCTGTAGAGCTAACATTAACAGTCAATAAACGGCTGTATTTTTATTAACTAACACTGACAAAGGTTAATAGTGCAATAAATGTTTTGTTGTTTGTTTTAACATTTTCACATTAAAATGAACTAAAATGTTACAGTATATATTTTATAACTAATACCAGGGCTCGCAAAAATTGCTAGCCCGACGTCCCGGGGCTATCTTAAACTTAGAGATCTCCTGCAGGTCCTTAAACACTCCTTAATTTATTTGTAACAAATTCAAGCCATAAAAAGTTATAAATACATTAGAGATTATAAGAAACGTCTTAATTATAATTTTAAGTTGCGCACGGAAAGACAAGAATCGCGATAGGGCTGGATTAAACTTCAAATGGCAATGATGTCACTGAATAAATATGCTTGCTGCACGTTGCAGAGGCAAAACGTGGCACGGATGTCTTTTATATGAATGTAGGCTATCTGAAGCGAACCGACTGTCCTCGGAAACGTGTTGTTGGCATTTTCTTGCCTATGATAAAACGGCGTTAATGAGCACGGTGCTGCTTTGTGTACAGCTGTTACTAAGGAAACCGCAATATTTCAGCGCTCCTAAAGCGCCGCCACGTGGCAGAGAATGGTTTTGCATTTCCAATCATTTTTTTCTGTGGTTTATGGTTAGATTATTGCAAATTTCAACCCATGGTTTTATGCAGCAAATACAGTACATAAAGTTGTAAAAGTTAATGTGTCTTCTAATAGTACAAACAATTAAGACAGTAATATTTATGTTTTAATACAGTATAATACATGATATACTTGATTTATCCCTTTTAATGGTCTAAAGGCTAAAATGCCTTTGTATAAGATAAAGTTTAAGTTTTGTTTTTGTGAAAACCTGTATGTGAACTGTAAGTCATGTCACTTTATGGCTTAATACATTACCATACATTGACCAACCCCACTTATACTGTTCATTTTACTTGTGCAGCTGTTAAAAATAAATTCATAAATTCATTCATAAATTCATAAATTGCCTTAAATTAGATTTTTTTTTTTTTAAATTCTGCAGATACCCTGTAAATAGTGACACAAAATTCCTTCCTTGATATTTGTGTATTGAAAATATTTTTGATTGACATTTAGACTATCTGATTTTCTATTAAAAAATAAATAAATAAATAAATAAAAAAAAAAGGGCTAGTTAAATTAATTTTCGGGCTACCAAAATCTGAAGAGTACCAGCCCGAAGGGCTACCAGAGATTTTGAAATTTTGCAAGCCCTGAATACCCTAGGTACCCCCAGTCAAAAGAGCCAAACGCTAGTCTCTATGATTTGAGACTATTGACTTGAGTTACATTAGTTAACATGAATCTACAATGAAAAATATTTCCAAAGCATTTTTTAATCTTAGTCAGTTGTAACTTTAACATTGGCTTATAAATTAAGATAAAAGATGTAGGCTTATCTGTTAATATTATTTAACAGACTAACAAATTAACAGTTGTGTTTTTATTGAAGAATTGGTTAACTTTTAGAATAAAAAAAAAAATCCTGATAATTTACTCATCCCCATGTCATCCAAGATGTTCATGTCTTTCTTTCATCAGTCGAAAAGAAATTTAGGTTTTTCTCTTAAAAATAAAGGTGCTTTAAAAGGTTCTTCACAGCGATGCCATAGAAGAACCATTTTTTGTTCCACAAAGTACTATTTAGATATATATGTGTGTGTATATATATATATATATATATATATATATATATATATATATATATATATATATATATATATATATATATATATATATATATATCTATCTCAAGAAATGTTGGTAACAAGCAGTTGGTGGTAGCCATTGACCTCCATAGTATTTATTCACCTACTATGAAAGCCAGTGGATACCAGCAACTTGGTAATCCAACGTTATTTGAACTATCTTTTGTGTTCAGCAGAAGAAAAAAGGCTTTGAAGAATTTTCATTACTGCGTTAACTATCCCTTTAACATGATGTAACATTAATGTAAGTCAGTGAAGTAATGTTAACTAATGGGAGCTTATTGCAAAAGTGCCAAATTTTTATATTTCTCCAGATTCCAGTTTATTTGTTAACGTTGTTTAACAAGCATTAACATTTTCATAGCTGGGTCATGTCAGTTCATAGTGTATTTACTAATGTTATTAGATAATACTAAAGAAATATTGTTCACGTTTAGCTCATGTTAATTTTTTTTGAGTGATTTCAGTAGGTTCTCAAATCTGTTCGTTTTTCAGTTTTATTGAATCTTTTAATATCTTGCCATTTATAAATGGGTATTAGTTTTCAGCATTAAAACTGAAAATGTCAATGTCACAATTATGTGGACAGGTTTTATAAAGTGCCAATGGGAATTTGATATATTTAAACATTCAGTTTCCATTTTCTAACAAATAAACCCACATTTAAGTGATCTCATATCAAAACCAGGATTTTGACTTTGTACAATCCTCATAATATCATACTTTTGTTTGCTGACCTATGGCAGAGTATCATCCAGTTGTTTTTTATATGCCCATTTGAGCAATCCGGCTGTTTTATTAAGCCCTAAGAGAGGCATATCCATCCTCTTTCACAAGAGAGGGATTACCGCACGCATGATTTGGGCTGTATCCAGATCACTGTCATATCTTGTCAAATGTTGGAAAAACAATTGAAAAGCAGCATCTGCTCCCTTTTTGTCCTGGGTTTAACGAGTTGAGCTTTTTAGTTAGTCTCAATGTGAGGTATGTTGTTTCAACCTGGCAGTCCTTGACCCTAGAGTTGTTCACTTCAGTGTTTTTTGTTTTGTACTACTTGTACGGTACAGAGCACTGTTTGCTCTTGCAGTTGCACCATATTTCATGCCGCTTACCATTAAAACACCAAAACGGATTTAGCTGTCATATTTTCCTCACAGCCCCCACCTTTTTTTCATTTTTGCAAAGCAGCGGCTCATTTCACTAATTAGTTTTGGACTTGTAGTTTCAGTTAAGAAGTTAAAAGGCATTGAGCTTGACTTAACACTTCCTTCCTTCCAGTCCTATCTGTCCTTTCATGAACACACTTAGTAATAAACTCTATAACAAAATAAATAACTCTAAAACTAAACAAATTTTTGAAAATTCAAATAAGCTTTGCAGATCTTTATTAGAAAGCTATGATTTTTGAGGAAAACATTCCAGGATTTTTGTCCCCAGAATGTGTTTGTGAAGTTTCAGCTGAAAACACCCCACAGATTATTATTATAACATCTGGAAAATGTCATTTTTTTGAGCAATAAACAGTTGGCAGAAGCCACGACACACACAAATACTTCGATAACATTCGCTATGCGCTTTAACAAAACGACACGCACACAAATACGGTTAAAACATTAGCTGTTAGCTATAGCACAAAAACAATATTTCAGATGGTTGTAATATTTCCATGTCATATCAGAGATAAGGGGAAGATAAACAAAACATGTCTCTAAGTCTAGAAGTTTGTACTCAAATGAGATTAATTAGATTGAATTACTCCACCTGCATATAAAGGACATGAACACACATACAGGCTGTGTGCTATTAGATAACTCTACTAGACAGGCTGTGTTAATTGGCTCCGTTAGCTACAGCAGTTCACATGAACTAGAGAGATGGGATGGTGGGATATTCATCCATCACGCAGCCTGGCAAGTTAGGGAGAGATCTATAGATGAGGCTTCATCAGCCTGGAGAGACTGATGGGGCAATATAGCAAAGTGATGTGGAAAGTCAAGGCTGATTTGTATGAGTGTATGACAGTGGTTCTCGACCTTTCCCTCTACTCTCAGTCTCACAGGCAGCATATCATTTCAACATGCATATGACATCATCGCCACAACCAACCAGCCATCATTTTAGGATTTTTTAATGTAATAATATTAAAAAATATAAGTTAAATTTTGGTTCATTTTAATGTGAAGTTGTGATTTAGATGATGATGAAATTTAAAACAAATTACAATGTAAAAAATAAATAAATAAATTAAATAATTAAATAATAATAATAGTAATAATAATACTAGTAGTAATGTTGTGGAAACAATGTAAGACATTTGGCTAAGGCTGGAATACACTATGCAACTTATAAAAATCTGTACAGATTTTAACATTTATATTAAATCTAGACAATTGCTACAACAACAACAACAATAGTAATGTTGTTGAAACAATGTAAGACTTTTGCCTAAGGCAAATATTTTAAAATTTATATTCATTCTAGACAATTACTATAACAACAAAACAACAACAACAATAATAACAATTTATTATTATTATTATTATTATTATTATTATTATTATTATTAATTAAGCAACTTAAATGTATGTTTTTTTTTTTTGTTTTTTTTTTTTACATTTCTACAAACTTCTCATTTTAAAGTGCAGGGACAGTTAAAGACCCAAAATAATGCATAACATATTTAAGTTCAACAAATTCTAATTGTTTGTTTGTCTAAAGACTTCTACTTTTTAAAGTGCAGGGACATTTAAAGACCCAAAACCAATGACAACAATGACAACAGCAATGACGATGATAATAATAATAATAATAATAATAATAATAATAATAATAATAATAATAATAATAATACAATTATTTATGTATTTAGGTTCCACACTCAGTTTTAAAGTGCAAGTTATTTAATTTAACAAAATCTGAAAAACAAACAATAATAATAATGACGACAACAACAACAACAACACAATGATTTATTTATGTTTACTTTAGGTTCTACACTCGTCTCAGTTTTAAAGTGCAGGGACAGTTAAAGGGTACATAACATCCACAGTTTCACCTAATCTCATGTTAATCCTGAGTACCTATAGAGTAGTACTGTATCCTTAATATCTCCGAAAAGTCTTTAGTTTTATCATATTTATGAAAGAAAAATATAGCTTTCAGATTTTCTCAGGAAAAAGCCGAGCTTCTGGAGGCGTGCCGTGGACGGAGCTAAGTTCGACGATCACTTGCGCTGGGATTGCCAATAAAACACAGATATTTGATGCTGTTTCACTTACCATCTGCAGTTCTGAATCATGACCGGGATCTTTTATAGCTGGGACCGCTCAATGTGCAAATCCAGCGTTGAACTGGGCCTTGTATATGAAACGTTCATCAACAAACATACACTTGCAAAACTCCATTGCTGCCCCGGAAAAAGGAGCTGCATCCACTGTTCACGTAACGCTGGGTTCTTCAGGAAGCTGAGCAAAGTTATCTTTGCCTTACAACCAAAACCACACTTCTTTAGAGACATTCTTCCTGAGTAAATCCCTTTAAGTTGTGCAGCCGAATGAAGCGCGTCGATGGGCGCGCTCTCTTTCTCACGGTCTAGCCGACGTGAGCGTGGGCACGCTTTTTCGGGAGAAACTTAAACTTTGGCCATGTTTAGCATGAGAATCCCACTCTTTAACACTGTAAACAACTAAATATACGAAACGCCATTGTACCCCCCCCCCCCTTTAAAGACCCCAAACAATGCATAATGTGTTATTATAGTAACTATTATAGTTATAGTTTAGCAATTTCTGAAATAAATAAATGAATAAATAATCCCTTCACATATCTTTCTTGTGTGTGAGAACTTTTTGGACAAACAAAGCATCACACAGCACTATGAAATAAGTTAATGCGATCACCAGACAATTAATAGTTTTTTTGTAATGAGACGTAATGGCTGAATCATGACTTCTGTCTTTTCTATTTGTTTAATCAGAGATAAACCTGAATGTTATTTTTAAGAAGTGGATGTCTCGGCTGCAAATTGCAAACCGCTGGGGTATGACTGAAAACCCAGTGCTTTTAATGTAGATAGAAGACCCACTTGTGTGTGTAATGTCAGTGTGAGTAAGACTCTGACTCATCACTTTACTGGCCTCACTGTGCTGTGGTTAAACTACAGAGTAATTACTTCACATGCTCTGACACCATACTGTCAGACCCAAGTTACTGCTATTCCAAAGATTGTGAGTTTTTAAGAGTACTTTTCCCCACGCTTCTCTCTCTCCTCTCGACAGAAACCTTGAGAGACCTATATTCTGCAGATTTATTGTGCCAGCGGGAATACCATGTCAATATCAAATTACATATTGGCACATATTACATATTATCTCTGTCCTCCAGAGCCCTGTAGCTTCCTGCCTGATTTATAGCTGTTGATTGTTAACAGTCCACATCGCTGATTTACGGCCCCCCCTGTACCACACCTAAGAGATGCCACTGACTGCTCCAGCTATCCTGCTGTATTACATAGAAACCTAGAGCACTCAAGCCTGCACATAAACCAACAGACAATCCAGAAAACTAGTATGCAGTTCAGTTTCGGTTTCACACATTCAGGGTATGTAGGACAGGATGAATGAGTGGATGGATGTGAACTGTAGGGCCCTATTTTTTCCAAAATTCCATTTTATTTTCTTAATTAACTAATTAATTAATTTTATTTATTTATTTATTTAAATATTATTTTTTCTAGACTTTGTTTTAAGGGTTAAATCTATTAAATCTATTAAAAGTTTAACAAAAATTACATTGTTAAGGCATTATTATTATTATTATTATTATTATTATTATTATTATTATTATTATTATTTTTACAAATTCAGTTTTATTTTTACAAAATTCTTCTTCTTTTTTTTAATAATCAAATGCAAATTAGTTGAGTTTATAAAAAAATATATATTTTATTTATTTATTTATTTATTTGCATTTCCTTATTCCAGAAATATTGTGTTTGTGCATTTTTCTGGTGAACAAATTATGGTAATAGTTTTTTTTTCTGTCCCCCTTTCTTTAAGTTAAACCAAACTTTTTGATAGGTTGCTGTGAAGACCTTTGCATTTCTGTATATGATATGACAATGTTTTTTTTTTCTGGAGAAAAAAAAAATGCTGATGAAGTAACTCTCAGAGAAGTTCTAGACAATTATAGAAGCTGAAAAAACAGGAGTCACATATATATATATATATATATATATATATATATATATATATATATATATATATATATATATATATATATATATATATATATATATGTATATGTGTTTTTTTTTTTTTATATTCACAGACACTAGTTGATATCGCATTTTAATTTGAGTGTACTGATTAGGGATGCTCATTTCGGTTAATTTTCCTGATCGACAACCGCTGCTCATCAACCGAACATTAACCGTTAACTGATCAAATTAGTTAGTATAAAATAAAAATATATGGTGATACATAAAAATTACAAACAAATATTTTATTTTAACTCGCAAACAGCAGCAGAGCAACAATAAAAATTCACGTATCCTCAAATTATTACGCACCAGCAGAGAATAGTGTTGCAAAGACCCTGACTCCCAATCTCCTTTTTGAACGCACGTTTAGAAAGAAATGTATCTTTACGGATTACATAGCCTAATGAAATAGATTTTTTCAGATTTGTTTTGTTTCGTTAAGTAAACATTTAAAGCTTTCTATTTATATATTCACTGAAAAAAATACAAATGATCGCGCTGGCGCCTCCATGCCCTGCAATGCGGTTCCAGCTTCCACTCTCCAAAAATGAAATGCACCTAGCGCACATTTATCTAGGTTAGCTACTTTAACTGTTTTAGATCTATAGATTTTATTTCATGCAAGTCGTGATGATTTGAGAAGGCAAATTGTTCAGACTATGAACTTCCGCTGGCCGCTGTTCGTTACTTAAAAAAAAAAAAAAGAAATAAAAAAATATTTAACGAGCAAAAAAAAAAGCTCAAAGTTTTTCTAAATTAACTTAATATAAAAACGAAACAAAATATAATCACTTTGCCATTACATACAAAATGTAACTAGCCTATTTTAATAGCTGAAGGAGGCGTGCATGGCGACATGCTGTAGGACTGGAGCGCTGCCTGTTAACTGTTAGTCCCGCGGCAAAAACACCATCACAAATATCTGTGGTCAATTTGCGGTTCGGGGCTTCTCATCCAATGGACATATGTATGTTTCTATTCATAGCACGTTTTTGAAGCGTAGCGCAATATAGCCAATCTCTTGATTTTATGAATGCAGTGGCCAGTCGGAGGCGGTTAGGTTACAATCCTCTCAGCACCCAAAATGCTGGTAGTGTTCTGTTCAGTTCTGCTCTACGTTCGTGAACTATCATTAAAACAGAAAATGTAGACATGATGTAAATAAGAGATTAATTGAGCAGTTTAAAGGTTATTTTATTACTCTTTATTAACTTTGAGAAAGTGATGAACTACATTAAGATGTGTGACAGCTTTTTCAAGTGATTGTAAGGGAGCACCGCGCCCATTGCGCACTTTCTAGGCTATTATCCATTCAGAATCCATTCACTCACGGATTCACTCTGATAGCCATTTATCCAATATTGCTGCTTGCCATTGTGTTGCGTATAGGCTGCATCAGTTAAGTGAAGGTGAAGCAGGTGCTTGCTCTGCGAAATATGTCTGTATAGCCATATTTATATAAGCCTGTATAGCCTAAGCATGCTGCACGTGTCGACACTCGCCTGTGAGTAAACAAATTCTTATGTATAGCATTGTTCTTTCACCGTGCAGCAAAGTAAAAAAAAAAAATACTTTTAAACCGTTTAACTGATATCATTAATCGGTTAAAATTCTTACTGGTGGTTAACAGTTAAACGGTCAATTTGAGCATCCCTAGTACTGATCTAACGTACTTTTGATTTATTCAACCAAAATTTGGCAAGTTCTTTGTTTCCGCGTTACACAGTAATTTCTATTTTTATGACTGAATTCTGTGATTCACTTTCTTGTCGTTCCAAACCCGTAAGACCTTAGTCCATCTTCAGAACACAAATTAAGATATTTTTGATAAAATCCAAGAGCTTTCTGACCCTGCATAGACAACCACACAACTGACATGTTCAAGACCCAAAAAGGTAGTAAGGACATTGTTAAAGTAGTCCATGTGACATCAGGGCTTCAACTGTAATGTTATCAAGCCACAAGAATATGTTTTGTGCGCAAAGAAAACAAAAATAATGACTTTATGCAATGATTTTGTCTCTTGTGTATGAGTCCTCAACATGTGTTCACAAGAGTAGGTTTGGAACAGCATGAGGTTGAGTAATTACAGAATTTTCATTTTTGGGTGTGCTGTTCCTTTAATTCCTTGTTCTTTGCGTACTTTTTAGTGTTTTCTCTTTAAAAAAAAAAGAGAGAGAATCGGTTCATCCTGTTTGCAGTAGTCTTGTAGTGATCTTGCCCGGGGCTCTACAAAACCTGTGCTCTTACCTCTGCCATATACTTCAAATCAATAGCAGAGACGCTGTGCAAAAGTCATTGATTTCCATTAGACTCGTGCTTCCTTGATATATTTCTTATGATAAGTGGTTTTTATGATATTGAATGTGTCAGTGAATCATATGATTTCTACTTACCCTTACAGAAAAATACTGTGCAGGTACACAGGGAAAGCTTAGAATCGCAATACCATGGTACTTTGATTTATGCCATGGTACTAAAAGATTATCATACTGATAAACCATGATATAGAGTGGGGCAAATAAGTATTTGATACACTGCCAATTTTTCAAGTTTTCGTACTTACAAAGAATGGAGAGATTTGTAATTTTCATCGTAGGTACACCTCCTATGAGAGAAAGAATCCAAAAAAATAAAAATCCAGAAAATTACATTGTATGATTTTTAAATAATTAATTTCCATTTTATTGCATGAAATACGTATTTGATACAATAGAAAAATAGAACTTAATATTTGGTACAGAAACCTTTGTTTACAATTACAGAGGTCAGACATTTCCTGTAGTTCTTGACCAGGTTTGCACACACTGCAGCAGGGATTTTGGCCCACTCCTCCATACAGATCTTCTCCAGATCTGGGGCTGTCGCTGGGCAACACAGAGTTTCAGCTCCCTTCATAGATTTTCTATTGGGTTCAGGTCTGGAGACTGGCTAGGCCACTCCAGGACCTTGAAATGCTTCTTACGGAGCCACTGCTTAGTTGCCCTGGCTGTGTGTTTGAGGTCATTGTCATGCTGGAAGACCCAGCCACGACCCATCTTCAATACTCTTACTGAGGGAAGGAGGTTGTTGCCCAAAATCTTGCAATACATGGCCCCATCCATCCTCCCCTCAATACGGTGCGTGATGTTTCCACCCCCATGCTTCACGGTTGGGATGGTGTTCTTGGGAGTGTACTCATCCTTCTTCCTCCAAACACGGCAAGTGGAGTTTATACCAGAAAAAATAATATTTTTGGTTTAATCTGACCACATGACCTTCTCCCATGCCTAATCCACGACGGTGTAGTGAGTTACTACTGGTAACCGTTGAGACTGTGGTCCCAGCTCTCTTCAGGTCATTGACCAGGTCCCCCCGTGTAGTTCTAGGCTATCCTTAGACAGCTCTTTGGTCTTGCTCATAGTGGAGAGGTTGTGAGAGCCAGAATTCTTGCTGGTTGGTAGGTGATTAAACACTTATTTCATGCAATAAAATTAAAATTAATTATTTAAAAATCATACAATGTGATTTTTCTGGATTTGTTTTAGATTCTGTCTCTCATAGCTGATGTGTACCTACAATGAAAATTACAGATCTCTCCATTCTTTGTAAGTGGGAAAACGTGAAAAACTGGCAATATATCAAATACTTATTTGCCCCACTATATGTCCAAAAAACAGTAACAAGATACAGAAATGTTTGTAAGTTCATCACACATGCTGTAACTTCCACCACCATATTCATTCTTACATTTTATTTTGCTTTTAACTATCTGCACAGTTGACTCTCAGAGCAACAGCAAGAACGCAACAGCTGTTATTTGTGCTCTTTTTTTTTTTTTTTTAAATAACAGTGCTCGCAAGTAGCGAAGATACTTTTGACACCATGCTAATCGCATGTGAAGTTAAAGTGAAGGGCTAGTGTGAACGCAAAAGCAGTAATGGAACAGAATGAATAATTCAGCTCCATCCAACACATTTCACATGTTTTTCCCCTCTCTTTTATGACATCTCAGAAGGCAGATGAGGATGAGGAGGAGGCGCTCGGGATATTGGAGTAGGATAATTATGGCGGCGCAATACAATTGCGGTGGGTAATGACGGAGCTAAGCTGATGTACAGCACAGCGGGTTATTGTCACTCTGTGGACCCTCCCTGTAGCACACAGGCCTGGAGTTATGAGAAGTTATGAGAGACACTGTAGAGGAGACATAAGATAAACTTAAATCACTCTCAAGGCTCCTTGTGGCAATTTAACAATCTGCCCACATCCTGTAGTAATTTGGCTGTGCTTGTTCGGGCCTTTTGATATCTCATGGCTCATTAGCTCAGTGGGTTTCGCTAAGTTTTAAACTATTTTTATAAGATTCTTCTCCAAAAAACTACGAGGGAAAAGATGAGACCTGTGAGAAACTAATGCAAGCCATATTTTTCTAGAAATGTGCAGTTGAGACAAAGCAATACAAGCAACAATAGCTCCCACCACCACTGGAAGAGAGAAAGTAATCATTAATGTCAACAAAACTGCCTGAACAAGAACAAAAACCTTACACTGTGCGTAAAAGATATATTGTATGCTAAAATTATAAAAAAAAAATTCAAAAAAAATGTCACTGCAGCTGCAGCAACACTATATAGTATCTTCTGAAATAGTCTGGACCTGCTGAAATGACCAGTTAAAGTGTCATGAAACCCTAAAACACATTTTTTAACATATATGTACAGGTTGCATATCAGTGAAAACTATAATAGCAGTCATTATTTTTATTGTAAAAATTTTTTGGAGCCATTTTGGTCATCTAATTAAACCTGTGTCACGAAAACACGCAATCCTATTTCCTACGCGTTGAGTTCTGGGAAATTGCTTTGTCTTTTCCGCCATACTGGGGGGATCATGTTGCCGTTTCACATGGTTTCGCTATTGAGTTTAGGACAGCATTTAGATTTTCTGTCGCGTTTGTGAAAAATGTCACCATTGTATGTTATTCATGCTGCATTGAGACTTGCAATAGTAACTCAGATCATCGTTCCGAGAGAAAACTGGACAATGCAGTATGTTTTTCACATTTTCTACGTGTAAAAACACCAAGGGTAGCAGTTCGCGGAGATGGTGAGAAGATGCCGGATAGTAATAAATGTCAACGATTAAACCCACTGCCTGTCACTCAATAAAAGGATCACATTGCTGCGTGTTTTTGAAAGTTTTGGTATAGTTTGGTTTAATAATTAACAACACCTTTGCGAGTATGACTCTCTAGGCTTGTGAATGAGCAGAACTTGAACAGGGACTTTCTAAAATGCTGAACAGAAAGATGTGGCTTAATGCACCAAGACAGTAATAAAGACAAAATTGTGCGGCATACTACGTGCAGATATTCATGTGAGCCCAAAATATGAACATAACGCGTTTATTGACGTTAAGCATTTTCCTAAACACAATTGTGCTCCTAAACGGCAATATTTAAAGAGCACATTTTGCACACACCTTACTAATAAAGCATACTCTGTGCAGGAAAAAAAAAACAGATGAGCCCAAATTCTGAACCGTAAATATAACTGTTTGAATGTATAAGCCATGCTAAGTGTGTTTTCCTGTTTGTTTTTCCCTTGTATGGTTTTCTAAATGAAGGAAAACCTTTCACGTGTAAATAAATGCATGGCGTTAATATTCTGGCCTCATCTGCACGTCTTTTAGCAATACTGGCGTAGTACATAAACCAGCATTTTAAAATGCTACAAAACCGTAAACAAGCTCACAGGTTTTTTATTTTGGTTGTCATTTGTTAAAATAAGTATAAAAATACAGCATGTTTGTGTCTGTCTGCTGAATGTGACCCACAATTTCTGATTCTTCTTCGTGGCCATAGAAACATGAATATTTACAATGACAATATTGTATACTTTTGTCATATAAAAGTTTACAACAAAGAAACTGAAGGACTTCTGTCAGCTTGTTGAATACAGACTTTTATTTGGATATTCTACCATATGGCCGCTGATGCAGCAGCAAGCGTCCAGCAGGCGACTCTGTTCTCAAAAGCTCTACAAAAGTTAAGTGAAAAGTAAAATGATCATGCAACATGATTAAATGGCTTCTCTTCTCTGCAGTCGATACAATGGTGGCGGCGTCCCAACATGCAACGTGGCGTGATGCAGATTCACATTCTCTATAGGTTTTGTTAGTTCACCTGTTTCGAGTCTTCGGGTTTTTTAGGGAAGTAACATATAACATTAATTATATTTTGCTAAAATGAACGAAATGACTCAACAAAAGATTTGTTCATTTTGCAGAACGAGACTCAAAGGTCAGAGTTGGTAAAATGATCCGAACTTCCCATCACTAGTACTAGATCGATGTACTCCAGTGTTGCCAAGTCCTCGATTTTCCTGCAGAATTGGGCTACTTTCATACTGTTGCCTCGGGTTGTTTTTCATGTCCGTGGGTTGAAGCGAACCCAGTAACGTAATATTTAGCCCCTGGAGTGCTAATTTTACCTCAGGAACCCCACCACAAAATGTGTGTTTTACCCTCTGGAACGTGATTTTTACTGGGGGACCCACCTCGAAATGCGATTGGGCTACTTTTGGGTTAGTTTTGAGTAGCAGTTGGGCGGGTTTTGTTGTGAAAACCTGGCAACCCTGATGTACTACCAAGTTTCGCGCTTTGACATCACATGCAAAACCCGCAAAACGATGGCAGCCCCTACGGATGCATTTCTAAATATACAAATGACATAAAATAAAAGGTAAAACAACTTCTCTTGCCGTATGCACCATTTTTTCCCTGGTCCGTTTCCCTCAAATAAGCAAGGAGTAAGCACCTCTGGTGATAGAAATGATTACCACAATTCCTTGCTCTCAGGCAGTTTGGCATGACTTGCCTGGAATGCTACAAAGTCGTGAGTTGTGGTTTGAAGTTGTGACTTATGGGCTCAAAAACCCATGGAACACAGCATTACAGCGGAGAATTCAAATCTAATGAACGAGCTTCCGCGCTGTCACTTAATCTCAGTAAACATGATATTTAATACGTGGAGCGTGCATGAGAGCGCAGTTATTGCGTTTAACAATACTCGTTCTGCAGATCATAGGTTATATCCTTGCTGGATCAAGCGTGTCTCGGGAAGTATCAACATATTTCCTAGGGGTGTAACAATAGAGAGAGTGATTCCGGGTCAGCTGTTCTGCTGTGAAGTCTCGCTCAGCACTTGGGAATTGTAGTTTACGGAGTGTTTTGAAGACGAATGGCGCGTGCAGCTTCGTGGCAGACACAGATAGTCGCCAAAACCGAAACTAACCAGATAAAGAAAAGAAAACAGACCAGAAGCCATGGAGAGGACATGACGCGCGGCTGATAAGTGCGTCTACAAGTATTTATAGAGGCTATATTCAGGTTTGTGATATACACTACTCAAACATACATATGGTGTTTGTTTCACTTCAGATATTTTTGGGATAGGGAGGCAATTGTATTGGGATGATAGACACACCTCATTTTGTGTTTTCCACGTAATGGTCTCGCTGTGTACAGTGTGCTTACATATTGGAGCCAATACCAAAAGACAACTCTTTTCAATGTGGCATCAATTTCAACATTCTGTGGGTATAAAAAGCTGGTATTGTCAGTAAGTCATTCAAAGTTCATCATTCAAACAGCCATGAACACACAACGTCACTTAATGGTTGAGCAGTGCCACCTGGCCATGGCGCGCCTTCGGGTCGGTGGCAGGCAGTCAGATGTTGCTCGTGAACTTGGTGTGTCTCAAAGTGTCATCAGCAGACTTGCATCAAGACACAGAACTACTGGCAGAGTTCATGACAGACCCAGGAGTGGACCTCCACGGGTGACAGGCTGCAACGATGACCAGTACCTAAGGACCTATGCACTCAGACATCGTTATGCAACTTCCACACAGCTGCAGGCCCATTTACGAGATGTGAGGGGTACTAGGGTTTCCAGACAAACCATTCGCAACCGACTCCACCGCTTTATTTGAATGCCAGAGGACCGTTGCAGGTGAATCCACTGACACCAAGACACCGCCGTGAACGTTTGCTGTGGGCACAAGACCATGTGACCTGGACAATGCAGCAGTGGTCTCACCTTGCAGTGGGTCACTTTCCACAGAAATGATGATTGTCAGCGTTGCTGGAGAAGGCGATGTGAGCGATACGCTGAGGTCAACATGGTCCCCAGGCTTCGCTTTGGTGGAGGAGGTGCAACAGTCTGGACAGGCATCACCAGTTAGCGCAAAACAGATTTGGTTTTTGTAAATGGCTCAGTCACTGCACGTTCTTACCTCAGAGACATCATAGAACACATCATCATCCAATTCCACCAGCACACCCCCAACTTTTTGTTCATGGATGATAATGCTCCACCACATCGTGCCAGAATTGTCACAGCTCGACTTCAGGAAGTCGGAGTGCCTCATATGGTATGGCCAGCAATGTCCCCTGACCTGAACCCCATAGAGCAAGTCCGGAACCAGCTGAAGCAGAGACTGGATGATCGTACCCCACCCCCACGTGACCTGGCAGAACTGCGTGTAGCACATGTGGAAGAGTGTAATGCATTGCCTCAGAACAGCATCATAAGGCTAGTGAGGAGCATGAGACGTCGCTGTCAAGCTGTCATTGCGGCAAATGGTGGAAATACCCGCTACTGACATTGTCAATTTTTGTTATTTGGGGCTATCCTTGTTATTGTCTAAATTTGGGGGGTAAACTAATGAAAATGGTGTTTCTTCTCATTCATTATTAGTAATATCAAAGGGAACTTTTACTTATTTCATTAAAACAATGCTAAACAATGCACCTGATAAAGGATGTATTGAGTCTATTGGCCACTAACAGTACAGTACAGGAGGTGTTTCATGTTTCTGGGACATCCTGACAGAGAATCAAAGTAGTAGTATCAAACAGTAGTAGAATTCTAGTAGAATCAAACAATGTAAGTAGCAGAGAGCTGGAGCAAATGAAACCTGAAACATTTGAATTTGGGTAGAAAAATGTAGTCGAAAATAAAATAAAATGCTGCAGAGCTTAAGAGGTTAAAACTTAATTGAACATTCCAAATGTTTCTTAGAGTGGACAAGCCAGTGTTTATTTCTGTCTAGTCTACACTGGAGTTATCTCATTTTAGTTTACTCAGTTAAGCTGGCTGCACTAAAAAGAGAAATGTTTTATTCTGACTAGTCTACATTGGAGGTATTTATTTCATTTTTGTTTTCTCAGGTATGCTGACTGCACTAAAAATGTGAAGCCAAAGTTTATAAAGAAAAAGTTCAGTTGCTGCTGTTGTTGTTATTAAGTTAAGTGAATCTATTGTTCCTTAGCATTACTGCTAAGATGACATGAACCCCTACCCCCAAAGCGAACAGAACCGGACCGAACCGTGGCTCCAAAACCGTGAACCGAACCGAATCGCGTCATTGGTGTATCGTTACGCCCCTAATATTTCCTATTCTCTCATGCTCCACACATGAACCAGCACATGCGCACGTATCATGTCTTCTTCAAATAAAATACAGGTCCTTCTCAAAAAATTAGCATATTGTGATAAAGTTCATTATTTTCTGTAATGTACTGATAAACATTAGACTTTCATATATTTTAGATTCATTACACACAACTGAAGTAGTTCAAGCCTTTTTTTTGTTTTAATATTGATGATTTTGGCATACAGCTCATGAAAACCCAAAATTCCTATCTCAAAAAATTAGCATATTTCATCCGACCAATAAAAGAAAAGTGTTTTTAATACAAAAAAAGTCAACCTTCAAATAATTATGTTCAGTTATGCACTCAATACTTGGTCGGGAATCCTTTTGCAGAAATGACTGCTTCAGTGCGGCGTGGCATGGAGGCAATCAGCCTGTGGCACTGCTGAGGTGTTATGGAGGCCCAGGATGCTTCGATAGCGGCCTTAAGCTCATCCAGAGTGTTGGGTCTTGCGTCTCTCAACTTTCTCTTCACAATATCCCACAGATTCTCTATGGGGTTCAGGTCAGGAGAGTTGGCAGGCCAATTGAGCACAGTAATACCATGGTCAGTAAACCATTTACCAGTGGTTTTGGCACTGTGAGCAGGTGCCAGGTCGTGCTGAAAAATGAAATCTTCATCTCCATAAAGCTTTTCAGCAGATGGAAGCATGAAGTGCTCCAAAATCTCCTGATAGCTAGCTGCATTGACCCTGCCCTTGATAAAACACAGTGGACCAACACCAGCAGCTGACATGGCACCCCAGACCATCACTGACTGTGGGTACTTGACGACACTGGACTTCAGGCATTTTGGCATTTCCCTCTCCCCAGTCTTCCTCCAGACTCTGGCACCTTGATTTCCGAATGACATGCAAAATTTGCTTTCATCCGAAAAAAGTACTTTGGACCACTGAGCAACAGTCCAGTGCTGCTTCTCTGTAGCCCAGGTCAGGCGCTTCTGCCGCTGTTTCTGGTTCAAAAGTGGCTTGACCTGGGGAATGCGGCACCTGTAGCCCATTTCCTGCACACGCCTGTACACGGTGGCTCTGGATGTTTCTACTCCAGACTCAGTCCACTGCTTCCGCAGGTCCCCCTCTCGTTGTGCAGCGTTTTCTGCCACACTTTTTCCTTCCCACAGACTTCCCACTGAGGTGCCTTGATACAGCACTCTGGGAACAGCCTATTCGTTCAGAAATTTCTTTCTGTGTCTTACCCTCTTGCTTGAGGGTGTCAATGATGGCCTTCTGGACAGCAGTCAGGTCGGCAGTCTTACCCATGATTGCGGTTTTGAGTAATGAACCAGGCTGGGAGTTTTTAAAAGCCTCAGGAATCTTTTGCAGGTATTTAGAGTTAATTAGTTGATTCAGATGATTAGGTTAATAGCTCGTTTAGAGAACCTTTTCATGATATGCTAATTTTTTGAGATAGGAATTTTGGGTTTTCATGAGCTGTATGCCAAAATCATCAATATTAAAACAAAAAAAAGGCTTGAACTACTTCAGTTGTGTGTAATGAATCTAAAATAAATGAAAGTCTAATGTTTATCAGTACATTACAGAAAATAATGAACTTTATCACAATATGCTAATTTTTTGAGAAGGACCTGTATATGCAAAATGGGCATTATTCAGCAGCACGTCTGATCATGAACGCGATGACACAACGAATGATTGTGATACACAGCAAACAAGGATATAGACCGAAAAATTAAAGAAGAGTAAACAAAAAGTAACAATGTGTTTATTCTTTCTTTTTTAAACTGATGTGTGCTATTTATTCTAGGACTGTAATGCTGGTAAACCTAAAAATATTAATAGAACTTTTCAATGTTCTTCTTCATTTTTCACATAGACCAATATCTCTGCTCATTTATTACAAATAATAATTTATCAAAACATATTTGGTTTGTTCATGATACTTGTTAATCTCCAATGGTACAATTTCTTGAGAGTTCATATCTTTTTTTTTTCTCTTTCTTTCTTTCTCTGCTCATATTTTAATATTCATTTGTCTGTATTATCAGTGTGTTGTAGGTCTGTGTTTTATTGGTTCTGTTCTCCCCACTTTTTCTATAGCTTTACATGCCCATTTCTTGAGTCTTTTTCAAACTTGAGGTGTGAACGACCAGTGCTCAAACAACGGTGTTTCATGACACTTTAAAAGCATCTTATTACATGGTTCTCTGTAATACTCACTTCTGATTGGTCAGTTGAGCCATTCTGTGGTTAAATATATTTGTATAATGGCTCCCGAAGTATATAATTGACTGTTGCCCTGGCAACCAGTCTGCTACATGGTGTGAATTTCATGTCTTTCATTTCACATGAGTAATTTCAACTTCTCAATATTTTATTTATATCACAAAATAAAATATGGGGGTTCAAATTCAGTTTTTGTTTGTATGGATGTATGCATGTAAATAAGTAAATAAATAACACAATGGCTTGCTTCACAATTAAAATTAAGCACATTAGCATAAGGCTGCAGCATAACAATAACAACAATATTCAATTAATTTGTTCCCAGAAAATATTTTATTTACAATTTTTATTAATTTTTAGTATTTTTCTTAATGGGGTATGGTCTGCAATTTTAAATAGTATGGTAAAATGAAAATAATAGTTAATTTTAATGATTTAATAAATAATATAAAACAAATCATAGCAGTTAAGCATAAGGCTGCAACATAACGCATATATACATAGAAAATTAAAATATATTTATTTTATATTCATTTCTATTTCATGCCTTAAAATTATTACAGAATAATAAATATTGTTAATGTAATTTATAATGGTATCTGCAAGCCGTTGCCTGAAAATTAAAATTAAGCAGATTAGCATATGGCTACATCATAACTTGTTCGTTCATTCCTTCTTTTTCTTTCTTTCTTCCTTCCTTCCTTCCTTCGAAGGATTATCTACTGTTTTTTTAAATGAATTTCTATTGTGCACCTTAGTATCATCTATAAGAGGGTATGGTGTGTTGATTAATTAAAAAGTAAAATAATAATTTTAATTATTCAATAATTAGAAGTAATAATTAAAAAAAAAATCATAGCAGTTAAGCATAACGCTGCTACATAAAACACATAGGCCTATACAATTTAAATATATTTATTTTTTATTAATATGTATTTCATGGCTTAATTATTACAAAATAATACATTTAACTTCCATACAATTAAATTTTTTTTTTCATGCCTTAGAATTATTACAAAATAACAAATACATTATGCATGTAATTTGGTAACTGCAAGTTGTTGCCATAAAATGAATTAAAATTAGTATATTAAAATGAAAATTAAAAGGCTGCAGCATAACAACTTGTGAATTAATTAATTTATTTATTTATTAATTTATTAATTAATTAATTCGTTCCTTTATTTGTTCATTCATTCATAATATTTCCATTTACTTTTTTTATTCATTTTTATTGTGCACCTTAGTACTTTTCATAATGGGGTATGGTTTGTAGATTAATTAAAACATAAAATTAAAATAATAGTTCATTTTAATTATTTAATAATTAATGATAATTATTAGTTAAATTTAAATGATAAAAATCATAGCAGTTAAGCATAAGGCAACATAACATAATAACATAACATAACACACATATACATATATTTATTTTTAATTAATGTTTATTTTGTGCCTTATAATTATTACAAAATAATAAATATTAAGCATGTAATTTATAGTGGTAACTGCAAGTCGTTGCCATAGTGGCAATATGCAAATCTCTTCTACGGGAGTCTGTGAAAAGTATCCTTTGAAACAGTTTGCATCCTTCCACATCTTCAGCGTTCAAATGGCTGTATGTCCAGTGTCAAAAGTCATCTAACCCCTAGAATCATGCCCATGGTTTCACTTGAGCCCTGTGCATCATTAATTCAGAGGTAAGCCGAGCCACCCTGGAGATATGTGAATGGCTGCTTCACTAGCAGTAATTAAAGTCTAGGATGGGCTGAGCAGCAGTCAATGCCCCCGGGCTTATTCTGTGTGACTCCCATTTCAGTCTCCCGCCCCCTGCCTTCCTCACGCACACTTCCAGAAGCTTTCTTATTTTGATTGTTGAATTTCTCTTATGCTGGAATGCCAAATGCAACCAGCACTAACTCTGAATGATTACTTTATTCCAAACAAGTACAGACATTTGTCTGGTTATAAATACTGTCAATAGTCACAACTTTGAAATGTTAGGGACAGTTCCTCAGAATTAGTTACGCTCTTTCATGGCAATCCAAACCTGTATGCCTTGTTTCATTGAACAGAAAAAGGGGGACTTTTCGAAGAATATCCTGTCTGGTCTTTTTTAATATAATGAATGAGGACTGGGGCAAGTTCTGAAATGCAATAAAAACACTAAAATATTATGACATAAGTGGTACGTGCAACTGGTTCTGAAGCCATACTGTAGCTTTGTGTGAGGAACTGACTACAATAGTTATTTAAACTAATTTAAGAGTCTTGATATCCAATTTTCTTGGTGTATTCATAAGAAAGGTGCCAATATCTCATTGGTGAATGAATCATTTTTTCAACTAAATAACTTCTGTAATTATCCATAATTTTTAAATCTTAAAAGTTCTAGTTCTCATTCACCTTGAACTACATGAAAAGATGTGACATTAATTAAAAATCACATTAAAACGCTTTTATATTCTTACCAAAAAAAAAAATAAATAAAAAAAGAAAAGTTCTGTTCTTTTTAACTTTCTGCTTATCAAAGAATCCTAGTCGGGGGGAAAAGTTACATGAGCAAACAATAAGCATATTACAATGATAGATATGTCAAATGCAGCTTTGCATCACATGAATAAATAAATGACTTTTTAAAATATTAAAAAACTATGGAAGCCTGTTTCCGCCACTGAATTAAAAAAGGTTGTTGCGACTTTTTAGCTCACAATTCTGACCTTTTTTTCTTAAAGTTGCGACTTTACATTTCACAATTCTGACACTCTGACATTCTGACACTTGCAACTGCGAGTTATAAGGTCAGAATTGTGAGGAAGTTTTGCAATTTTGAGAAAGTGTATACATCGCAATTCTGACTTGTTGTGAGATATAAACAACAAAAAGTCAGAATTGTGTGAAAAAAGTCAGAATTGTGAGATATAAACTAATTTGACTGACAACTCACAATTGTGATTTTATATTGTGCAATTTTGAGAAAAAAGTCAAATTGCCTGGAAAAGTCAGAATTGTGAGAAGAATTTGCATGACTGACTTTATTTTTCGCAATTATAAGTTATATCTCACAACTCTAAATTTTATAACTCACAATTGTGAGTTTATGTCAACAGTTCTCACTTTATAACTGTATATATAGTGTATACCACAATTCTGAGAAAAAAAGTCAGAATTCAGTTTATATCTCGCAGTACTGACTTTATAGCATGCAATTGCGAGTTTAGTCAGAATTTTGAAATGTAAATAGAAAAAGTCAGAATTGTGAGATATAAACTCATTTGACTGACTATTACTTACAATTGTGAGTTTATATCGCAGAATTCTAAAAAAAAAAAAAAAATCTGAATTTAGTTCTCACAATTCTGACTTAACTCGCAATTGCAAGTTTATATCTCAATTCTGAGAAAGAAGTCAAACTGACAAAAAAAGTCGTCAGAATTGTCTGAAAAAAAGTTTAAATCATGCAATTCTGAGAAAAAAAAATCTGAATTTTTAGGTATATCTCGCAATTCTGACTTTATAACTTGCAATTGCAAGTTTATATTTCACAATTCCGAGAAAAAAGAGAATTGTCAGGAAAAAGTCAGAATTGTGATATATAAATTTGCCTGACTGACTTTATATCTCGCAGTTCTGACTTAACTCACAATTGTGAGTTTATTTCTCAACACTTCTCATTGTATAACTTGCAATTGCAAGTGATTATCACAATAGTGATGGAAAATAGTGATGGAAACAAGCTTTCATTGAAAACAGTTATTTTAAATTGCAGTAATATTTCACATCGTTACTGTTTGTGCAGTATTTCCTGATCCAGTAAATTGTTGAGCATAAGAGACTAAAACATTAAAAAAAACATTAAAGAAATCTTACCAACCCCAAATTTTTTGAACAGTAGTGTACATTATTCAATAGTTCTTCTTTTGTGTTCCACAGACAAAAGAAAGTCCTACAAGTTTGGAATGACAGGAGGGGAGTAAATGATGACAGAATTTACATTTTTGGATAAATTATCTCTTTAAGCATGGACAGACGTGAGGATCTCTCTTCTGTTGCCTGTTCATTTCCCCTCCCGCTCACTTGAAACCGAATATGATGAAGTGCAAATGGCTTCAGAAATATGGCTATGTATGTTCATACTCTGAATATTTCAAAGGCTTCCCTATATTGTCTCGAGAGACCCATTAAAGCAAAAGCAGGGAACTTTAAAAGAATACATCAATTGCCGAGTTTGAGAAATGCACAGGAAAATACTGAACTACTGTATCACTGGTTAGTGATGAAAATATGCAGGTTAAAGGTCGATAGCGTTAGCACATCACCCTGTGATTTAAGAAATCTTGTAAACGCCAACTAAGTGTTTTCTTTTCTATGTTTTCAGCTGTAAACGGTTCCTTCTACATGTGGAAAACAACCATTTTTGATGCTTTCCACGTATCATTATCCCTTTTCCCCTCCAGAGAGGAAGATGGGCAGTTTTCTCCCTCAGCTTTGATTGATCTGTGTCTGGCGCACTGATGTGCTTACATTAGAGGTCCTGAAGTGAGGACATCATCTAAACATTTCCAATTCCGTATGGCACTCCAGCACTTCCACACTCTCAGGAGGGGTGTCTGGTGCCAGTCACAAGATGATGTCATGCTATGAGTCTCAAGCTCTAAAGCTGTGCTTGGCTTTTCCCTACGCTTCCCCTCTGATCTCATCCTGCAGAGGAGTGGATACCCTTTCATTTTTCAAACCTGATGTGATATCAGGTCATTCCTTATACATTCTGCCATTAAAATACTGGAATACCTGCTTATGTGAGATGCTTGCATTTATGTGGATGCAAAAATGTATAGTTTGACAAAGAATTTAAAGCGGTAGTTCATCCAAAAATTTTCATTCTGTCATTAATTACATCGCCCTCATGTTTGTTCCAAACCTGTAAGACCCTTGTGGTATATCTACACTGTTAAAACATTTAAATAATTATCTTCTTATTTGTGACCCTGGACCACAAAACCAGTTACGTCTCTGGGGTATATTTGCAACAATAGCCAAAAATACATTGTATAGGTCAAAATTATAGATTTTATTTTATAATGATTTTTACAAAAATCATTAGGATATTAAGTAAATATCATGTTACATGAAGATATTTTGTAAACTTCCTACCGCAAATACAGGTGCATCTCAATAAATTAGAATGCTGTGGAAAAGTTAATTTATTTGAGTAATTTAACTCAAATTGTGAAACTTGTATATTAAATAAAATTAATGTACACAGAATGAAGTAGTTTAAGTCTTTGATTCTTTTAATTATGATGATTTTTGCTCACATTTAACAAAAACCGACCAATCTCAACAAATTAGAATACTTCATAAGACCAAAAAAAAAAAAAAAACATTTTTAGTGAATTGTTGGCCTTCTGGAAAGTGTTAATTAATTTTTATATGTACTCAATACTTGGTAGGGGCTCCTTTTGCTTTAATCCTGCCTCAATTTGGCGTGGCATGGAGGTGATCAGTCTGTGGCACTGCTGAGGTGGTGTGGAAGCCCAGGTTTCTTTGACAGTGGCCTTCAGCTCATCTGCATTTTTAGGTCTCTTGTTTCTTATTTCCTCTTGACAATACCCCCATAGATTCTTTATGGGGTTCAGGTCTGGTGAGTTTGCTGGCCATTTAAGCACACTAACACCATGGCCATTTTTTGGTGCTTTTGGCAGTGTGGGCAGGTGTCAAATACTGCTGGAAAATGAAATCAGCTTTTTTAAAAAGCTGGTCAGCAGAAGGAAGCCTGAAGTGCTCTTAAATTTCCTGGTAAACGGTGCAGTGACTTTGGTTTGCAAAAAACGTGGTGGACCAACACCAGCAGATGACATTGCACCCCAAATCATCACAGACTGTAGAAACTTAACACTGGACTTCAAGCAACTTGGGCTATAAGCTTCTCCATCCTTCCTCCAGACTCTAGGACCTTGGTTTCCAAATGAAATACAAAACTTGCTCTTATCTAAAAAGAGGACCACTGGGCAAGAGTCCAGTTCTTCTTCTCCTTATCCCAGGTTAGACGTCTCTGACGTTGTCTGTGGTTCAGGAGTGGCTTAACAAGAGGAATACGACAACTGTAGCCAAATTCCTTGACATGTCTGTGTGTGGTGGTTCTTGATGCATTGACCCCAGCCTCAGTCCATTCCTTGTAAAATTCACCCAAATTCTTCAATCAATTTTGCTTGACAAGCCTCTCGAGGCTGCGGTTCTCTCGGCTGGTTGTGTTGTGGTTGTATCTTTTTCTTCCACACTTTTTCCTTCCACTCAACTTTCTGTTAACATGCTTGGATATAGCACTCTATGAACAGCCAGCTTCTTTGGCAATAAATGTTTGTTGCTTACCCTCCTTGTGAAGGGTGTCAATGATTGTCTTCTGGACAACTGTCAGATCAGCAGTCTTCCCCATGATTGTGTAGCCTAGTGAACCAAACTGAGAGACCATTTTGAAGGCTCAGGAAATCTTTGCAGGTGTTTTGAGTTGGCATGTCACCATATTCTAATTTGAGATAGTGAGAGTGAATTGATGGGGTTTTTGTTAAATGTGATCCAGAATTATCACAATTAAAAGAACCAAAGACTTAAACTACTTCAGTCTGTGTGAGTTTCACAATTTAAATTTGAATTACTGTAATAAATGAACTTTTCCACGACATTCTATTTTATTGAGATGCACCTGTATGTCACAACTTAATTTTTGAAAAGTAGTATGCATTGCCAAGAACTTCATTTGGACAACTTTAAAGGGGATTTTCTCCATTTTTTTATTTATTTATTTATTTTTTGCACCATCAGATTCCAGATATTTAAATAGTTGTCTCTCGGCCAAATATTGTATTTTCATATAACAAACCATACATCAGTGGAAACTTAATTTATTCAGATGATGTATACATTTTTTTTTTTTTTTTTTTTTAAAAAGGGTCACATTTGTGGTATTACTTATATACATTAGGGTTTTATGTTATATTTTATGTTGCTTAATTAATGTTTATTACTATATTTGTGTTGAGATGAACTTCACCATGTTAATTTTTACTTTACCTGTCAGGTGATTGTCAATATGAAGATACTATTTTACATTCTCAGTTAACAAAGTATGCCATTTTTATCCCTTTTGTGTGTGTGTGTTTACCTAAACTTATGCTACCTTATTTTTAAAGCTGTCAATTTTTGTCATTTGTTTACAGTACAAATTTCTAGCTTTCTTGTTGTATAAGAGCATTAATCTTTAGTGACACTCCCTAGTAGAGCCCGACCGATATGGGTTTTTTGGGGGCCGATACCGATATCCGGGAGTAAAAAATTACAGATATCGATATATTGGCTGATTTTCTTTGTGTATATTATAGTACAGTACCAGTTAAAAGGAAACGTTCCCAATTGTGTGTCCAAACTTAACTAGTACTGTATATAGAATGCAGTATATAAATAAACATAATAGATATATAAACACATTTTTTGTGTGTGTATATATATATATATATATATATATATATATAAACTTGAATTAAGAAAATAAGGTAGCTGTGTTTGGAAAGCAAGCTACTGCCAATCACCATTATCAATACGTTAACCAGGAGTCACTCTCACTTTACTCCTTAAATCCTAATTTATAATTGTGACATCGTCTGATAAAATCAACATATATCTACACTAAAGAGCGAATTGGTTTAGATTAGATTAGATTAGATTCAACTTTATTGTCATTACACATGTACAAGTACAATGCAACGAAATGCAGTTTGGGTCTAACCAGAAGTGCAATAAGCAGTAGAGTGCAGGATATAAGTTAAATAAATAAATAAATTAAGTGTATAATGAAGCATGGTAAAGATTTACAAATGGGTATATACTATGAACATATATACTGATGGCAATTTGCTATAAACAGAAATTTACAATGGAGTATGTACTATAAACATAATATACAGTATTTACTATAAACAGAAATTTACAAATTGTGCATTGAGGTGCAATAAATAATGCAATTAAGCATTAATTGAAAGTGTAACCAGGTAGTGCAAATGAGCAATGGAGCAGACCTGTAGTGCATATGGGTGATGCTGTAGTGCGAATATAGGTGAATAGTGCAAATAAGTGTAACAGTTCTGGTTAATTAAGAGGCGTTGGGGAGGATGAGGGGAGTAAAGATATGGAGGAGATGCAGTGGAATCAGTGAGGAGCAGAGTTCAGTGAGGGGCAGTGTTCAATAAGGAGACAGCTCTGGGAAAGAAGCTGTTCCTCAGTCTGCTGGTTTTGGTCCGGAGGCTCCTGAAGCGCCTGCCGGAGGGCAGCAGAGAAAACAGTCTGTGGGCAGGGTGAGAGGAGTCTTTAAGGATACTGCGTGCTCGACGCATGCAGTTTTTCCTCTGAATGTCTTTTATGGCTGGAAGTGGAGTCCTAGTGATGCGTTGAGCAGTTTTCACCACCCGCTGCAGTGACTTTTGCTCCGCAACAGAGCAGTTTCCGTACCAGACTGTGACACAGTTGGTAAGTATGCTCTCTATTGTGCAGCGGTAAAAGTTCACCAGGATGGTTGAGGACATCTGATTTTTCTTCAGTGTCCTCAAGAAGAAGAGTCGCTGATGGGCCTTCTTGACCAGGCTGGAGGTGTTGGTGGACCAGGACAGGTTTTCAGAGATGTGGGTCCCCAGGAACTTGAAGCAGGAGACACGCTCAACAGCCATCCCGTTAATGTGGATGGGATCGTGTGTGCCTCCGCTCTCCTTCCTGAAGTCTACGATCAACTCCTTCGTTTTGGTGGTGTTGAGGAGCAGGTTATTTTCTGTGCACCATGAAATTGGTGCAGTGGTTTTGGCGTTTTTACTTTTTTGCCTCATACATCGAACTGTCTGCGTCTGAATAACAAATCATGCGCATAACAGGCGAACTATGTTCATATTTATAAGTCCAAACAGTCTCAGTAAGCGACGAGTGCTTGAAAACACTGTTGTGTATTCATTTATTGACAAATAAATGCGCTGCTTCTCTCCCGCTCGCTGCACAGAATAGACGCCGAGAGAGGCGACACTGTGCCGGCAAAGTCGGACCTCGCGCCCGCGGTACAGTACTGGCGAAATATTAATGCTGAACGACAGCTAGGTTTATCAAAAAAGTCACTGGGACTGTCAGTATGTACGTTTGATGGAAAAACGCAGTTAAAAGGGTCTGAAAGTTGCTAAATACAGTGCTAAATTCGTGTCGTTGCGTGTGTGTGATGCGTGAGTTAATGACAGAAGGCTATTGTATGGATATTTGTGGTGGTCAATGTGGATATTATCAATGTATGGGAAACCTATGGGGTCATTGTTTATAAACTATACAGAAACAAACTAGTTAGCAACATACCGGTAAGACTTCGCTGGACTGAGTTGTGAAACACCGCTTGAATGCCGTTGCCAGAACAAGAGACCTCCGTACTGAGTGAAAAGGTTGGCTGGTTGCCAGAAGTAAACAATGGCGCGCGCTCTGCTGGGCAAACTAAGTAATTACACCATTTCAAGCATTGTGTCTGCATTATATGTTCTGTCAAAAAAAAAAAGTTTATATCGGCAGCAGATCGGCGACAGATTCGCAGATACTGATATATCAGCGACAGGCTCATATCGGCCGATAAAATCGGCAAAACGATATATCGGTCGGGCTCTACTCCCTAGATATTTAAATTCTGAACAGCCGCAATATGTACCTCAAGCATCGTAATAAAAAAAACCACAGCAATACGTGCCTGTACCAGTGTAATAAAAGCGTGTTTTAGCACCATTCTCTGGACATTTCACTTGAAACTGCCGCAAAACATGCAGTAAGGCATGTAATTACGGTGTTGCAAAAATGCATTTAGATGCACATATTTTCATAAGCCTGTGTTGCTCTGCATATGTCATTTGGGACACAACTAGAATGTTATTGTGCATTTGTTTGGTTGTGTTTGGTTGTTCTGAATGGTTCCTACTAGGGTGTTGCTGGGTGGTTGCTGTTCTGTAGTGGAAAAAAAGTCTCTATTATGTTCTGGTCTCTGTGATCCCTGCATCAATGCAAGATTTTTTTTTCCTGCCAGTTTTATTGTCTGCCAGGTGAAATTCAAAAGCCTGATTGCTTAGAAAGGAAACAGCAAAGCTCTGCTCAACAAGATGTGTGATTGAGGTATCATTCATGTCTCTAACACAAAACAGTGCTGGATGAGTTATAAACGCAAGTTTAATATTGAAGTTTCGGGGGTTTGAAAGTATAAGCAATAGTAGCAGTGAGGCTCGCCTTAATAACAACCACTATATATAAACCTGTCTTGCCTGTGATCTGAAGGGGCAGTCTTTATTTGTAAGGTGTGACCTTTTAACTGGTCATCTTAGTTACCTTGACCTTTTCACATGGAAGGGTTATAAAACCAGCCGTACTATATGTGCTGCTGAAGTTTTGCAAAAGGCACTCCATCACCAAGAGGGGAGGAGCACTTGCTTCCATGCTTTTGACCTTTTTAGGCTGATAACAACTTGCTGCCCCAGTACAAATTGAAATAATTTATGGTTTGTGACGCCTGACGGCCTTTGTCTACCACTTTAGCCTTCCTACCTGATTGGAAAAGAGACTCTTCACATTTATCTTCCCTCTGCCATCTGCCAGAGCTTTATAGACCGAGGACCTGAAGCAGGACGCTCAGGCGTTTCCTTTAAGTCATATTGTGTCTGCCTGCTAAATTAGATGTTTCTAACACTTATTTAGAGATGACAAATATGCTCATTTTTCTCCATCTCAGAAATCAATTGAGAGACTAAGCTTTGCTAACGATTTAAGCTTAGAGCTTCCATGTTCTTGCACTCTGTGCTGATATATCATTTTGTTTAGTTGAAATGGATCTGACAGAGATACTGCTGAGAAATAGGTAAATACCGTTGAAAAAAATAAACCTGTCAGGTTAAAATTTAAAGCCTAGACAGATATGTTGTGTTTCATGGGAAGGCAGGAATCTGTTCTGCTTTCAGATCATGTCAGAAACACTGTAATTATGAGTTTCCAACTTGTAAACCCCTTCATGTCTTTGTTGAACAAGCTGGAAATTTAATAAAAGCCCCGACTTCCTCTCACTTGTTGTGGCGTCATTAAAACAAACCAAAATGACAGTGGCCTTGATAGTTAAAGACAGTTAGGTGGATCTACACATAACTTCCACATGTCATTTTATTATAGTTATAGTTACTTTATTTTTCTGTAAACATTGTGCAAGAGCATATAAATGTGAATTAATAGTGGGTTAATATTATGCTGCCATAACAACAAAGCCACAAATGGATTCTTTTTGCTATTGAATGAATGTTGCCATAGAAATTAGTCATTTCTGACATTAATAGATCAGAAGAGTTGCACAATAATAAGGATTCCAACAGAATGTAAACACAGCATCAGTAGTGCTGTTTCTTAGGGTGCTTTTACACCTGCCTTATTTAGTTTGGTTGGATCGCACTAGAGTTCGTTTACCCTCTTAGTGCGGTTCGTTTGAGCAGGTGAGAATACAGCACTTTGGGTGCGCACCAAAAGCGAACCAAACAAGCGTTCCGCTTTCAAACGAACCCTAGAACGGTGAAAGCGATCTGCGCCAAGAATAAAAAGGCAACATTGTAATAATTTTAATCCCTGTTTCGGAACAACACCATCGATCTACAGGTGTGAAAGCACCCTTAGGCTAGTCAGCTGCCTTGCTATATACTGCCTGAAAAGTCAGCTGCCTTTAAGGAAGCATCCAAACACAAACAGAACATCATATAAGGGACTCACATGGAACACTCTATATAGGCTCTATATACACTCTATATACACTCTCTATATAGGCAAAAACTTATCATGACGGACTAGCTAAATGATTCTTGAAAATGTTTTTATTATAATTATTATTTTTTTTTTTTTTTAATGAGTGATTTTACTGTTACAATTTCTGTTGATTTTGTAGATAAAGATTGATGAACAAAAATTTGAATTTGGTTGATCCACATAACACAATCATATGGGTTCTGAAAGTTGGCTCCACATGTTCTAGAATCACCTATTAGATCTAATATAGACACGCAATTTCTTTCCCAGCTGTTTACCTTCACAGACATAACCGACAGTTTTTGTGACTCATTTTAACATAAACGTGTGTGTATTTGACAGTTTAAGTGCAATAAGACATGCAAGAGAACTTTGATTATTTTTTACCATTTTCACCGTGTGAAAGTTCTGTGCGTGTGCTTCAGATGTGTGCGCTCAGAAAACTGTATATCAGAAGTTTAAACTGATATGGCTTTAAAATGCATGATTTCAATGCGATGGACATGATAATGAAATCAAATGTTTTATTTTTTTTTTGGCAGAATATCTGAGGTACGAGCAGTAAAGGCACATCCAAATTTTGGAAAAAGGGGCAGGGAGCAACAGCTTATTTGCATTTAAGAGACATGCATGAAAACAGCGTGTTTCTTCTTCCACCCAAAACTAGGGATGCATCGTTCCGATACTCTGTATCGGAATCGGCTCCGATCCTGGCAGTTTCCGATATTGTGCGTATACTATTCTGTTATTGTTGAGCCCTACGAAAGCACACCACAAAGTTCTTGTGCACTATATTTCAAGTGTTCTGCAGCTGTTCCATAGTTTAATGTGAGGTACAGATAGGTACAGATGAATATTGAGTCATTAAATTCAAGTTCACGTAAACTCTTCTCTCCGCTGCAGCTGTCTGTCATCCTCCATTCAGCAATCAAACTACGTGTTGCGTTCGGTTACTACAGTCAAAACAATGAAACTCCCTTTAAGAGCGCACAGTAACTGAGGTTTAAAACTGTTAAAAGAAAGGCTCAATAGACTAACGCACATATTTAATACACTACGCTTCAATATCGCTTCCCTTTGTATCTTTGAACTTTTCTAATGCGGGCTCGCAGCCTGCGCACCGTGTTGCTTCAAGCACATTATTCTGCGTATGTAATGCGCACCGTATTGCTTTAAGCGCATCATTCTGCATGGGATGCGCACAACCGCTTTGTGCCGCTCTGTATTGGAGTCTTTAGTATTATAATACTTTTCTGCGCAATGAAAGATTATTAATAATCCTTCTTGTTCTGTCCTGTCTATCATATGTTGATGCCTTCATTACTGTGCTAGACATTTAAAACAAATGTCTTTTAATTTTATAGCATATACTTATATATAAATGTATTTACTTGTATTTTCATGAATGTAGTTCACAATACAAACAGTAAAATTTAACAGTTTACCAGATTTAGTCGTACACTTATTTACTTTTATTTGTAAGTATCTTTTGCTGCTGAATTATCCATTAACCTAGTTTATAATAATTTTTTTCATTTTGTCAGATATTATGATTACATATTTTTTAAGTTGTAATTTTTCATTAAAATGACGTTTGTCTGTATGTTGATAGATTGTGTTTAACACAAAAAAGAGCGACAATCAAGTCAACACAAAGAAGTATAGAAATTCAACTTTGATTTAAAAAAAAAAAGCTATGCTGATATCAGATTGGATCGGTATCGCCAGATACTCTGAACTTTTTGTATCGGATCGGTTCTGAAAAAATGGTATCGTTGCATCCCTACCCAAAACAGGCATTTTCAAAATGATATAATAAATGACCTGTGGGGTATTTTGAGCTGAAATTTCGCAGATACATTCTGAGCACAACTGAGACTTGTATTACATATTTTAAAAAGTGGCATAATTGGTCACCTTTAAGGCAAACAAAATAAATGTTAATTGTTGTACTTTATAGTGCATTCATGTTTAAAATTATGTAATCCTTTGCAACACGCTAGAACCAGAAGTCACACACAACAGAATGAAATGCTATAATTTCAAATTAAGTGAATAATAAATTAATTAAATGTTTACAATGTTTAATAAATACAATTAAAAAAAAAAAAAAAAAAAACCTTAGTGATCATAAATAGAATACAATCAACCAATTTCTTGTATTATATCATATTAAATATTTACTGATTAAATAAGGATCATTCTCAGCCATATAATGTTAATTTGTAAATGATTTACATTTTAAACGCTGTAGATGCACCAGTTTCAGTGTCTGTGCAAATGTAAGGACATAGATGTGTGGTAGAACCCACATTAAACTTAAAATACATACTGTACATACTCATGAGATCTGGCTGAAATAGGCAGCTCTCTACTAAGGCAGCATCCTGACTGAAGTTGAACCTCACAGGGGACTCATTTGGAACACTCCATACAGGCTCCGCTCGCTGCAGAAGTATTGCTCCTGATCCTGGAGTAATTGATTCCAGTAGAGTTGATGTTAGCACATTGCTAATGATACATCGCACAGTGAAACACTGAATAAAACAGTACATTCTTGATTAGATTTGAACTATTTTTATAGATATTTTCTGTATTGAATGGAGTGAGCATATTTGCATTCAATAATCATTTCTCTTGTCTTGTCCACATTCTTTTTTTTTGCCTCCACTGAGCTCATTTACAATGCATTTTGATTGTCTTTTTTATGAAGGATACATGCATTGCTATCTTAAAGGAAAAGTTCACCCAAAAATGAAAACTTGCATAAAATTCACTCACTCTCAGGCCATCCAAGATATAAATAAATGTTTTTCTTTAGCTGAAAAGATAAAGATCACTTGTTCACCAATGAATCCTCTGTAGTGAATGGGTGTTGTCAGAATAAACGTCCAAACAGCTGATAAAAACATCATTAAAATCCACAGTAATCCACGACTCCGGTCCATCAATTAATGTCATGGCAATTGATCAAAGCTTTATTATGGAAGTGTTATGGATTACAGACTAATATTTTGTCCAGAAGAGGCGATTTTAAGCGTTTTAATGATGGATTCGTTCATTACTAGCATACAGCTTTTCACTTCAATTGATGGACTGGAGTGGTGTGGATTATTGTAATGTGTTTTTTTTTTTTTTTTGTAATGTTTTTATCAGCTGTTTGAACTCTCATTCTGACAGCACCCATTCACTGAAGATCTGGATCTGGTGATGAAAATCATTGAATGGTGGTAAATGTGATCACACCTTTAGAAATCAGCCAAAGAATGTTTTCAAAAATGTAGAACTATGAAACACAGAGCTTCGCAGCTCACTAAGTTTAAAAACCGATTACTATTGTGTCTTATGCATGTCTACAGGACAGTGTTGACCCACAAATGGATCAGTCAGCAGATTACAAGCTTAATAGACATCAACCCTGGATTAACTCATAATCTGAGAACAAAGTGGGATAAACAATCGTAATTGATATCTTCACCTCTAACCGCAAACATTATTAACTGATATCTGCAACCTCATCAAATCCCAGCATGTGAAATACACCTGTATTGATTTTGCATTGTATGTGTCAACTGTGGCCCATAATATTTCTAACGTTATGCCCTTCTCTCTTTTTTTTTTTCTCCTATGTTTTCCTGTCTGGCTAACCACCTACAAAGGTAAGTCAAATCTAATGATCTCTTCCTTGTGCAATGTGTGGGAAGGTTAAAAATGTTAAGCTGAGGTCAGCGGTTATATGTTTCACACGTTTACGGGGCTACTGTATCGTGGTCTTGAAAGTTTAGTGGCTCTCTGAGTGATTAGTGGAGCTTGGAGCTGATTGCTGAATTGAAATGAAGCAGCCCCAGAGCGCAGGGCTGACCTTGGCCCTGCCTTAGAAGCAAGTTTAAGGGAAATTTAGACACGCAGCCATCAGAGAGGAAACGCATATTTAGAGCTGACCATCTGGAAAATTGTTCAAGCTTTGCTGGCTTATTGCATTACCTTTCAGTTTGTGCAGCTGAATAAAGAACATTAAAACTCTTTCAAATTGGTCAAATGAGGATTTTAGAGATGTTCTCTGCTTCTGTAAATGTTAAGTATATAGCTTTATGCTTCTTAAGTGAGTGTGATCCAGCATCTTTAGAGAGTGTTTTAGATGTAATAAACTTTCATATGCTCAATAAGAGTGCTGATGGATACAGTTAAAATGTCTTTTGCAAAATCGTTTTAGTTTGATTAATTTTGGCTGTCCTCAATGGATTGTATTGTACTCCTGACTGCATACAAAAGTTGCACCTTGCAGAGTCTGCAAAATGTTAATTATTTTACCAAAAAAAAGAGGGATCACACAAAATGAATTTTGCTTTTTTTTTAATTAGTACTGACCTGAATAAGATACTTCACATAAAACAAGTTTAGATATAGTCCACAAGAGAAAGTACTAGCGGAATTTCTAAAAATGATGCCATTCAAAGGTTTACATACACTTGATTCTTAATGTGTTGTTACCTGAATGATGCATGGCTGTTTTGTGTGTGTGTGTGTGTGTGTGTGTGTGTGTGTGTGTGTGTGTGTGTGTGTGTGGTTGAACAACTGAAGGACTCATATGCGACTATTACAGAAGGTTCAAACGCTCACTGATGCTTCCAGAAACACAATGCATTTATTATTTATTTATTATTATTAATTTTAAGATCAGGGTAAATTTAACTTATTTTGTCTTCTGGGAAACATATAAGTATCTTCTGTAGCTTCTGAAGGGCAGTACTAAATGGGAAAAAAATATGATATTTAGACAAAATAGGAAAATGCACACATCTTCATTCGGTTCAAAAGTTTTCACCCCTAGCTCTAAAGGTTTTTGTTTAATGTTACTTGCTATTTCTACACTATTTTTGTTGTTGTTTTTTCCTTCAATGTACTTCAGAAACAATGAGCATTATGGTCTGATGACTTGAACATAACTATATTTTCATTTACATACTTTAATTATATGTTCTTTCTAGCAGTGTGATTTGCTTTATCATGAATTTTGATTATGAATATCTTTTTTTTCCCTCCAAGTCTCATTCACTTGACCTTGTTGGTGGCCCTGCTTTTCCCTGAAGATTTGCCCTCTCTCTGACCCTCATGATAACACATGTGCTTCAGAGCAGTATTAAAGCTTTCCCCACAGAGGTGCTAATGCATGTGTAATTTAAAAGCCAGAGCTATAGATAAAATTACCCACAAGCGTTTTGTGTTATTTCAGTTTCAGCCATCTGTGAGTGTTGAACTCCCACAATTGGGTTGCATGCAGACTTGCCATAATTTTCATTATTCCAAGAGCGAGCGCTCTAACGCTGAGAGAGATTACCCAGCCTAGAGGGGGAAATTCAAGGTTAAAGAGGAGGCTTATAAAGATGAAGCTAGCTTCAATATGGTTTGTGTGCACTTTACAAATTACTAGGTTTTGGACACTGTGCTGGGTGTTGAGAGTTATTGCAAGTGGGATTTTACTTTTAGAAATGAATTTCCCTTATCTGAACTTTAGGGCAAAGAAAAGAAGAGTACACAATCATCCAGCAACACATCTAATGGCACCAAATCAAAGTATAAAGAGCACACTGTTACAAAATTCTCAATTATTTTGCATCTTTTTGATACTCTCATTGCAATTGGTAGCTGTTTTAAATTTTTTGGTGACAAATTTCTGTGAATTTGTATGATCACTTTTATAGGGTCTTGCCCCACTGTTAATAGTAACAAGTTTATATTTTAGTAATTTAACAACATGTTCACAGCTCTGATATCAGTTGGCTAATAGTCACAAAATATTAGTAAAATGTTTTATTTTGTTGCATTTTTATGATTTTAAATATTTAATACCTTTTTATAAACTCATAAACTCCCTGCAGTTCCCTCATGAATCTCATTTTTGAGAACTGCTGCTTTAATTTATCTCTACTCTTTCAAAAATGATCTTGCAAATGTTATATTTAACACACAAATCAGCAAGAAAACAAAACAAAAAAAAAATTAAGACTACGATTTCTTTGCTGCTAAATAATGAGTCAAATCATACACAATAAAACCAGAAACAACTATTAGATACAGTTGGTTTCTCATTTTGACTGTAAATGACAATTTAACAACAAGAAAAGGCTGTCTTTTCCTCTTTCAATTTCAATCACTGTTCGGCTGCTTCTAGGGCACTATATCTACTGTGTGCTTTACTCTGAGATGTCAGAGATAGCTTCATCCTTGAAAATGAAATGTGTGTGTCGTAGTGCGTTGTGTGTGTTGTGCATCTTTATTCAGTGCCAAGCACCCACGGCTACTCATTCAGATGGGAAGAGAAAAAAGTCTAAAAGATTCCCATCAGATCGGGAAAAAAAATCTACACAGACTTTAGCTCAATGAGGTGATACATGCAAGCATATCCTCCCTGTACAGCTCCTAGTTGTTTCTAAAAGGCTACAGTAATTAATTCTCACGTTTATCAGTGAAACAACTAAGGACGGTTTTGATTTATATCTTAATTGCGGCAAATTATGCTTGCCTTCCAGTGGATACTGAGCTAAACCTAATGTAGAGATATCAGAATAGGGTATGTACTTAAAACTCTACCTCAAAGCGCACATTTAATACCACATGTGAGTGATAACATATAGGGGCCTCATTGGAAATGGGATGCAGAGCAGTGGCGCGGTGCTCTTTGAAGTGATAATGATTTGAATAGATTCTTGCTAGCTGGAGAGCTCCACGGTAGAGCAATTAAATCTGCTTTAAGGAAACTGCAGACATGGAGAAAACGCATACGAGGGAAGAGCATGATTCCCAGATCTACAGCTAAGAAACGACCTGTTGTGTTTTACAGTGCTGGAAATTGAGTAATTAAAAGTAGCGATGATGCTAAATTAGCTATATTTTTTCAGTAGTTTAGCAGCAGACGGATAGAGGCCCCTGTTGGTGTCTGTTGGCGCTTGTTTTCGCCAGTTGAACATGTTGAGTCGGTTCTTGGAAGATTTGAGAATGATGTACTGTAATCGGTCGGCTGTCAGTGCTGGTTGGTTTTAGCACAACAAAATGCTACATTGTTCTTGTACATAGCATTGAGAAGTCATATTTTTGCTTATTATTTCGTTCTGACAGTTCATGTAAATGAACAAGTTTTAAAATGATCCACCAAATCTCTAAGGTATTTTATTGTGAGGCTGTTTGATGTCTTTGTTGTTTTTGCTAGAATTCTCAGTAGCTTAACAGCTACTTTTGACAACAAACGGCTACATAGCTAAGCTATCCTCTTGTATGTAGCAATGAGAATTCAGATTTTGCTTGCTATTTGGTTTATTCATGTGGTTCATGTTACAAAACAATTCACCAAATCTCTTTGAGGTATTTTATTGTCGGTCTTTTGTTGCTTTTGCTAGAATTCTCAGTAGCTTAGCAGTTAGCTACACTGTAAAAAAAAAAATCGTAAAATAATGGTCAAATGACTGGCAGCTACGGCTGCCAAACAAAAACCATAAAATTACAGCAAAACATCCTAATTAAAATAAAGTGCAAAAACTATAATTTTACAGAAATGTTCATTAAAGGTTTTACAGGGGAAAAAAATTATTTTACAATTTCCCCTCTTGTTTCAATTACATTCTTTTACTTTAATTTTACGGTTTTTGTTTGGCAGCCATAGCTGCCAGTCATTTGACTGTTTTTTAACAGGACAATTTTTACAGTGTAAAACCCTTATTTTACAGTTTTTTTCCTTGTTTCATTTACATTCTTTTACTTTAATTTTACGGTTTTTGTTTGGCAGCCATAGCTGCCAGTCATTTGACCGTTTTTTTACAATACTTTTTTATAGTGTAAAACCCTTATTTTGCAGATTTTCCTTGTTTCAATTACATTCTTTTACTTTAATATTACGGTTTTTGTTTGGCAGCCATAGCGGCTAGTCATTTGACCGTTTTTTTACAGGACCTTTTTTACATGGTTAAACCTTTATTTTACAGATTTTCCATAGGTTATTATGATCAAATACCTTCAATTAAGTAATACACACCAATATTTCTACAAAGAAAACAATGTTATTTAACAGATTTCCCCTAAATCATTACGATCTAATACCTTCAATAAAATTAATACATACACAAGTTTGTAATTTAACAGTTTTATTTTGTAAGATAAAATTCTGAACAATAAAATCATCTTGCAACTTTAATAGACAGCATTTGTATAGTATTTAAAACATGTTGAAGTATAAGTTAAATGGAGTGATTTAGTTACAATCTTTAATGAAATAGAACTAGAAATAGGATAGATTTACAGTAATTAAAAGAAGAACAGTTTCATGAAATTCTTATTAGGATACAGTAACCCATTCCAAACCAAAAAACAATCAGAAAACTGAAACAATTACAGGATTTTCACGGTTTCCACATGTTCCTGACCTCTGCGTACTCCATGTCATGATAATAAACATTTCACTTGTCTTTTAATTGAACATTCTAAATATACAAGTGAATAAATATAAATAAAATCAAAGCATACATTAATAGGTCCATTATTCCTACCAGACAGATATACAGCACATTAAGAAGAATCCTCCAAACAGACAGTAATCATCTTGATCCTTGGTGTATCTGTGAAGAAAAAAAACAACAATATTCAGAAAATTTTTTAATTTTTAATTTCTTAACTTTTCCTTTCAACATGTTCTAATGGGAAAATGCAAACATCACCAAAAGAGAAACATAGACTAACAGTAATGGACACTCTTTTCAAGATCACTGCGCACTGTTAAAAACAACAACAACAACAATATTATTATTATTATTATTTGTACCCCAAAATAATGAATTTATTCCTAGAAAAAACGAGCGCATCTATTTCATTTTGAGCGCACAGACATGTGAACGACCCCTGAAGGGTATCTGCAATTTAGTGCTATCTGGTATCCTGTCTAGTTTGAGGACTCCTGCCACTGTTTACATCTGTTCAAAATCCCGACATTTAAAACACAAACAAACTGCTGGCCCTCACTACTTGACACTACGTTGAGTGTTAAATGAAGAAGAGAACCACGTTCTGTATATCTTCGTACTGCATCCCTGAACATTCCTGCAAACTTGGACTAAAAGATAAATGTGTAGAATATGAGCATGTCTCCAAACACCTTGTTGAGCTGCAGGTTTAACAACACAGATGTTATGTTTTGATGAGCCGGAGGTTTAAAGGGTTAGTTCACCCAAAAATGGGTTTGGAACAACATCAGGGTGAGTCATTAATGACATAATTTTCATTTTTGGGTGAACTTATATATATATATATATTATTATTATTTTTTTTTTTTTCTCGAATTCACATTGCTGGACATGACAATAGCTCTGTCTTTAAGTTAACAGTATTTTATGAGGTCCATTATAATTAATCCATTTAATGTGCATAAAACAGTTACTAAACACGTACTATAAAGCCATGGTTAATTTAACATTGGACTCTGGGAACAGGTCCTTAAAAGCATACTCAAAAATGAGAATTCTCTTATCATTTACCCACTGTAATGTTGTTCCAAACCTGTATGGCTTTCTTTCTTTCTTTTGTGTAACCTTTAATCTTCGTTTAATTCGCCAGCAGCATCTATGGCCATACAGCCATAACGTTAGAGGTTTGAAAATACATTAATTTTGAGAAGACAACATTAATTTTGTGGTGAGCTATAGCCTATATGCAGGGTGCGATTTGTGAAAAAAGCAGAGGGGGGGATGCTTTTGAAAACTAACGTTAGTGTAATCTGTTAACATTGCACATACATCTTTTTAGACAAGTACCAGATAATGAGTGTCATGTCATGAAATGTGATCACAATTTCATAAAAACATTAGTTAGTCATATTAATTGTAACGATTTCTTTTCAAACAACGAATAAATTATATAAAGCGAGCAAAGATCAACCACTGCGTCGCAAAATCATTCACTGTTTCGAAGCGCTCCAATCAGATCGCGAATCATTTGATTCAGAACCGGACTTTAAAGCGCGTATTGCGAATCATTTGACACAAAAAGGGACTTTTGATTCATTTGATTCAGAACCGGACTTTAAAGCGCGTATCGCGAATAATTTGACTCAAAAAGGGACTTCAAAGCGCGTATGGCGAATCATGTGATTCAGTACCGGACTTTAAAGCACGTATCGCGAATCATTTGACTCAAAAATGGACTTCAAAGCCCTATGCTTCAAAGCGCGTATGGCGAATCATTTGACTCAAAAAGGGACTTCAAAGCGCGTATGGTGAATCATGTGATTCAGAACCGGACTTTAAAGCGCGTATCGCGAATCATTTGATTCAGAACCGGATTTAGGAGCGGGTGCGCGGGATGTTTTTATCCCCACCGGGGATAATAATAATTCAGCAGAGGCAGGGATGCATAGACCAGAGGGGGGGAAATCCCCACCATCCCCCCCAGCAAATCGCACCCTGCCTATATGTAAACTTAAGAAAAAATGTAAAATAGTCTGTTTGATCTAAAGTAATTGTTTGCATGTTATCTCTCTTGTATTTCTATTTTATTTATCTTTTTGCACATAAAGGTCATTCCTATTGAAAACAAATTTAATTAACATGCAGACAAACGTCCAGTAATATGGCTGCTAGTGTGCATACATTAATTGTCTTAATGTTACCATGGCAATACTCACCGCCTGATGGTGTGGCTGGATATTTTTCATTACCCAAATTTCTGGATCATGAGGGAAACAAACACACACGACATAATTCATATTAGTTACTTACTTTATATTACTTTACAGAGACATTAGAAAAAGAGTTTATAAAGTTTTACTCACCAGCCCCACATAAAATACTCTCATTATAACCGGTCCGGTAAATTAGTCCCACGTTAAGGTGTCCAATGCATTCGGTTTGACTTGCTCTGCTTAACCAGTGACAAAGTAGTTCTCAGTTTATTCATTCAAAGTTCCAGTTATTTTATTCGTAAAACTAACTTAGCAGACACATGCTAGCAGCACTTCGTAACATTAGCTGGCAGTAAACTGAAATATACTAATATCGCTATTGTGCTAATTCGATAAGATTCTCATTTTACACACTGTTAAATACTGACATAGCGGAAACATTTGAAAAGTTCTTACCTTCTGTAGTTTGCAACATGTTCGCTGACTGTTGTGATTCTTGTCCATGTATGAAACACCTAACGTTAACCGTATCAAAGCACTACTGCAGTCTGCAAATGCCAAGGAGGCCAACGGACATATATTCAAACTTTACCCGAAGGCGCGCAAAGCTGTCATTGGCCAGATCCATGATGACGGTCGGAATAACCTATCATGCTGAATGATGCACTGAGACGCAGCCAGTAGTGTGATAGCATTCCAATAATAGGGAAATACAACAACAATAAAAAAAAAAAAAAAAAATCCTGTTTATTTTATTTACACACACACACACACACACACACACACACACACACACTGTATGAGCTATAAGTGTTGCGCTGATCCCAGTTCAACTGCCTTCTGTTATTCAGAAAAAGAACTCCTGCACATTATTTGGTTTTCTAGCATCTTCTACCTTTATCAAAAGTCACTATATGATTTTGTGATCCATCATTTTGCACGGAGGATAGCTGAGAGACTCATGAAACTATTGCACAAGTTTCAAATTGGTTCCTGGATCAGCATTATTTTGAAAAAATATAGACTTGACTTAATCCCTACCCCTAAACCTAAATTTTCCTAATTTTCTGATTTTCCTAAAATCAGAGGGAAATGATAACTGATTAAGTGTGTAAAATCATCTGATCCTGTGCGTAAGCCTAAAACTAACATTTCCTGAAATGCTATGCCTTGATTCTGATTGTTTGAATGGAATGTTGTTCCAGGATCAACAAGGATGTTGATCCAGGAAAATGATTTACTTGGTGAAATCACATTCACCCTTGAACCTACTGCAAACTGCTTTTACCAAATGCAATATGTTCCTGGATCAACTTCTTTTGTTTCTGGATCTGGATGTGCACTCAGGACCAATGTAGGACTCACAAACAACAACCTCAAAACAGGAAAACAGTTGTGGATCATCCAGAAAATTTATTAAAAATATTAGGATTCAATGGGGTAATTTTTTTATAAATTCAGGTTTATTATTTTGTTTTGTGGAGTATCTTTTACTGTGAAATGGCTTATTCAGGACATTACTAAATAAAAACAACATGCAATTTTAATGAGCTCTCTCATTTTATTAAAATTGTTAATATATTAGTCATGTAAGTTTCCTGAGCCAAACATGGAGAAATTTTTAATTGGTACCTATCCAAATTTGTTATCCAGACTTACATAGTTTAATTGTAAAAACACATTTAAAACAAGGCTTAGTTTAAAATGATCAGAAAACTGTTAAGTTGTTAGTATAGTCATAAACCTTATATTGATTAGGTACACAAGTAATTGCAAGTTATTAGTATAATTTTACCTAAATTTGAAAAATTTAAAATAACAGGAAATGTGCTGTATAAAACAGAAATTTTCCTGTATAAAAGACAAAAAAAATGTAATTTTATTCCCCCTAAATTTCCTTAATTTGTAATTCCTAAAATAAATGTCATGTTGTTAATTTACAGATATTGTTTGTAATTTTTCTAAATTTTGAGTGTAATTTAAAATGACAAGAAATGGACTGTATAAATGATATAGTAATTTACCTGTATAAAAAACAAAAAAAAAAAAAATTAATTTGTCTTTATTGATATAATTCCTAAAATAACGGTCAAGTTGTTAATTTACAGATATTGTTTGTAATTTTGCAAAATTTTGAATGTAATTTAAAATTACAAGAAAAGTACCGTATAAATAATACAGTTATTTCCTTGTATAAAAAAACAAAAAAAAATGTAATTTGTCCTTACTGATATAATTCCTAAAAAAAAGGTCAAGTTGTTAATTTACAGACATTGTTTGTAATTTTGCAAAATTTTGAACGTAATCTAAAATTACAAGAAAAGTACAGTATAAATAATACAGTTATTTCCTTGTATAAAAAAACAAAAAAAAATTTAATTTGTCTTTACTGATATAATTCCTAAAATAATGGTCAAGTTGTTAATTTACAGACATTGTTTGTAATTTTGCAAAATTTTGAACGTAATTTAAAATTACAAGAAAATACTGTATAAATAATACAGTAATTTGCCTGTATTAAAAACAAAAAATACTCTAATTTGTTTTTATTGATATAATGCGTGAAATAATGTTCCATTTGTTAATTTACAGATATTGTTTGTAATTTTACAGAGTTTTGAATATAATCTGAAATAAAAGAAAACTACTGTAAAAAATTTAGAGTTATTTTCTGTAAAATTACGAGTTTTTTTTACAGTGTACTTTTGACAACAAAAGGCTACATTGCTAAGCTATCTTCTCATATGTAGCAACGAGAAGTCAGATTTTCGGTTATTTGGTTTATTTGGTTCATTCATATGGTTCATGTTACAAAACAATTCACCAAATCTCTGAGGTATTTTATTGTAGATCTTTTTGATGTATTTTTTCTGTTTTTGCTAGAATTCCCAGTAGCTTAACAGTTAGCTACTTTTGACAACAAAGGGATACATTTCTAAGATATCCTCTTAGATATAGCAATGTGAAGTCAAATTTTTGCTTGTTATCCCTGTTGAAAAAACAGCATAAGCCGATTAGGTAGGTTTTGATGCTGGTATGCTGGTTTTAGCTGGTTTATACTGGTCTTAAGGTGGTTTATGCTGATCCTAAGTTGGTTTATACTGGTCCTTAGCAGGTTTATGCTGGTCCTTAGCTGGTCATGCACTGGTCCTAAGCTGATCCTGAGCAGGAGGGACCATCTTAGAACCAGCACATGACCGGCTAAGGACCAGTTTAAGACCAGCATAAACCATCTTAGGACCAGTGTAAACCAGTTTAGAAATCATAAATCATCTTAGGACCAGCATAAACCATTTTAGGGCCAACTTAAACCAGCATACCAGCATCAAAACCTACTTAACCAGCATATGCTGTTTTTTATTTATTTATTTATTTATTTATTTTAACTTGGATTTGGATTTGGCTCATTCATGTGGTTCATGGTACAAAACAATTTTCCCAATCTCGTTGAGGTATTTTAGGCCGCGTATCCACCAAAGTGTTTTTAGCCAGATGAAAACGCCAGGCGCTCTGCTGAAACACCGAGCTGTGAACGTTTGAGAACGCAGCGTTTTTTTTCCATTGAGACGCTGTGGTTGTTATGATGCAGAATGTCGGCTGAAGTAATGGCAAACGCATCGCTAATGAAGTGTTTCTCCAAGCATTATTTTTCATAATGTTATGGTAGTCTGGCAATTTTATCTGGTAAAGGCATAAATACTCGAAGACAAGCAATATTAACTTCACCACTGTTGTTCAGCCTAGTACAAGCAGGGTGATTGGTAGTCCACCCCTCCTCCACTCTGATTGGTAAGCAGACTAGAAAGTAACAGTTATGAGCGTAGCGTTTTACTCAAAGTTGAACATTCTTCAACTCCCAGTGCCATGGAAAAAATGCCTGAACGCCCAGTGCTCAGCGCAAAAAAGACGCTCGGAGCTCGGCATGCTCCCATTAAAAACAAATGAAAAAATACGCTAGCCGCGGGGGAAAAAGCCTTGGTGGACACGTGGCCTTAGTGTAGGTCTTTTTGATATCTTTGTTGTTTTTGCTAAAATTCTCAATAGCTTAGCCCCGGATAGCACACATATACGTCTGCAAGATGTCTCTTAAACATCTCTTGATCTGGAAAGCATTTGCTGTGAACAAACGTCTGTTTTACATGCATTCTAAATCATAAACATCTTAAAGACTTAATAAACATCTATTTGACAAATGATAGGAAACGTCCAATAGACAAATTGCAGATGAGCAAACTATGTCTTGCAGATATAAATGCAGATGTCAAATAGACGTCTCCGAGATGTATGTGTGCTATCAGGGACAACTTCTTTTGACAACAAAAGGCTAAATTGCTAAGCTATCCTCTCAGATGTAGCAATGAGAATTTAAATTTTTGCTTGCTATTTGGTTCATTCATGTGGTTCATGTTACACAACAGTTCACTAAATCTATTTGAGGTATTTTATTTTAAGTCTGTTTGATGTCTTTGTTAGAATTCTCAGTAGCTTAGCATTCAGCTACTTTTGACAACAAAAAGCTATATTGCTAAGCTATCCTTTGTATGTAACAATGAGAAGTCAGATTTTTGCTTGCTATTTGGTTTATTCATATGGTTTTATTACAAAACAATTCACAAAATCTCTTTGAGGGTATTTTGTTGTAGGTCTGATGCCTCCCTGCTAAAAATAAATAAATAAATAATACAGCCTAAGCTGGTTAGCTGGTTTTAGTTGGTCATCCAGCCTGGTCTTAGCTGCTAATAGCTGGTCAGCAGGCTGGTTTTAGAGGGGTTTTGACCACTTAGCTAGTCAGGCTGGTCTTAGCTGGAACTGTTAAAACCAGCTACTTCCATCTTAAACCAGCTAAGACCAGCCAGCCAGCTTTTTTTGTGCTGGTGTTTTCAGCTCAGCTATAGAAATTAGTGGAGTATTTTTAGTCTTACTGTATTACTTGTATTTATATTGCTCTAATTACACAAAAAAAGGGATGTCTGGTATAGACCCATCTGAAAAAATAGTATTCCCCTCCATTGCATCAGTTTGGTTAGCCACATATTGTTAGTAGCTTAGTGTTTAGGAATAAGTATAACTTACTGAAATGTATCATGTTTCAAGTAATTGCTCAATTAGTGTTTAGACTGCAAAAGTACATAAATGAAATGGCTAGTAAACAATATGTCAGGTAACATACATTTACTTCAGGAAAGCCATTCATTGTACATAACTTGGAACAAATATGTTTTTGTTTTAATATATGCATTAGATTAGATTATACAATCATTATATTTAACCGTTTAGTGATGCCTTCATTACTTATTGTGTGTTTAACTGTTTAAATGCTGTACATTGCAGAATGTAGAGCCATAATTATATAATTAAAAAAAAGTTAATATAAAAACTGCCTTATGTGCAGTATCATTTTAAATGATTTAAATGCTTGCACAGTACACAACTCAGTTTTTTTTTTATTTCTTTTTTTATTGACATATTTTAAGACGTATAGCAACTGCTTACCTTTACCTTTTCATTAGTAAAAGAACAGCATTATGATCTTGATTTTGTGAACCTGGATCACGAGGAAAATAACTTCCACCTTAGAGTGGAGTAGATGAGGGACAATTTTAATTATTGGTTAATTTATAGTAAGTGATTATATTATAATGGACCTGGCACTGCTTTTCCGGAGGAGTTATTACACTACTGTTATTTTAGTCTCTTGTAATTTTTTTTTTTTTTTTCCTAGTTGAGGAGGTCTTTGTATTTCTCTTTAATTAACTGTAAAAGTCTCCATTGAGACATGGATCGTGAGAGGTATTAGCTTTCTTTTTCTTTTTCTCTTTTTTTTTTTTTTTTTTTGCTGCTAGATGGAACCGATACAGTTTGAATGTGTTGTCAGATATTTGTAAATATGCACCAATCAGTATTGAAAGTATTTGTGTATTTCATATGATTTGTGTCACTTTATATAATGGATTTAAAAAGTTCTGTAAATTACTGTGATTTAACAAATAAATGCAGTTTAAATATTAGTATTGTTTTGGTATTGTTAAAACCACTACCACAGAGATATTTTTTTCTGGGCAGCTCCCTGTGTTATATTTCTTCCCACCACCTCTTCTCACTTGCTGCAGTCTGTTAGCCCATGAGAATGTTTCCTCACCTGCCAGAAGCTGCAAATGAAGGAGGAATGAATGTTAAAAAGGTCAGGTGAATCAGGTCAGTGAAATGGCAAAGTAAAATACAACCAAATTCCCTGTGAAAAGTCTAAAAACCAAAATGGTATGTTCACCTGGATCTTCTAATATGAGACTTATACCACTTAGATAGGAATATTTTATTGTATCTAAAATATAGTATATTAATTTGAGTATATTTTATAAATAAAAACATCCAACTTTTAACTTTTTTTTTTTTTTTTTGGTATTATTTGGCAAAGCTCATTATTGTTATTGACCTTGATTGTCATTGTCAATCTTATGGGTTGCAGTGGTGAAAATATAATACTTTTTATATTGTGCTTAAAGATGACTAGAAAGATGGCAGTATGATAGTTATTTTTACACAGAGATTGGTAGGTCTATTAGTAAAATCTGTTGACTTTACCAATCTTTGTTGCCAATGGTAACCATTCAAAAATTGGTAAAAAAAAACTATTTTCGTTTTCAAGTTTTTTTTCTTCAAAGTTTGTGTGCCTGCAACTCAAGAAGTATTAAATATATCTTAATGCCCTTTTACATATTGGGTCTTAAAAAACTTTTTTTTTTTTCATGTCTTCATTTTTAAGGTCCTGAGTGGTTCAGTTTCAGAGATACTGGGATTTCAATAAACCAGCAAAAAACAAACAAATAAACAAACAAACAAAAACAGGAGTAAACTGTTAAATTGTACTCCTTTTCAGTGATCAAAAACTAAATATGGGTCACTTTGCAAAAAGATACTACTTTTATTTTAAAAAGGAATATTTGTAAAACAAATAATGTTGAAACTAGAATTTTATCCCGTTTCCTTCTGTCAAAACAGCTGCATTGAACATACCCGTCTAATTGCCATAAATATTCATTTTCCAAAAGTATTAAATATATCTTAATGCCCTTTTACATATTGGGTCTTAACAAACTTTCCTTTTGACATTTTTGTCCTTTTATTTTCCTGCATGCTTCAGTTCCAAAGATAGTGGAATTTTACTATGGCCCCGGGGGTAAACCATTAAATTTGTACAAACTTTCAGTAGTCAAATACCAAATATGGGTCACTTTGCATAAAGATGATACTTCTTCTCTTCTAAAGAAGAACAAATAATGTTGAAACTAGAAATGTATTTTTTTTTTCTTTATTTTTCTGTCAAAATAATGACATTGAACATACCTGTTTGTGTGCTATACAAATTATTTTTCCAAACTTTGCATGCCTGTAACTACAAAAAAAATTATAAAGATATCTCAATATGTCTTTAGATTCTAGTTTTCTTTTCTTTTAGAATCTTATTCCAGAGAGATGGTATCTCAATGCAGCTCCATGTTCAGATTGTTGAGCATACCCATTTTTAGTGGTCTCTTTGTATACAGCTGATTCAAAAACAATGTCTGAAGAATAAATAGGCCTTTTTCACAAGAATCGGACGTGACGCAGGGTAAATATAGTTCCGCTAGCGGTCTGCGGGCATTATGTTTTATGCTCTTGTCTCAAATTTCGGCTCTTACCCTTTCTATTTTGTCTGTTTTCCAAGTTGTTGTTATATAATCTACAAAGAAATTTATTTGTAGCTTTCTAGAATTTACCGGCGGGTTTTTTTATTTCACCAGCTGTCCTATATATAGGCTCATTCAACAATTCCCTTGCTCGTTTTAATATATGACAAGCATTTATTTATATGCCTAATTTATGTAAAAACAAAATTCTAAGTACATATGCACCGTTACACATAGGAACAAATATATAAATTCAGTGTCAGAATGAGTTATAATATGATAATAATAATAATGTTGCGCGAATACATGCTATTGCCTGAATTTTAAAAACGCAGGAGTAACTTTTAAAAAAGTCACAACAATATGTAGATTATCTCAACCTAATGAAACGCAGAAACTGTTGACCATGTATTAATCGCACATTATAACTATATCTGAGAGACTAAAATAAATAAGACATTTATTTCCAAGACCTCATTGTATAGCTACATCAGTTGAATTAGAGTTAATATATTTATTAACTAAATATACAACAAAGTACTAATAGGTTTGTTAATGCTGTGCATATTACATACCTTAGCCCTTACTAAAATTAACTACGAATCAAACCAAAACGGCAGTTATTGCAGTTATTCCATGGTTTCGTTACAAAATCTGATTTGTGTGGTTATGCAAATAGTAATAAAACAAACCTGCTTTTACTATAATAAAACCATGGTTAATTTTCATAAGGGAAGATGATAACGAGTGGAGAAAATGTGAGTGAACCATCATTGCGAGATGACAGAAGTGCTGTTTTTGATCCATATATCCAGAAAGAAATGCAAAAACGCATCCAGGGATCGAGTGGTTGTCTTTCGCAAATCGGAGGAACAGAGCTGTCAGTCGATTTCTCCAGCACATCGCCAAAAACAATTTTTTACATGGAGTGCGACAATGCACGGCTACACCAAATAGACGCGGACAATATAACCGAATATACGCGTCGTCACTTCTAATTAGTGCTGAAATTTAGTTCTGAAATAAAACTTTGTAGTCTCACCAATAAATGACCAAGACAGTTTAAACATTTACATGAGATTCAATTCTTGCAAAGACATTGATGCCCGAGCGGGTGCTCCTTAAACTCGGCAATCACTGTTACCGGAAATACTTTTACCCTGCATGCAGCCACGCCGGAAGCCAAAAACCCGGAAGTGTGAAAAAGGCTAATCATGTCGAAAAATTGTAGCTTGTTTGCCTCTATCAAAACAATTGAATATAATTTACTGAAAATGCACTGAAATGATCAAGTTAGGGCAATTTAGTTTGCTCTCAGTAGTCTATTCATAAAATTCTATATTTAAATCAGTTGATTACTCCGTAAATATACATCAATGACATTTAATATTTTGGCTTTCAGCAATATATATACATAGAAATGTGGTTGATTTGAAATGGAATGACCCTGGCTTTTAATTAATAATTTATTGCAATTTAATATATGAGTGAGTGAGTAGTTTGCCATGCCACCAACCCCTTAAAACGAAAGGCTTCCTCCATAAGGCTGGTAGGCACTCAGAACCTCTGACAGTGCTGTGCAGACACAGAGGCAGAATATGAATTCTCAAAAGTGCAGATTGTGGCGACGGGCCATCAATAATCTTGGCAGGACGCATTTGGGCCGGACGTTGAGTATCCCTGTTGTAGCATGTAGGCGCCCTTAAAGTCATTGTTGTACGTGGCCATTATAATAGTTGCTTCACCTCTGCGCTCTCTCTCTCTTCTCCCTCCTCTACCACCCACACAGTCTCTCAGTCTCTTGTGCTCTGAAACTGACGACCTGAAGCTTTTGTTGTGGGAGGATTTTGGCTGTCAGGTTTTTTGGGCTTATAAAGGGGAATAACATTTAACCTCTAACAATTTCTCTGTTTTCAGAGAAGGTGTCCATACGAGAACATGTCTGATAATCTTTGAGAGCTTACAGCTAGTGTTTTGTGTGTGACCCAGTTTTACAGTAGCGCACACAATACAATTGCATAAGTATTCCTACAAGGTTTTACTTTGGTATATGGCGCGTATCCATGGGTACCTGCTTAGGTAATTATCCAATTAGCTATAAACGTAATTGTAATGTCAGCATTCACTAATGGCTGCATGCTAGAGTTTCTTCCTTTCATTCTGCAATGTTATTTTTACCTTTATGTTGGAAATGTGAGTCTAAAACAGGGTTGGAAGCCTTGGCGAGATTAAAACGGGGGCATGATGGGACTGAAATGCATTTCTTGTATAGAAATGCCCTTGTTCAGGTTTAATCTTCCGGCTTGCAGGGCTCTTTTTTTGCAATCATGTTCTCCTTTAAATATTACATTGAATGGTTAGCAGAGAACATGCTGTTGAAAATGCTTTATGTAATTGACAACATTCTGGGTAGGTGATGTGAGGTGAGAGCTGTTGTAGGATTTGGATTACAGAATAATACATGACAAGACTTTGGGTTGGTTATTGTGCATTTTTTTTTTTTGAATCATCGTGACGTTTTCAGACAGCTCTGGGAACAAACATTGTAACCAATTCAAGCGTTTATTTCAAAAAGTGAAAATCTATGTAATGTGGTTAGGACTGCTTTAAAAACTCTTTACTTATAATGTATTTAACAATAAAAAGGTCCCACTTTATTTTATTTTTTTATAAATATATAAAAAACTTGTAATGCTTGTAATAAATGCATTGTATCAAATTAGTAATTACATTTCTGATTTAATTTTAATTTTAAGCTTTGCTTATTTTCTTTTGTTTTTCATCTAATGTTTATATTTTATTTCAGCTTTCACTTACTGAAGCGATTTTAACGCTTTTTAGTTAACAATATCAGCTCAGATGGGGACTGAATCAACACTTTGAAACAAAGTTTGAACTGATTCAAAGATATGAATCAAATTACGAACATTTCTTCTGCTGAAGTTCAAATTATCTGTCTTAACACTTTAATACATACTCTTTTGGAATTTGTATTAAAAGCACTGCAATATTGATTTTAGCTTCATTATTTATGTTCAGCAAAATCATTGCACTTGTATTGTGAATATTCAATACATCACCCAAGCCTACACATTTCTCTCTTTCACCTATAAAAATATTAAAATGAAAGATAGCCTGTGACGTGTTGCCACTCCTGGCACTGGCAAGCCGTGCCCAGCTCTGAAATCACACCAGGCGTAATGCATTCTTTTCAGCCCATTGATCCATGCCAAAATGAAACCATTACTCTTTCATTGATTTCCATTCTATCTCTAGCGCTGCTCTTTCCCAGGTCTTTCTTAATTAATTGCAATGCTCTCCCTCTCTTTATGAACATAGTCGTATAGATTGTGTCCCCACAGATGAGAACAAGAAACTTGTTTCTGCTCATTTTAAGTGATGCTGCCTTGAACTTTAATTGCACTGGGCCTGGAAAAAGCAAATCAAATGCACCACAGGAGATTTAAAATATTCATCTCGGCTATGAAGGATGGGCCCTAATGAAGGAGTTGTTTTTATTTGCCCACAATGCATTGAAGGAGCTGCATTATTTTCCATGGGGCACTTCATCGCACCAGCCATAAATAAAAAGATGCTCAATTTGAGGATGTGATTAGGTGACAAGGTCCTGGCTGGAATACACAAACTAGAGCGCTTGGCCATATTTGTTTGATTGACGGTTGTTATTAATAATGGATGGGTAAGCACAATGGGATGTGATGTATGTGAGCATGACTAAATTTAGCCAAACTTAATGGTGGCTTAAACCTTTGTCGCCTCTCTGTCCACACTGACCCCGCTAATGATCTCATGCCATTAGTGGAGCTTGAGGGGAACTCAAGCTGATGACAATGACAATGAATAACTAACTGAGCTTTTACAGCAAATGCCATCTTGTGTCGCAGAGATCTCCATAAAAAATAATAATAATAATATATTCTTGGTAACTCTAAGACTTTAAGGGATAGTTCACTCCAAAATAATAGCTTCCTTTTACTTTGGAAACTAAAATACGATATTTTGATAAATGTTTTTTTTTTTTTGTTTTTGTTGTTTTTTTTGTCCATACAAATGGAAGTCAGGGAAAATAAATAAATACATTATATATATATACACACACATACATAAATACACATACATACATACACATATACATATACATACAGTGGATATAAAAAGTCTACACACCCCTGTTAAAAAGCCAGGTTTATGTTATTTAAATTAAAATACCACAAATAATTTCAGAACTTTTTTCATCTTTATTGTGACCTATAGCTTGTACAACTTAAAAACAAACTTAAATCTTAAATCTTTTTTTTTTGTGTAAAGTAAATAAGCTAAAATAATGTGGTTGCATTAGTGTACACACCCTTAAACTAATACTTTGCCAAAGCACCTTTTGATTTTATTACAGCACTCAGTCTTTTTGGGTATGAGTTTATCAGCATGGCACATCTTGACTTGGCAATATTTGCCCACTCTTCTTTGCAAAAACACTGCAAATCTGCCAGATTGTGAGGGCATCTCTTATGCAGAGCCCTCTTCAGATCACCTCACAGATTTTCAATTGGATTCAAGTCTGGGCTCTGGCTGGGCCATTCTAAAACTTTAATCTTTTTCTTGTGAAGCCATTCTTTTGTTGAATTGGATGTATGCTGAGGGTCATTGTCGTGCTGAAAGATGAAGTTCCTCTTCATCTTCAGCTTTCTTGCAGAAGCCTTAAGGTTTTGTGCCAATATTGACTGGTATTTGGCACTGTTCATAATTTCCTCCACCTTGAATAAGGCCCCAGTTCCAGCTGAAGAAAAACAGCGCCAAAGCATGATGCTGCCACCACCATGCTTCACTCTGGGTATGATGTTCTTTTGGTGATGTGCAGTGTTGTTTTTGTGCCAAACATACCTTTTGGAATTGTGGCCAAAGAGTTCAACCTTGGTTTCATCAGACCATAACACATTTTCCCACATACTTTTGGAAGACTTCAAATGTTTTTTTGCAAAATTGAGCCGGGCTCGGATGTTTTTCTTCATAAGATAAGGCTTCCATCTTGCCACCCTACCCCACAGCCCAGACGTAAGAAGAATACGGGTGATTGTCGTCACATGTACCACACAGCCAGTACTTGCCAGAAATTCCTGCAGCTCCTTTAATGTTGCTGTAGGCCTCATGGCAGCCTCCCTGACCAGTTTTCTTCTTGTCTTTTTATCAGTTTTGGAGGGACATCCTGTTTTTGGTTATTGCACTGTTGCACCATAATTTCGCCACTCGATGATGACTGACTTCACAGTGTCCCATGGTATATATAATGCCTTAGAAATTTTTTTGTACCCTTCTCCTGACTGATACCTTTTAACAATGAGATCCCTCTGATGCTTTGGAAGCTCTTTGCGGACCATGGCTTTTGCTGCGACTAGGAAAATGTCAGGAAAAGCCTACTAGAACAGCTGAACTTTATTTGGGGTTAATTAGAGGCACTTTAAATGATGGCAGGTGTACTGACTCCTATTTAACATGAGTTTGAATGTGATTAGTTAATTCTGAACACAACCACATCCCCAGTTGTAAAAGGTTGCACACAATATAAATATATATATATATATATATATATATATATATATATATATATATATGCAAAATGTACATTATTTTACCAAAATAAGAGGGATCATACAACAAAATACATTTACATATAGTCCACATTTTTTATTTTATTTTTTTGAGTTATAGTTGATCATGAGTCCCTTGTTAGTTCTGAACAGTTAAACTGCCCAAAATATGTGAAATTTACCTCTTCTTCAAATTCAAAAAGTTTTCAATAATGTTTGTTAATATTGTTTCTATTATTAATAGCTAACAGCTAACTCTTTTCACATTTCCCATAAGCAGGGGTTCCACAAAGCCATTTGCAGCACACAACATATTGTCACTTAGTATTTTATTTTGATGTGTTTTATAGTCGTCATACTTGGGTAAACAGTATTTATATTTTCATTTGCTGAAATAACAAAAGAACTCCACAACATTATTTTTACAACTTTCGAAAAGAGGAAAAAAATAGAGAGAGACTAATATTGTTTAAAAAATATATATATATATATATGCCGTCATATTCGAAAAATCTTCACATTAATGCATGTTTTTTTGTAATTTGATGCAAAGGTAATATAATACAAAGTATAGTGTTAAGAGGTGCATATATTTAAATCAATCAATCAATCGATCAATCATTTACATTGCTAATGGAGAAAGTCCATAAGAAAAACTGTTCATATATATTTTTTTTTTTTACATTTAAACACTAAAAGGAATAGGGTGTTTTTATTTCCCTCACAAAGTTTTGTTGATGATTATTAAGGGTAGGCCCCTGTCATTCACACTGCCCATGTCCTTCTAACAAGAAGCTGATGAATTTGACAGAATTAGTTCCAAAATATTGTAGCGTTTGATTGAATGCTCAGTCTTTTGCTTTGATTGCGAAAGACAGAGAAAACATTCCCAACCCCTTTTAAAAGTTGAAGAACCTTTTTATTTTTGCTCTCTTTGCAATATGGTTAGCTTTTAGCATTTAGCATTTAACATGTAGCGACCCATTTATAGGTTGTGACCGACCAGTTTTGCCACCGCTAAAGCACACAGCTGTGCAGCAGAGTGTATATCTTGAGGTCAAATATCTTTGAGGCAAAAGTTATTTATTTAATTTCAAAGCAAGCGTGTCTTTATATATTTCTGTCTTGTTTGGCCTAAGTTGGCCTGTATTTTCTCTATTGTCGTGGCTGTTTTGTTTTCCTGGGGGAAAGACAATAAGACCTATACCACTGGAAGCCTCTGGCATGGCACTTCTGCTGTCTAACTAGCCCTAGTCTCTGCTTTCAAAACGAATCGGAGTTGGCGAAGGGGAAAGAGACTGTTTATGAACTGAAACTTTAGAGTATTGTGACAGCATCGCTGAACTGCAGCCTAAATTATACATGGGCATGAGGACTGTGTTGTGAGGGGACAGCTGACTGCAGGTAGACCTCACCATCAGCACTGCCAGTTTGGCATTGACATCCCGCTCTATGCCAGAAAACACTGCCATCATGTCAGGTAACATCTCTCTCGGTTTCCTTCTCTCCACACAAACAACAAAACTCCCGCGGTACAGGAGCAGCCTATTGACAACGCTTGACAGGTTGACTGGTGGTTCAGTGGCTTGAAACTGGTGGATAACAGCCACTCTTGTTATTCTGTTTTATGGAATTTGGGGCAATAAAAAACGAGCAACATCCTTTTTGATGTAGGTGGTGTTGAAATTTGCCTTAAGCAAACTGTCTAAACCAGTTGCAATCGTATCAACAGAAAGAATCCTCAAGATATTTCAGTATGGTCGAGACGTTTTAAGTGTTGTTTCTCCTTGATCTCATTTTAAGGTAAAAGCAGTGATAAATGTACTAGTCAGGCAGGCAGCTTTCCTCTATGGGTAGAAGTTCTAAAGCACTTAAGTAAAGGGTTTTTTTATCACCCTGCTTTTGGAGCTGATGAGTGTTACTTCAGGGATTCAGTGGAAAGAAACGTTTGGAGTGCTGTGAAAGAAATCGCTTTTTGCTCTGAGCTGCAAGCCTGCGTTCAGCTCCACTAAAATACTCTGAGGACTGTTTAATAATTATTGTATGTGATTCACATTCAGACAGGGGAAATCAAGACGGATTCTTGGATGCGTCTTTACAGTATATATGGGTGGTTGCAGTCATTTGAATTTAGCTTAAATTAAAAATGAAGAGTTGAGAGGGAATTGTAGTCTTTCTGTGAATATTGTTTCATATGAACTTGCATACGCTATGACGGCTAATTGCTTCATAACTAGGTCATATCAACTGGCAGATGAATAGGTGAGTAGTCACTAAAAAGAAGGTTTCATAGGCTACGTTCTTGAAGTATGATTACATCTGTAATTGCGCCTTTTTTGGATGGACATCAAAAACTCCACTTAGCCAAAACATTTTGGCTATCAAATAGTAATCATTTTTTGGATATCTCTGCCAATTTTTGGACACAGCCAATAAGCAATTTCATAGCAAAAATGTAATCATGAAAATTCATGTTGATATAGAATGGTCATTGTATTCAGTGATCTAGAAATACAAGCGGCACTGATAAGGGCACTTTCCAAAAGGAAGTGTCAGGACACAAATAATGCACTTCTGTTGTGTGTGTGTGTGTTTTTTTTTTTTTTTTTTTTTTTTTTTGCAACTTATATAAGCAGAGAACATCCAGATCCTGAGATGTTGACGTGGTGAAAATTACAATTTCACTTTAAGGCTAGCACAGCTGCAGTCCTTGAAAAATGTTGCATAGAGAGTATAAGTATACTCATTTAAAGCTTCAGATTGTTCTTGGTAATGTTTTGTAAGTCACATTTAAAATGTACGAAGCAAAAAATAACACCTTACAAATGTGAGGTTAACGCTTTACCATGTGAAAATTGTTCAGTATTTGTACATTTCACATTTTTTCACATTTTCAGCCTCATGTCATAAGAGAACATAATTATTTTATGAATGTGATTTTAATTTTGATTAGTACATTAAACATATGATTGAAGCTTCAGCAGTTTGTATGAAAAACATACAAAACTAATGTGCAAACTTATACAAATTTGCAACTAGTTTGGCAAAACACAAAGTTTTCATTCATTTCAGATACAACCTAAGTAAACTTAAAAGAACACTCCACTTTTTTTGAAAATAGGCTCATTTTCCAACTCCCCTAGAGTTAAACAGATGAGTTTTGCCGTTTTTGAGTCCATTCAGCCGATCTCCAGGTCTGTTGGTAGCACTTTTAACGTAGCTTAGCATAAATCATTAAATCTGATTAGACCATTAGCATCTCATGACCAAATATTTTCAATATTTTTCCTATTTAAAACTTGACACTTCTGTAGTTACATAATTTACTAAGACCCACTGAAAATTAAAAGGTGCGATTTTCCAGGCTGATATGGACGGGAACTATACTCTTATTCTGGCGTAATAATCAGGGAACTTTGCTGCCGTACCATGGGTGCAGCAGGCGCAATGATATTACACGGCGCCTGAAAATAGTCCACAGCTAGGTAACTTCCAACGTGACCAGCTCTAAGCGAATACTAAAATAGCTGGGGACTATATTCAGGTGCTGTGTAATATCATTGCGTATGCTGCATCCATGATACGGCAGCAAAGTTCCTTGATTATTACGCCGGAATGAGAGTATAGTTCCTGTCCATATCAGCTTGGAAAATTGTAACTTTTCATTTTCTGTCGGTCTTTGTACACAATGTAACTACAGAAGAGTCAAGGTTTAAATAGGAAAAATATCAAATCTTTGGTCATTTTTGAACGAGATGCTAATGGTCTAATCTGATTCAATGATTTATGCTAAGCTATGCTAAAAATGCTAACGGCAGACCCAGAGATCAGCTGAATGGATTCAAAAACAGTAAAACTCATCTGTTTAACTCTAAGGGAGTTGTAAAATGAGCCTATCTTTAAAAAAAGTGGAGTGTTCCTTTAAGGGAAACAGTTGGCTAACAGAAGCTACAAAAATGCCTCAAAAAGTTAATTAAAACAGTTGAATAATTCAATGTCAGCTATGTCATAAATCACAACTTCTCTCTTGTTTTGATCACACATTATTTTATATTAGCACAGGGTCCATTACCTGATATATACAAGTGCCTCAGTCCTCCTGAGACCTCCAGATAAAGGATGAACAGCTTCACCTATAGTGAAGGTCTTAATGTTGAAACATCTCTTTGAGCGAGTTTCACATGGTGTTGGTTTCAAGCCCTGCACACTCAGCAGCGGTGTAGCGGTTGCCAGATTGCACCTGTCAGCATTCTCACTCCATCACTGGCGCCTGACCCTTGGGGGCAGGAGATCAAAGCAGAAATAGTGGTTGGGCGTCATCACTGCTTGCTGTTTTATTTCATGCTCTTAGTCAACTCTCTTAATGCTAAATCATGAATATTATTTGGACTGTTTTTTTTTTTCTTTGAAGCTTGACAGAGATGGTTTCTATGAATCATTGAATTGAAAAGAGCTTTGTGAAGATTCTTCAAAACTTGAATTGTGAGAAAGTTTAATTGTGACAAAATTCGCATTGTAAGATCAGTCACAAATATGAGAAACAAAGTCACACTCCCAAAATGTAGTGTCACCTTTTGAGATATGTAATCGTAATTACGAGAGTTACAATGATTTCAAGACGTAAAGTCACATTCTGGGATATATAGTCAATTCTAATAAAAAGTAGTAATTTACAAGATATGTAGTCACATTATGAGGTATATACCATTATAGGTATATACTTTTGATTAGAATTGTGACTATATATCCCAGAACACGATTTTATATCTCACATTCGTAACAGTTTCTTGCAATTTCATAATTGCAAGAAACTTGCAATTTCATAATTGCAAGAAACTGTTACGAATGTGAGATATAAAATCGTGTTCTGGGATATATAGTCACAATTCTAATCAAAAGTATATACCTATAATGGTATATACTTTTTATACGATTTTATATCTCACATTCGTAACAGTTTCTTGCAATTTCATAATTGCAAGAAACTGTTACGAATGTGAGATATAAAATCGTGTTCTGGGATATATAGTCACAATTCTAATCAAAAGTAGTAATTGTGAGATATATAATCGCATTATGAGGTATATCATCAAAATGGCAAGAAACTGTCACAATTGTGAGATATAAAGCCACATATAGTAGGGCTGTGCCGATATTCAGACTCAATATTATGTGCATCTCGTCAGTAATGCCGGTTCTGTGATTAGCCGTAAATGTCATTCACGTGTTCATTCATGCAGCCGCGTTTACTACACAGAGCCATGTTCACTGACAAGCTACGCAAATATCGCTTTTATTATCGCAGGCGATACATATCAATAATGCATGCGAAACTGCATTGCTTGTCAGTGAACTACGGCTCTGTGTAGTAAACGCAGCTGCATGAATGAACACGTGAATGAGATTTACGAAATGGTTATAATTTTGAGATATAAAGTCACATTATGGGATATGTAGTCACATTGAATTATATAGTTATAATTGCAAGAAATGGTCACGATTGTGAGATATAAAAGTCACATTATGGAATATATATAGTCACAATTCTAATTAAGTAGCAGTTATGAGATATATAGGCACATTGTGAGGTATATAGTCATAATTGCAAAAAATGGTCATGATTTTGAGATATAAAGTCACGTTCTGGGCTGTGTATAAAAAAAAAAAAGTAGCAATTATGAGATGTATGGTCACTAGGGATGTCACAATTCTCAAAATAATATCGACCCGTATGACAATGTATACAAATATTACAAATATAATAATAGCGTCCCCGGTTCAATTTTTTGATTTGGCTAATATTTATTCTGAAGAAATATAGACATGTATAGTGATGAAAGCCGAAATATTAAATGTCATGGAATATTTACTTAGTAATCCACTATTTTTTCGAGGGAGGTCAAAACAGCAATTTTCACCTTAGATTCAGTGTCAAATTACAGGGGGTTAAAAATGACTTCAGAAAGATGACAGCGTCATTATCTTATTTTTACACAGAGATTGGTAGTTGTAAGTAAAGTTTATGAGGAACTAGAATCCAAAATCATATTGTGATATATTTAATACTTCTTGAGTTATAGGCACGCAAACTTTGGAAAAATTAATATTTATGGCACTCAGACTGATATGTTCAATGCAATAGTCTTGAAAGAAAGAAACAAGATACATCTCTAGTTGTAACATTATTTGTTCTTCAGACATTCCTCTTTAAAATAAAAGAAGTATAGGTTTTTTCAAAATGACCCACATTTGGTTTTTGACCACTGAAAATGTGTACATTTTAACGATTTACTGCCAGAGCCATATTAAAATTCCAATATCTCTGGAACCAAATCTCATAGGGCATTAGAAGTAAAGATGCCAAAAGAAAAGTTTGTTAAGACCCAATATCTAAAAGGGCATTCAAATATCTGTAATACTTCTTGAGTTACAGGCATGCAAACTTAGGAGAAAAACTTGAAATTTTTGAATGGTCACCATCGGCACACAATGCAACAAAGATAGCTAAAGTCAACAGATTTTACTAATAGAACTTTCCACAGAATCTCTGTGGGAAAAAAAAAAAAGATATTGATTGACCTCCCTCTACAAAATAGTGGAATACTCTGTAAATATTCATCTCTCACAATAAATATTCATAAGCTATAAGAACCGAACCAAACCAAAAACCGTGGTTCAAAAAATACTGACGTATTGAACCTTGGACTAACTTTATTGTTGCATCCCTAATGGTCATATTATGAGGTTCATGATTGTGAGAGATGAAGTCACATTCTCACTCAGACATAGTTACAATTCTAATAAACAGTAGGAATAATCAGATGTATAGTTATGTTTGGAGATAAGTAGGCACAGTTACAAGAATCAAAGTCGCAATTGGAAAATGGACATTGTAAGACATAGTCACAATTACAAAAAATGGTCTCAACAGTCAGATACAAAGTCATATTCTGTTGTGGTCAAAGTCATGAGAAACAGTCCCAGTTTTGAGATGTGAACCAAATTTATTTTTCTCTTGTTTCATACCTTGAGTGTAGGAGCCTTTCTCAGTGAAACATGTGAGAAATTGAAGACAAACTATAAGAGGTATTTCAGTGTGAGCACACTGCTTGACTGACACTGACTGCGACCATCATCTTTGTGTTGTTTACTTCCTTGCTTAGGTGGGTGGTGCTGTGAGTAGGCATTCGTGGATGATTGACAGCCTGTTGTTGCGACTCACTGTGCAGTGTTCTGTTTTGTGGCAGTACTTTGAGGGGAAAAAAAAAAGCCTATTAATAAAATAAAAGCACAATCCTGTGTGCCACAGAAAGAGGTAGAAAATATCAAGTGGGGTGAATGGATGAGTTTTGTAAGTGTGATCTCATCTGTAGTTTATTGGATTTCAGATCAGAAGCTCAGTCTCGAAAACAGCTGTTTGCTGTGTTATCTCACCCGCAGACTAAATGAAAGTGCACAAAACCACACTCTCTTTTCTCGTTTTGGTAGAAGCAGCATTTTTGTATTGATCTGAAATCAGCTTTGCCACCGTCGTTGTAATGGTTGAGTTTGAACTCCTAAATCCAAAGGATTACAAACTTTTCTCTCTAGTTAATTCATCTCTTTTACTTTTTACCATTTAAGCAATTATTTAATATCTAGTTCACATAATGGAAATTGACATTGTATAATACATGGCGAACTTTTTTTGATTTGTCACTGAAAAGAATACAGCATTCATAGATTCCTTTGTTTTTTTCAACTGAATGAAATAGTGACCACTTGCTGCAGTCTGTTTTATTGCATTAGTGAATATTGAATAACATGGTGCAAATAATCATGGCGAATGGAATAGTAACTGTCTCTTTCAGAGCAAAAAGACCCTGAGGACCATCTTGGTAATGTTAGCTTACTGCCAGTAGAATTTCTTTGTAGCTTTTACAGCACCTAATAAATGTGGCATGAAATAATCAAGGAAGACACCACATTCTTTCCAGCCAATTAAACTCCATTTGAGCAAACAAAACGGGACGAAGATTGTGGTGGTCGAGTAATTATGGGACGTATGTAATCACTGGTCACAAACAGCTCGAGAAAGGCTGCAAATGTCATGTAATTGACGGGAAAAGTTTAATAGGGGTCAGTGTGTTTAATTTTAATTAACACTGCTGTATAGGGGCCAAATGTCCAACTCTTAAGCTCTCCTCTGGTGAGTTTGAATGCTGACCTCAAGACCTGGCCCATATCATGCTGGCTGACATCAATTAGTTATTATGAACATGCAAAACATATTTTCAAAACTTACAGTCAGTGGGGTGCCTGCACCACCAGTAGATGCATCATTTGCACTATGCTGCAAATTTAACTTAGCAAATGCATGAAAATAGCTTCTTTTTTAATTCTAGGTGCTAAATTCCTAGTCATTTGTATGTCACAATAACATTAAAAACATCCTGGGTGAGTGTTCGCACTGAGCAGTGTATCTTGTTAAACAAAGAGAAAAGACATAATCAAACAGTCTTCACAGACTCATTCGTATGGTCAGCGTGTCTTGCAAACATGACTTATTGAATTAAGCTTTGGTGTGCATTGGTGTTGTGTCAGGAGACGTGAGTCAGAGGATGATACTAATATTCTAAATGAAAGGTTATGTTTATTTCATTTAATGTTCCTTAGACACTAACAGTGAAAGTAGGTGAATTATCTACTCACATCATTTATCTCCCTACAAAGACATGAGTTAACATTTTAAAATACTGTATGTGCACCATCATGAATCACAGCAATGGCTTGAATAAAAATGAGCAAAGAATTAAACAGATGACTGTGGTGGAAAGAAAACACAATTTGGTATTTGAAGGTATCTATGGTGTGTATTATTCTGCTGTGTTTACAGTATAGTGTTCATTGTGAATTATTATTATCAGCATCTTTTCTAATAATAGGATACAAAATTGAGCCTGAAAGTTTCCTTTTTCAAATAAACAGTGAAAGGAAATAAAAGGTGGTGCTCAACCTTGCTCACAAATGTTGACTATCTGTCTCAGGAGGTCAAAATTAAAATTGCAATAGCTGTTCTTTTTTTAATTAAAAATATATGAGATTTGTCAGTTTTCTAAACTGTTACGAAAATGTGGAAAAGAAATAAAGCTTTATTGAGGAGGAAAAAAATCAAGAATGGGTAACAATAGGTTGCAAATTAAGCCTAAATTAAGCTACCACTATACAAGCTTATTATCATATACAGTTGAGGTCAAAAGTTTACATCCTACTTTCAGAATCGTTATTGTTTATTTAGTACTGACCTGAATAAGATATTTCACATGCTTACATACAGTCCACAAGAGAAAATAATAGTTTCATTTATAAAAATGACCCCGTTCAAAAGTTTACACCCCCTTGATTCTGTGTTCTTACCTGAATGATCCACAGCTGTTTTGTTTTTTTGTTTTTGTTTTTAGTAATAGTTGTTTGTCCTGAACAGTTAAACTGCCTGCTGTTCTTCAGGAAAAATCCTTCAGGTCCCACAAATTCCTTGGTTTTCCAGCATTTTTGTGTATTTGAACCTTTTCCAACAATGACTGTATGGTTTAGAGATCCGTCTTTTCATGCTGAGGACAACTGAGGAACTCACTATGCAATTATTACAGAAGGTTCAAACACTCAACTGATGCTCCAGAAGGAAAAAGTATGCAAATTAAATGCATTTTGTATGATAACATTTTACAGATTCTGAAAGGAAGATGTAAACCTTTGACCTCAACTGTATGTTGGTTTGTAGAGATTTTCTTTCTTTTGTGTATGGTAGAAAATCATGCAAATTTTGTAAAATAATTGTGTGGGGAAAAAAATGTAGTATTTGTTTGGATTTTATATTTTTTCAAACCATTCTTATATTCTGACCCTGGATAGCCCGTTTGTTGATCTGGCCACCCTTGACCTTATGTGGTCTGGCCCCTGGCCTATGTTATGCCAGTTGGTTTACAGCTGGCCCACTGAACCAAATAGTAAACTGCACTTTGCTGTTTTATGTGGCTGTGATTGATCACCAAATGAAAGCAGCCTAAGTGCGGCAATGTGAGGCAGATGAAATGGAAAGCTCTAACCTAAACTGACAATCTGGAAAGTATTACAGAGGTCAGCAGTAATCCCCAGGCGTTTGGGGAAACATACAAAGTGACTGTATATTGATTTTGAAGATACCTTCAAGCAGCGTGCACCTTGCTTAAGGAGTTTGTCCTGCACAAGCACTGATACACACAAGCCTGTAAAATCAACATGCTTTTACATTTCAGCTGGATCCAGTGCAAATTGTGGACATTTCTTCTACTGTTTTTTCTTTTCACATTGGCTAGCATGGTAAATTGTATCTCAGCAGCGTGTCACAGCAACTGATGTTGCATTCTCTTCATATTGTGATCCTCAAGATGTACCTCAAGTTTTTGTAGAGTGAGCAGTCGACAGATTCTCTCCAGCTTTTTCTCTTTTCCTGGCAATAGTTTGTTGCCAAAATTAGTGCAATGTCTCACAGTATCCTTTTTTTTCCATGTCAAAAAGGGAATGTCACAATGCCCAGTCAATGCTGTCAATCATGCAGTCTTAGCTGAAATACAATACAGTACAATCTGACTTAACAGATTGTAGATGTTGCACAGCCAGCCTTGACATTTTGAGTCATATTGTACAATTGTAAAAGACTGAAACAAATCAGGAATAGTTCACCAAAAATGTAAAATTGTTCGTTAAAGGGTTGCTCCCTCCCAAACCTGTAAAAGCTTTGTCTGTCTTCGGAACACAGTTTACAATATTTCGGATTAAAACCGGGAGCTCTGTGGCTGTCCCATTGACTGCCAAGTAAATGACACTGTCAAGGTCCAGAAACTGATGAAAGTCATCATCTAAATAGTCCATCTGCTGTCAGTGGTTCAACCATAATTTTACGAAGCTAGGAGAATACTTTTTGTAAGCGAAGAAAACAAAAATAACGACTTTATTCAACAATTTGTCTCCTCCACCGTAGCACCATTTTGGAGAGTATCCACTGGATGCAAACAGCGTACGCTGTTCTCTGTCAGCTGCCTCACGTGGATATGCTGTTTTCATTTATCATTAGAAAATGTATCCGCGTGCTGCGTCTGACAGAGGACAGCGTACACTGTTTGCGTCCAGTGGATACTCTCCAAAATGATGCTACGGTGACGCTATAAATATAATAAAGTTCTTATTTTTGTTTTCTTTGCATACAAAAAGTAGCTTTCATGGCTTCGTAAAATTATGGTTGAACCACTGATGGCAGATGGACTATTTTGATGATGTCTTTCATACTTTTCTGGGCCTTGACAGTGTTATTTACTTGGCAGTCAATGGGACAGCCACAAAGCTCCCGTTTTTTTATCTGAAATATTTTAAATTGTGTTCTGAAGACAAACTAAACTTTTATGTGTTTGGACCGACATGGGGGTGTCATTAATGGTGTCATTAATCACTTCATTTTGGGGTGAAGTAACCCTTTAAGGAGTTTTAAATTTATACCACTGGCCAAAAAATAATCCACACAACTCCAGTCCATCAGTTAAAGTCTGTAAGAAACAACGTTTGTAAGAAACAAATCCATCATTAAGGCATTTTATCTACAAAGGGGACATCGGATGGCCATCATGAAATGTCTGCAAAATACTTTGGTTAATATTCCTCAATAGTCTTAGTCTTTTTACCTTGTCAAAAACAGCTCTGTGCACAGCGAGACATTTCGGTGCATGTCCCTTTAAATGATAATGAGCGACTGTGCATCCCATCTCTCTTTCGTTTTTTTTTTTTTTTTTTTGTATTCACTTTTATAGCCAACTACAGAACACTCACATTGCTTAAGAAAGATAGTTTCCACTACAGCTGCTCAAGCGTGAAGAAAATAGCGGTCGGCATACAACTAGCTGAGGGTGAAAATATGTTAATACAGGACAGTCCGTCAGCAGTCATGGGCGGGGCTTGAACAGTATGATGTCATACTGCTCAGAAAAATCAAAATGGCTTTATAATTGAGACTGTTTAGGTTTCTGGGGAATGAAAAAGGAGTGAATGGATTTTTATCATTGTTGAGTGGTTGTGTCCGAACACTGCTAAGAGACATATCTATGCAAACACCATGTATAAGTTTTGAATTTTGCGTCCAATGTCCTTTGAACAATCACTTCTGGCCAAAGTTCATAATAACATTTATCGAAGTCCACCAACATTTGTTTAGAACAGTTTGGACTGTTTTCACTTGTAATCTTTTAATCTAAGTATATTTCTCTCCTGATTCAGATGAGGCAGCATTTTCACTGAAGAAAGCAGTGTTATAAATATTACAGGACTCATTTTGAAGTCTGTGTTACAAACCGAGTTTTACACTTCATTCATTAATCAGCTGGAGTCATGTGGATTACTTGAAGATTATTGTGTTTTTATCAGCTGTTTGAACTCTCATTCTGACAGCACCCATTCACTGCAGATGATCTACAGGTGAGCAAATTTCTCGAAATCTTTTCCAATTAAGAAATAAACCCAACTACACCTAGGTTGACCTGAAGGTGAGTAAACTTCTACGTATTTTCACTTGTGGATGAACTATTCCTTTAATGGAAGTTAGATTTAAGGAGACATATAGTACGTACTTATGTTTTTGTTAGTTTAAAAGCCACAAGGATGTTCAGTTTCTCTCACTTACAGGGTAAGTGATTCTAAAACATGTCTTGTAGAAAATTCAGCAAGTTTGGAGTGATATTGCGTGATTCCCCCCTTGGTTTCATTTGAATGAGCTAATTTAAAGCCATCTCGGGGGTGGAGATGATATGTGGCATAATATGAAATTAATCACGGTCATCAGTATAGACTAAGTCCACCCCCGTTTTTTATTGGGGAGAAACCAAATTAATTCCACAAAAGTAGGTTTGGGGTCTTAAACTCAGACTGATTAACTCAAGATAAATGTATTCCCTTTTGCTTCGTTGCTGCTAAACTTTGTGGAATAATCACATTAAAAAAAGGAGAAAGAATTTATTATCCACTACAATAAAAGGAATTGCTAGCTGATGGTTCTGAGGATGGGTTTTCCTTGCATCCTCACATCCCCGAAGGACTCACATTGCTTTAAATTACAGCCTGAGCAGCAAATGATAGCAAGAGCTAATGTACCCAGACACATACATTTAAGAGCTAAAAGGTTTTTCATCTTCCACTCTTGTTTCATTTTCCATTTATTTTTCACTAGCACACACAGCAGAAATGTACACTTTTGCATCAGTTTCACAAGCAAGCACAAGACAAGTATGAGAAGCAGCGATTATCTGGCCTTAGGGAGCATAGGGGCATTTTATTAATTGTACAATAAATGCGTTCCAGTGCACCGCTTGGTTAATGGCACAACAAAGTAGGCTTAGCAGTAACATTTAACAGAAAAGATAAAGATTATTTTGTTTTTATTTTTTGTATTTATTATTCTTTTTTTAATAAAAATAAAATATATATTCACTTGAGTAGTTTCACTGATTAAAAAGAATGAGTGCTTGAATGGTGTTTGAATAAAGAATGTAGAAAATGCTGATGAGCTAAAATTGCCATTAAAAAAAAAAAAAAAAATACATTTTACTTCTAACCATGTTGAAATTGCTAACATTCCAGTTCTTACTTTGAAACAAGAAATATTTAGCTAAAGATTTAGACCAGATCATTATTGTTTACTTTAAGCAGTATAAGATCATTTTAAAATATTTGGAAAAAAAAAACAAAAAAAAAAAACATAAAACTGTCTGTCTG
>CM065119.1:30512717-30547717 GCA_033026305.1 Cirrhinus molitorella
TTGTTTATTTTATATTATTTTTAATTGAATTTTAATTTTAATCAATTTAAATTTGATTGAAGTAAGACTGAAATGCAAACTTGGAATTGTGAGTTTGTATTTCAAAATTCTCACTTTTTTATTTTATTTTATTTTATTTTATTTTTAATTCATTGGTGGATTGAATTTTATATGTAAAATATGTAATTTATGTGAATATGATTCCTAAAAGAAAAGTCTAAATTGTGAGAGATCTCGTAATTTGACTTTATTTCATGACAGGACAACATAAATAAATAAATAAATAGTGAAAACAAACAAACAAAAAAAAGTCAGTTTATATCTCAATTTTCTTTTTTTCTCTCTCTCTCTCTCTCTCTCTCTCTCTCTCTCTCTCTCTCTCTCTCTCTCTCTCTTAGAATTGTGAGGAACATCCAAATTTTGAGATCAAATGTCACAATACATGTTTACTTTATTTTATATTCCTTGGAGGATTGAATTTGCTTGAAGCAAGACTGAACATAATTTTAAAATACATAATCTGTGTGAGTGTGATTAAAATATTTTACATGTTTCAGTTCATTAATTTAGCATGTATTATTCTTGACATCTAAAAGAATTAGTACCAAAAAACGATTTTGTGATATAATTGATTAAAGCCGACCTACCATTAAAATAAGAACAGTTGTAAACAATATTCTCTTTTAAATGCCATATTATGATCACTCAATATGACTCTAACAGTAATATTATTTTTGACACGTATAAATGTTAAAATCAGAAACTGCAATGCATTTGTTGTAGTCTGTGGGACATGAAGGAAATATTAATTGCTCTAACTTCCCCTATGGCAAACTGACTAATGAGTATTCAGAATATCAAAATCAATAAAGTAATAAATCAGTAAATAAAGATATTCCATGCTATGAAGGTATTTACTACTATTTTGGGTTTTAATGTATGTTACCTGCCTTTTCTACTTAATATATTACAGGTCCTTCTCAAAAAATTAGCATATTGTGATAAAGTTCATTATTTTCTGTAATGTACTGATAATCATTAGACTTTCATATATTTTAGATTCATTACACACAACTGAAGTAGTTCAAGCCTTTTTTTTGTTTTAATATTGATGATTTTGGCATACAGCTCATGAAAACCCAAAATTCCTATCTCAAAAAATTAGCATATCATGAAAAGGTTCTCTAAACGAGCTATTAACCTAATCATCTGAATCAACTAATTAACTCTAAATACCTGCAAAAGATTCCTGAGGCTTTTTAAAACTCCCAGCCTGGTTCATTACTCAAAACCGCAATCATGGGTAAGACTGCCGACCTGACTGCTGTCCAGAAGGCCATCATTGACACCCTCAAGCAAGAGGGTAAGACACAGAAAGAAATTTCTGAACGAATAGCCTGTTCCCAGAGTGCTGTATCAAGGCACCTCAGTGGGAAGTCTGTGGGAAGGAAAAAGTGTGGCAGAAAACGCTGCACAACGAGAGGGGGACCTGCGGAAGCAGTGGACTGAGTCTGGAGTAGAAACATCCAGAGCCACCGTGTGCAGGAAATGGGCTACAGGTGCCGCATTCCCCAGGTCAAGCCACTTTTAAACCAGAAACAGCGGCAGAAGCGCCTGACCTGGGCAAATTTTGCATGTCATTCGGAAATCAAGGTGCCAGAGTCTGGAGGAAGACTGGGGAGAGGGAAATGCCAAAATGCCTGAAGTCCAGTGTCAAGTACCCACAGTCAGTGATGGTCTGGGGTGCCATGTCAGCTGCTGGTGTTGGTCCACTGTGTTTTATCAAGGGCAGGGTCAATGCAGCTAGCTATCAGGAGATTTTGGAGCACTTCATGCTTCCATCTGCTGAAAAGCTTTATGGAGATGAAGATTTCATTTTTCAGCACGACCTGGCACCTGCTCACAGTGCCAAAACCACTGGTAAATGGTTTACTGACCATGGTATTACTGTGCTCAATTGGCCTGCCAACTCTCCTGACCTGAACCCCATAGAGAATCTGTGGGATATTGTGAAGAGAAAGTTGAGAGACGCAAGACCCAACACTCTGGATGAGCTTAAGGCCGCTATCGAAGCATCCTGGGCCTCCATAACACCTCAGCAGTGCCACAGGCTGATTGCCTCCATGCCACGCCGCATTGAAGCAGTCATTTCTGCAAAAGGATTCCCGACCAAGTATTGAGTGCATAACTGAACATAATTATTTGAAGGTTGACTTTTTTTTGTATTAAAAACACTTTTCTTTTATTGGTCGGATGAAATATGCTAATTTTTTGAGATAGGAATTTTGGGTTTCATGAGCTGTATGCCAAAATCATCAATATTAAAACAAAAAAAAGGCTTGAACTACTTCAGTTGTGTGTAATGAATCTAAAATATATGAAAGTCTAATGTTTATCAGTACATTACAGAAAATAATGAACTTTATCACAATATGCTAATTTTTTGAGAAGGACCTGTAGATATGAGTGTTATTTTCAAAACATTTACACTTTTTTTTTTTTTTTTTTTTTCTCCATGGTCATTTAATTAATATTTGATACAAGCTTATAGTTGGTTTGAATTATGCAGCAAATTCAAGTTAGGAAATAAATTCTTAAGTAAAAAAAGTAATACAGTCATGAACTGTCATTTTCTGGTAGCCTATTTGGAATTTATAGTGGTCTATAAAAAAACGAGGCCAGTCCATATAGTAAAACTGAATACACCCCCTTAATACAATCATTCAGAAAAGGTGAAGGACTGCATTTATGATATCAAGGTCACTGCGCTCGCAACATATTCTAATCTACAGCCATGAAACACTTCATATGGTAAAACCTGAGAGTGAAATTGGACGTAATTTAAATGTTGCCTCTTTTAAAGAAATAGTTCAGCCAAAAAAGGTTATCATTTATTCTTCATGTCTTTTGAAATGTGGAACACATAGAGATAATTAAATGTCTCAGCTGCTCTATTTCATAAAATGAAAGTGGGTGGTGACCATGACTATCAGAAACAATATTTTCAGCAAATCTCAGTCTTATATAAGATTTCGGAAGATGTTTAATATAGTGCACAAGTTGTATGAACTCCTGAATCTTTTTTATGAAGCTTTTATTAGACAAAAAAAAAAAAAAAAAAAGAAAACTTGGAGTTTGACTGTCCCTGGACCCCATCCACTTGCATTATAAGATATTTTATAAAATAAGTAAGTTGTGCCATTTTGGAATGGCATGATGGTGAGTAAATCATAACAGAATTTTCATTTATGAGTAAAATCATCATAAATTCCTCTGTGACAAGGTATTCCGTTTCAGTCATTTTAAGTCTGCAGTTTGAATTGAAGATCAGATTTATTCATGGCTCAGAGTTTGAAGTTTTTTGTAGGTTTTGGAAATGTCAGTCTATATTAATGATTTCACAGTTCAGTGCGAACAGCCTTTTCTATCAAAAGTGCCTGTTTTTTTTAAAAAAGTGAACTTCAGGAGATGCATTAGTCTCTGAAATAACAGCTATCCCTTTTGCAAATGAGAATACATCATTTGGTAAGTGCAGATAATTATATTAATTTGAGCTCCATTATGAGAAAGAAAATGCAGCCAGACAATATATTTTTTTTTTAGTCAGTGATATTCTTTTGACAGTTTACTTAAAATTGTGTAATCACATCTGCTTGTTATGTAGCTACTGCGCAGTACAAGGCACATATTTCACAAGGCGTCTTGAAGAAAATTCCACGGAGTCTTCCTACTGTTTCTTTTAAATCTCTTTTGTCTGTTGACAGAGCAAAAGGAGCAGGGATCAGAGAAGCTGTTAACTCATCCACAAGCAAGAATTCGCAGTGTAAAGTGAGATATTGATAGGCACCGTTGAAGGTGTATATCCTTCACACATCATCACTTTGCTCAATCTCCTGATAAAATCACAACAAGTTTCTGCTAACTCAAATGCATGCTTGGCGCACACATATAGACAGTCTTTGTGAAATATTTCCATCTCATTCCATCGAATACATTTCATTTTACAGAAGTATACATTACGCTACAGGAGAATGAGATGAGACTTTTAACTCTTCCACTTTGGACAGAGCTATCATTGACCTTGTGTGAAAAGGCCTAAATTCAAAGCAGTTTTGTAGTTTCACACCTTTTTGTTTAAACAGTGTTTATTGTGCATAGTGTAAATGTGGTTTATTGTACAATTCAAGTGTTTTTAACAATCTGATCTCATGACAAGACACAAAATACCGTATGTTATGTGTGTATATATATATATATATATATATAATTTTAATTAGAATATTAATTTAATTAGATATTAATTTCAAACAGAATCTTTTGTAACATTATACATGTTTTTACTGTCATTTTTGATAAATGTAATGCGTATTTGCTGATACATTTCTATAAAGCACACATGCATATGTTTTTTAACCACTGTTTTTAACATTAATTAAAAAAAAACATGCATCTAAGCATCAAATCAGCATATTAGATGATTTCTGAAGGATGATGTGACACTGAAGACTGGAGTAATGAGGCTAAATTTGCATGAATGAATTACATCATTAAAATGTATACAAATAGAAAAAGGTTTTAAATTGTAATACTGTTGCACAATATTAGTGTTTTACTGTAAGTTTGAGCTCATACGTGCAGCAAAACATTTAAAAATCATACTGTACAAATCATGACAAAGGTATTTACCGTCAGGTGGGGTTAATATAAGGCATCATATGTGCTTGTGAAAAGCTGCTTTGTGTGTGTGTTTAGGCGCTGGTGCAGCTGTGTTGACTGACTGCATGGTGAAATTCACCCAAACAGGATTAGACACTGTGGGATTAGCTGTATATTGGAACTGGTGAAAGGAAGAAATTAAAATGCCATCAGAAACAATCCCCCAAAAAATCAGGAGGCTTAGCTTAAACAAACACAATTAAGAAGTCAATTACCGCATCTGATGTTGTTCAACCATGTTCGGTTCTATCTGTTACCGATGCGTTTACGTTTTTTTGTCACCCTATATGCATTATGCTTTGTGTAGGTTGAGCTGTTGTCGACAGGAGTCAACCATGTGGCATGGCGTTGTCTCATTAAAGGTGTTGGTGGCATAAATGTTTGCCATTCTCCATCCTAATTTACTTGGATTCTGTTATGCTACTGTTACACTTTAGTGCCAGTGATCACACTCAGAACAGCAGAATGTGGTAAATATGCAAAGACTGAGTTCCTCTGTTTACTGGCTGGTCTCGTTTTGTATTAGTTTTTTTTTGTTTTGTTTTTTTTTGCTGAGATTTTAAGGGATATTTCACCCAAAAAATAAAATTGTCATTAACTACTCACCCTCATGTTGTTTCAAACCTGTAAGACCCTTGTTCATCTTCAGAACACAAATTAAGATATTTTTAATGAAACCCAAGAGCTTTCTGACCCTGCATAGACAGCAACACAACTAACACGTTCAAGGCCCAAAAAGGTAGTAAGGACATCGTTAAGATAGTCCATGTGACATCAGTGGTTCAACTGTAGTGTTATAAAAGCTACGAGAATGCTTAAAAAAAGCCACATTTATCTCTAATCATTTAAGAGCATTATGCATCTATTAATCTCTATTTTACTGTGGCCCTGACAACTTCTAAGTACCTTTTTATAGCCGTGGAGCACACTGGAGCCTAAGTCAGATGTGTGTTGCGCCCTGTGTTTCACTCTCATAGTTAATACCTCCCTGTGAAACTGCCAAAACCCCCACTGACTTTGCATTTCTCAGCTTTACATTTTTGCTAAAGTCTGTAATAATTGAATGCAACCCGTGGCCACCCCGCAGCTACAGCATTAGCTCTGATTGGACCTCGTCCCTCGTTGGTCACACGGCAGGTGGTGAGATACCGGTGAGTGCTGCTTTCGCTGTAAACGGAGTCAAATGGAAATGTGTAATCTCGTGCTTTTAATTTATGGTGCCTGCAACACATCCAATAGGAACTGGAAGGCAAACGCATTTGCATGAATTTCCCATGGGACTTCTAATGCAGGGCACTACTAATTCAGTCCGGACGTAATTAACATTCTGATATGACAGAGATCGTTCACATGACTAATATCACTTCAAATGCATATTCATTGATGCCACAGTTCACATTTAGCAGCATGCCAAATTATTAACGTGATAGTTTTGCACCCTGTGGGAAAGCTGGTTTGTTGCTAGTACAAGGTGGTTTACTAGCCCTAAGATGGTCAAGTCAAGTCAAGTCAGCTTTATTTATAACATATGGTCTATCATGTGATCTGCCAACGTAAGCGGTTTAGCAGTTTACGGTGCCTTGCGAAAGTATTCATACCTCTTCATTTAAAAATTTTTTTTTTATTCTAAACTGCTTTAAATTACTTTTTCCCCCCACATCAGTCTACAGTGCGTACACTATTATGACAAAGTAAAAACAGAATTGTCACAACTTTGTCAAATTATTAAAAAACAAACAAACAAACAAACAAAAAACAATAAGTACATTGCATAAGTATACTCAGTACAAAGCTGAAGCACTTTTAAATCCTCAAGCCTTTTTGGGTATGATGCAACAAGCTTGGCACATCAGCATTTGGCAATTTTCTAGGGCTGTACTAGAATAGTCGAATATTCGAATATTTGTTCGGTGGGTTGGCATTCGAGTTTCAATTCTGAGATTCGAATATTCTTTTTTTTTTTTTTTTTTAAACATGAGACTTCTCCCGCGAACAGTTTTCATTCGTGCTTGAATGGCCCGTTAGTGAACGGGAGGGGAAGAGCTGTCAGCAAGCCACGGAGAAAAGAGTGTACTAGTGTCACTATAGTTTGCAACCTGGTTGTGATTTTATTTTAAAGTTTGAAATATAAAGAAATATTTTTGTTCATTGAAATGTGAGCTGTCTATCCTGCCTAACAGAGCATGTGAGCGGAGATGCATGCCGTTTTCAACCAAAGCCTCTGAGACACTGCCTGCGTGGCGGACGTGGAGCAGGCTTGTTACGTGACTGCTGCTGAAAAAATCTGCTTCACTTCTATTCTGTCGCGGTTGCAGTGTGGTTGGACCGCACCTGATATAAGCACGTATTCGGCAGACAATGTGGCTGCTCTAATCTGTTAACATAGGCGCAGAAAGACAAATCAACACGCAGCAAATCCGCGACGTGTCCGCCACGCAGCCTATATCCTATAAAGAACTCACAGCAAAGCCTAGATATGTTATATGGCCTAATTTGCGTGCATTGGGGAATCGCTCTATAGTATTAAAATTGCTTTTGAATGCGTGTGCGCGTTTTAATTTCGGTTTCTTTTTAACGATCGCGTAAAACTCTTGGCGGCATGAACGTGCATTCTAAGCGCGTCTACAGGCTTTGTTATAATGAGAGGATTAATTAGCTTGCAGAATGCAGGACTGAGCAAAAAATCCGGCGTTTTGAGCGGTGAGTGGATTCTGACTGATCAACGCAAACAGATGGAGTCTGGCGTGAAGCGGCTGCAGTTTACTTTCGTTTTGTTAATATTTATTTTGTTATTAAAGTACGTTTGCAGTTTCCTGCATCCTTCCCAGAGTCTTGAACTTCGTTACATACATATATACATCTTCCGGAAATCATCCTGGCATAAACATAAAACAGACACACAGAGATTTCTGCTTTTATTATATGCATAGCCCCTCCCACCGAAGCTTCGAATATTCGATATTGATTTCCACCGAAGCTTCGAAGCTCAAAAAATGATATTCGAAACAGCACTACAATTTTCTGCCCCTCACCTCTTCACCTCTCAAGCTCTGTTAGGTTGGATGGGGACAGATACACATTTTCTATAAGCCTATCTTGCTGTGTGGTTAAGGTCATTGTCCTGTTCCAAGGTGAACCTTCTGTCCGGTCTGAGGTTCTGGACTGGGTTTTCATTAAGGCTGTCTCTATATTTTGCTATGTTGAGCTTTTCTTTTACTCTGACGAGTCCCTCAGCCCCTGGCACTGAAAAACTCCACACTTTACTTTTAAGATGGTACTGTCCAGGTGATGAGCAGTGCATGGTTTCCTCTATACATGAAGCTTGGAATTGAGGTTCATCTAACCAGAAAATCTTGTTTTTCACAGTCTGAGGGTCCTTTAGATGCCCTTTTGTAGGTTTCTCCAATCTGCATATATGATCATGGAGCTCAACTAGAGTGACCATCAGGATCTTGGTCACCACTCTAGCCCAAAGCCCTTCTCCATCAATTGCTCTGTTTGACTAAGAGGCCAGCTCTAGGAAAAGTCCTAGTTGTTTCAAACTTCTTCCATTAAGGGTAACCGAGACAACATGCTTCAGTGAACCTTCAATGCGGCACCATTTTTTTCTGAACTCTTCCCCAGATCTGTGGCTTGATGCAATCCTTGCATTTTTTTTTTTTTTTTTTTTGACCTCAGGGCTTGGTTTTTGCTCTGATATGCATTTCAGCTGTTATACATTTTTATTAAGATGTTTGTCTTTCCCAATCATACCCATTCAACTGAATTTGCCACAGGTTAAGTCCACTCAAAGTGTAGTAACCTCTACAAGCAATATGAATGCTTCTTAGCTGAAGTTCAACTATCCTAGATAAGATAGAAAGTAGGGGGAAAATAAATTTAAAGCAGTTTAACATAAGTCAGCAACATAACAAAATGTGAAAAAATGAAGGGGTATGAATACATTTGCCAGGCAATATATAAATGTTTTAGTCGTTCACCCAAAAATGACAATTCTGTCATGTTGTCCCTAACCCGTAAGACTTTCATTCATATCAATGTGAATTGACCAGTTTAGTTCAAATTTTCTGAAGACTTGATCACTTTGTATAATGAACAGATTTAATTTAAGCTTTTATTCACATATAAACATTAATCAACAAACAGTTATGGCAAAGGGAAGCTCAAGCATGCTTGCTTGACGAATGAAAAGCAATTAGGTTCATTTTCGCCTATCATACGTAATGTTTGAGTTTCTGTAAGAGCCAATGATTTTGTTCTCATGCGTCAAGCCTAAATTAAATCTGTTCATCATATAAAGCTCTTCTGAAAGTCTTCAAGTCTCTTCAGAAAATTTAAGTGAATGTTGACAAATTCTAATTTTTGAGTGAACTATCCCTTTAAAGGTGACATATATCATGAAAATCTGGCTTTTTTTGTTTTTAAGTGCTATAATTGGGTCCCTGGTGCATCTACCAACCCAGATAATGTGAAAAAGAAGCAAGCAACAATGGTGTACCAGTTCTAACGCCACTGCAATAGTTCGAGCAAAGCATTCTAACTCTGTCGTTGGCTGCACAGATGAGCATAGAACATTATTTAGTCCCAGCCATAGAGGAGACACGAGAGCAGTGGATTCATTTACTGTATATTACACTGCTGACACACACATCTAATATAAACATGATTTCCTTCCCAGCTGTTTACCTTCACAGTACTCACATGCCATCTGACAGACAATTTCTGTGTATGTTCTTCGGATGTGTGCACTCAGAAAAACGAATATCAGAAGTTTAAACTAATATTGTTTAAAACGCATGATTTCAGCGCGATAGACACGGCAATCAAAACCAAACAGAGTATCTAAGGTATGAGCTGTAAAGAGACAGTTCTATTCTGGAAAAGGGGGTGGGGAGCAGCAGCTCATTTGCATTTAAAGAGACATGCAAGAAAACTGCTTCCACTTAAAATGGGCACTTTCAAAATGATATAATAAATGATCTGTGGGGTATTTTGAGCTAAAACTTCACAGACACATTATGACACCTGAGAATTATATTACATATTGTAAAAAGGGGCATAATAGTTGTCTTAAATGTAACATCAATAAACATTTAATAAACATTAAATGTCTGATTTGACCTTATTTAAACCAGTATGGTGTTTTCATCTGAAGTGGGATTAGAAACCCTCCTGAACATGTCTTTCTCTGGAAGTAATGGCTTTGATTAGTGCATTAAACTAAAATTCAATCCACATAACTTATAACCTCAAGTCTGTCGTCGGTCTGTGAATATCAAAAAGCTGATAATGTCTGAGAAGTATTTCTGGTTTGACCCAACAGACTATTTCTAAAAACGTCTGCGTGAGATTGATCTTATTAGGGTGCTTGAGGGTCAGTTTAAATGAAGTAAATATTAGAGGTTCACCAGTATATCTTATTCTCCACTGAGACCTGCCCTGAATGCATCATTAGGTGTTATTAGCCAATACTTTAATTTTATAACAGCTAACTTGTCAAACTGTAAAATAAATAAATAATAATAGTTTTATATATTACATTTCTTGTGCCCAGTTTTGCAGCACTCTTCCACAAATGTCATTTGTGTCAAATTTTAGTGGTTGAGCTTGTGGCCTCAGCAGACATGTTGACTGCTAGTACTGTTTTGGCCAGTGGCATTGTATTGTTTTTTTTACCCCTAAATGTACCTTAGGAAGTGAAATAATGACTGTGATAGCAGGTATATGTATCCAGGGGGTTGTAATGATTAAAAGTGTGGTATTTTCATTAAATTAAAGACATATTTCAAAATGAACTTAATGAAAATATGAAACATATTAGATTTTTTAAGGTAGTGAAATACATTTGAGGTTACATTTGTAGTCTTAAGTAGCATTTGTACATACATTTGTATGGGTCAAAATTATATATATATTTTTCTTTTATGCCAAAAATCATTAGGATAATAAGTAAAGATCATGGTCCATTAAGATATTTTGTAACTTTCCTACTGTAAATATATCAAAACTTACTTTTTGATCAGTAATATACATTGCTAAGAACTGCATTTGGACAACTTTAAATTTAACAATATTTAAATGTTTTGCACACTTGTTGTATCTCAACCAAATATTGTCCCATCCCAACAAACCATATAGCTTTTTTTATTCAATTTAAACCAAACTTTGACCCTTATGACTGGTTTTGTGGTCCAGGGTTACATATTTTCATTTTTCCAATTAGTACCATATAAACATGAAAGGTGTTCTGTACTATTGAATATAAATTTTTAAAGCAGTATTATTCATTTGAGGTTATTTGGGTTCATGTTTTTGTTACAATTACTTATGAAAAAATACTTAAGAAATTTACTTTAAGATACAGTAAATAATTTTTTTCTTATATATTTTTTCTTTTATTTTCAGGATTAATTACTTTAGTATGAGTAAATTAGTAAGCTTATGTAAAATAAAAGCTATACCGCAACTATTTTATTTATTTTTATTTTTTGACAGCCAGATCAATTCTTCCTGTTTGCCTTTCAACACCTAAAATGTCAGGTACCTTCAGCTGTGTGTCCCTGCAATTAGACACAACACCCAGGTTCATCTGTAAATCAGGTTATAATGTCGCTGATTGTGATCTGAATCAAAATCTCTTGATTTGCACATTCTCTTTTGCATGTCCCAGTCCCTTGTAGTTATCATAAAAGTGAATGTCAGATCGTCTCCCGCTGTTCTGTCTTATCTGGTGGATTTAACCATCTGGCCTTGACGTGATTACAAACCCATCCAAATCTTTTGTTGTCCGCAGCGACAGAATCACCAGAATCGCCTTCACATGACAACAGCATTCAAGAGTCCCTAAATGAATATTAAATCTGAGATGGAATAAGAAATTACATAAGCACGAGTTGGTGACTTGTACGGATAGAGGGGTTTACACAACAGTAGGGGGGCTATATTAGTCTCATTTACATGAAAGCAAACGTTGACATTTTCCCATTCATCTGGCTTCCCTTGCGTCTAATAGTGCTTAATTACTCAATATTTTGTGCTGGCTGTCACCTCTGGTTAGGCTTGTTTAAAGCATGCATCCCCTGAGGTTATTGTTAGCCTTTAGCACATCTGTTTAGTCTCAGAAGTTCTCATCCTTTAACTCCTCATGAAAAAAAGAGGCTAGAAACAGTTGCCTGGGCAGAGGGAAGAGTGTTCATTGCTCGGAGGCTGAGTTTATTAGCGAGTCTCTCTAATTTGGATCCAGGATTAGCATCCAAGTCATGGATTTCATTGCACACTGGTCAATTTATCAACTTGGCTGACTGTGGTAGAGCATTTTGCACTTCTTATTGACCAACAAATTTTTCATTGCTCAAAATGAATGATATAAATGCAGATTTTATCACCTTCACGAATAACAGATTAGTCCCATGCGAATGTTTCTAATTCTCCAAATGCATTTGGTGAATAAATGTCGAGTATCAAATAAAAAAGCACCAAAGCAGTAGTCCATCTGACTTGCGTGATAGATTCCAAGTCTTCTGATGCCATATGTTAGATAATCAGTGAGAACTTATTGATGGTTCATAATGAGACATGCAGTCTGTGCGATTTAAATATGTGCAATTAACATTCGGCCCATCATGATCAGTTATGAGACATCAGTGACATTTGGCATCATTTATGTCAAAACGAGCATTTCAGTGGTGTGAATATATTAAAAGATGAAAAAGATGATGATTTTAAAACTCATTTTTCTCACATAAAGTTATCATAAGGTCTCAGAAGACATGGATTATCACACATTTCACTTGTATGGACTACTTTTATGGTGTTTTGATGGACTCTGGTAGCCATTTACCTTTAATCAGTTGAGGTCAAAAGTTTACATACACCTTGCAGAATCTGCAAAATGTTAATTATTTTACAGAAATAAAAGGGATCATACAAAATGCACCTTTTTTTTCTATTTAGTACCGACCTGAATGAGATATTTCACATAAAATCTGTTTACATATAATCCACAAGAGAAAATGATAGCTGATTTTTTTTTTTTTTTTAATGACCCAGTTCAAAAGTTTACATACGCTTGATACTTAATACCGTGTTGTTACCTGGATGTTCCACAACTTTTTTTTTTTTTTTTTTTTGTGTGTGTGTGATAGTTGTTCATGTGTCCCTGAACTTTCAGGTCCAACAGATTCTTTGAATGTTATTTGAAAGATTATTTGCACCCTTTCCAACAGTTGAGATCCATGTTTTCACACTGAGGACAACTGAGGGACTCTATTACAGAAGGTTCAAACACTCACTGATGCTCCAGATGGAAAAACTATGCATTAAGAGCCGGGGGATGAAAACATTTGAACAGAATGGAGATGTGTGCATTTTTCTTATTTTGCCTAAATATCATATATATAATATGTTTTTGATTTAGTACTGCCCTTCAGAAGCTACAGAAGATACATGTTCCTCAGAAGACAAAATAACTTAAATGTACCCTGAAATGTAAACGTGGTTTGTGGTTTCTTCAATCCGAGCAGCTAAGTCCTTAGCCATCTTCAAGAAATGGCTAAAAACACATCTTACATCTTTATTTAACCCTCTAACTCTAGCACTCTCTGTTCTAAATCTATTCTTAAAAAAGTAAGAAAGAAAAGAAAAGAAAACATGACCCTTTAAGATTTGCTCTCTTCATTTTCTCCTTTGTTCCTAAAAAAAATAAAATAAAATAAACTAACTCTATTCTTTTTGTATCCTATTTATTTGTTTGCTTTGTATTTATGTATAATTAACAAAAAAGGCCTCTAACACTAGCTTGATCTATTCTTTTCCTATTCTATCTGTTTTCTTTTTATTTCTTTATTATTTTCTTTTTATCATTTATATATAAAAACTTCCTTTGTGTACTGTTAGGCTAACTGAGACTTGTCAAAGCACTTGCATATCATTGCTCTTTTGTTGATTTTGATTGCTTCTTTTGTTCTCATTTGTAAGTCTGCTAAGTGACTAAATGTAAATAAAAAGATGGATCTCAAAATCATACAGTCATTGTTGGAAAGGGTTCAAATAAACAAAAATGCTGGAAAACTAAAGAATTTGTGGGACCTGACAGAATATTCTGAAGAACAGTGGGCAGTTTAACTGTTCAGGACAAACAAGGGACTCATGAACAACTATCACTAAAAAAACAACAACAGCAACAAAAAACATCTGTGGATCATTCAAGTAACAACACAGTATTAAAAATCACTTTTGAACGGGTTATTTTTTTATCAGTTCCACTTTTATTTTCTCTTGTGAACCATCTTTTATCTGAAATATCTTATTCAGACGAGTACTAAATAAATGACAACATGCATTTTGTATGATCCCTCCTATTTTGGTAAAAAAAAAAAAAAAACATTTTGCAGATTCTGAAAGGGGGATGTCAACAGTATATATGTTCTTTAATAAATCTGTAATTAAAATCTTAATGGCTCTTTTCATGAATACAACTTAGTTTTTTTTTTTTTTTTTTTTTTTCAAATATATGGTGAATTATAAACCAGACATTTCTTGGGTTCAAGGGTATTTTGTTTGCATTCACTCATGTGGACACGGAAGAGGTTAATAAAAAAAAAAAAAGAATTAGTCGCATTCTTTTGTAAGCACACTGTTTTAGTGGTTGGGTGCTCAGAAAATGAAGAATGCACCTTATAATATTCTTTTCATATACTATATATTTTTTTTACTTTTACATGCATTTTAAAACCCAGTGTCAGAAATTTTAAATCAACAACCTACTTGTGTGTGTGTGTGTGTGTGTGTGTGTTTTAAGATACAGCATGATCACCAAGGTCTTGACCTTGCTGTGAGGACCTCCCTTTTTTCTCGCTCTCTCTCTCCCTGTCTGTGCGATGGATGAGCTTTGTAGGTTAATCTGAAGAAACAGCAAAAGGCTGAGCATGCATCGCTAACCAGCTTTTCTCTAGCAATTCTCCTTTATTATTTTCTCTTCCAAAAGGTTTTATCCTTTTCTTCTTTCATATTTTCTTTTTTCAGCAGTAATTTCCTCAGTTGCTGTTTGCCCTGATCCCTCTCGGCCCCCAGAGCCACATCCCACAACCGGTGGTCAAACATTTCGTTTCAGGCGATAGGCCATGCCCTGATATATTTTAGGGTGAGCAAGTAATGATCGAAATATTTTTAGAGGGAATGCTCTTTGTGTTGTGACCGAGCACCTCTGGCTAAAATGGTGGTGCGAAAATTCTATGATCTTCACTTTATTGACTGCCGCATGGTGTTATGTGTCCTGCAGGCTTGTCACCATCACTAACAGACCCACTTTTGGGAGCTCTGCCAGTCAATAAAAACCTCATTTATTTGCATGATAAGGAAACAAAGTCACAGCGACCGACAGCAGTCTAGACATGACATGTGGCGATGACAGTTTTACAGTGGAGATGTACTACGCTCTGTCCTCGTCCCTGCTGGGTGAATTTGCTGTTATGGGTGGATGGATGAGATAAATATAAATAAATAAATAAAAAAATAATAATTATATATATATATATATATATATATATATATATATATATATATATATATATATATATATATATATATATATATATATATATATAGGATAACTGCGGCCTCTAAAAGCCACCCTCTCATTATGAAATTGATTTGCGAACAAGTTAACACTCTCAGTTTTCCATCTATAAATTGACTGATATATTTATATTTATTTATATATATAAAATTGATGTTTTATATATTATATAACATCAATTTTTATGAAAAAAAGAGGAGACACCATTTATTACTGCAAAAAGCTTAATGTCCAAGAAATCCAGCACAACTTTATTTATTGCTATAATAATAATAATAATAATAATAATAATAATAATAATAATAATAATAATAATTATTATTATTATTATTGGTAAAATTAAATGAGTAAAATAATATACATTTATTATAATTATATAATAATAATACATATTATTATTATTATTATTATTATTATTATTGTAATATAAGTTCTTTATTATTATTATTATTATTATTATTATTATTATTATTATTATTATATTTTTTAAAGATTTTGAGGTTTCTAACATATTTACACTAATAGTATTACTATTATTAGCATTTAGTAAAACTAAATGAGTAAAATAAAAAAATGTTTATTATTATTATTATCATTATTATTATTATCATTATTATTATTATTATTATTATTTTATTATTATTATTATTATTATTATTATTATTATTATTATTATTATTATTGATACTCTGAATAAATAAGTACATGAGTAATGTTTCTGAAATATTTACGTAAATAGTATCACTAATAATATCTATTTACAGCATATTGGAAAATTTATATTTTATGAACATTTGTGATTGGTATTACAACCCTTGCTGCTTTTGTGAAATAAAATAAAAAGCTTTTTTAATGGGCTAAAACTGAATCCAACTTCATAATGAATAATCCATGTACAGTATTTATAATTTACCTAGACTTAATGCCTTCAGCTAATGCCTGAGTAAAAAAATAAAGAAGAAAAGGGCGTAAATAAAAGCCTCTAAAATGTCGCAGTTCTGCTGAGGATCATAGCAAATGCTAATTGCTATGCTGCAATTGTGTATGTCCTGCGTACTTTTATTTTGTACACATTTTATGTCCTGTAGATAAAGAAAAGCTATAAAGCTTGCCAAGCAGTCCTACTAATTTAGCTGTTCACGAGGCGACAAGCTTGTGCGACAGGACTGCATTACCCATCATTCTCAGTGGCAGCACAAGAATGGAAGTCATGATTAAATACATTAAAGCATCAATTACACTCCTTACTCGCATCCTTTACTCTTCATTTTGTTGCATTAGCTCTAAAGCAGCCTGAATTTGTCAGTAAGTGAAAAAGAGAGAATAAATATGACTTTGCCAAACACATCCATTTTATTCTGACCACAATTACTTGAAAGCACATTATGTCGTAATTACCACTTCTGGACTCATAAATAGGAACTTCCCAGGAGAACCTGAAGACAACACGAGTATTCTGTCTGGATATCTGCTTCTGAAATGTCTGTTTTTGTTACGGTAATGCAAGAATTATTATTGTCGTTTCTATTATTTCCTATTATACAGCAGTGGGTCTCATTCAAGAGACCAGGGCCCACGAGAGAGGCTCAGCAAACTACTGAAAAAAAAAATACAAATAAATAAATAAATTGTTCTCGCTCTCAACAGCTGTCTTTGAAAACCTGGATATATAGAGGCAGCCCAATTATAAAAGTGTGATTTCTGGACCTGGAAAAGTCATGTAAATTAATAAAATCTTAAAACTCCACAGACTTTTATGAATATGCATTTTCTAGTTATGCCAAGCTCTAAAATATTTTATCGAGTAGAAACTGTGAGTAAAAATCCTTAGTGAATCACAAATGACTTAAACTCATGTAAATTCATTGGTTAAAAAGAGTGGGGACCTAAAAGAACATTCAGCTGTTAAAACGTCTGGAAACTTGATGTTTATAGAAAAGGAGTGTCTTTGAATTATTGTTGTGGACAATGGAGGGCCAAAATCCTAATTCTATAGAGAATTCCTCTGGTTTCTACAGTAATTGTATTAGGCAGTAATATCATGAAATTTTGATTTAATGTAAACCACTGTATTAAATGACTACCATATTCATACAATGATATTTACATCATACTCCAAGGTACATTAAAGTATAGTTTTCTATGGTTACATTTCCATTTTGGCTCGACTTGTAGTATTATTAAAATTAATATTATTGTTAATATTAATACATATTCTTATTGTGATATATAAATGTTCAAGAAACCCAGTACAACTTTTTTTTTTTACATCATCATTATCATTATTGCTATAATTACTATAAAGTAATATAAATAATAATAAAAAAAAATACATGAGTAATATGTTTCTGTAACGAAGCAGAATCGGGAGACTTGGGATCCATTTGCGAACGGTTTATTGATAACAGCGTAGTCAAACAAGCAAGGTCCGAAACAACAACAGTGGGGAGTGTCAGAGGCGAGTCCAGAGAATAAACGTAATCCGTGCGGAAGTCCGGGGCCGGCAGCAAGCGGGGGTAATCCGTAAACGAGCGAACTGGTCGGGGCAAACAGAGAGGGTTCGTAATCCAGAAAACAGTCCGATTCGGTACACGAGAGGTCAGTCCACAAAAGAAACGCTCGGAGATGTAGGCCATGGGCAATACAAAACTTCGCGACTGGCGTAGAGCAATGGCGGCTATTTATATCCGGGACCTGTGCCGCGAGATGGCCGCGGCGCGGGACGTACGCAGGGGGTTATGGGGAATGGAGTCCGGGTTAGAATTCGGGAGAGGGTTCCCGCTGTCGGCCACTGGGGGGAGCCACAGAACCCGGATTCGTGACAGAGCCCCCCTCCTGGGAGCGACTCCTGGCGCGAGGAGGCCTGGTTCGCCGGGGCCTACCCCGTGGTCTGGGGGCTGGTCGATCCGGATGAGACCGGTGAAACTCCACGGTGAGACTGGGATCCAGGATGTCGTTAGCGGGGACCCAGGTCCTTTCCTCAGGGCCGTAACCCTCCCAGTCAACCAAGTACTGGAGTTGGCCGCCCCGGCGTCTAGAGTCCAGGATTTCGTGTACCTGGTAGGCCTCCTCGCCGTCCACCATGATGGGAGGGGGCCCTGCAGCGCCGGGTTCGTCTAGGTCCTCCGGCCCTCTCGGGCCGACAGCAGGCTTTAACAGGGAGACATGAAAAGTGGGTGAGATTCTATAAGAGGCGGGAAGTTGCAATCTGAAGGAAACTGGGGAAATCTGTTTGATTATCTGAAAAGGACCCACGTACCTCGGGTTGAGCTTTTTGCAGGGCAGCCGTAGGCGCAGGTCCCGGGCCGAGAGCCATACCCATTGGCCAGGAGCGTAGGGGGGATGCCGGATACGTAGGCGGTCCGCCTGCCTCTGGGTGCGGCGAACTGCTCGTTGAAGGTGTATGTGAGCCGAGTTCCAAGTCTCCTCGCTCCGTCGCAACCAGTAGTCCACAGCGGGGAGATCGGAGGGTTCGCCGGCCCAGGGGAAGAGAGGTGGTTGAAATCCTAGCACACACTGGAAGGGGGTCAGGTTGGTTGACGGCTTTCGGAGGGAGTTTTGTGCATATTCGGCCCACATCAGAAATCGGCTCCAGTCGTGCTGATGGTTGTGGCAGTAAGACCGGAGATATCGGGAAAGTTCTTGGTTAAGGCGCTCTGCCTGGCCATTGGACTGTGGATGGTATCCCGAGGTCAGACTGACGTTAATTCCAAGCAGGCGACAGAAGGAGGACCACACCCGAGAAGTAAACTGGAGGCCCCGGTCGGAGACAATATCCTCGGGTAGACCATAGAAGCGGAAAACCTGGTTGCAGAGGGACTCGGAGGTCTCCATGGCTGTGGGTAGTTTGGGTAGAGGGATGAGACGGCAGGCCTTAGAGAAGCGGTCGATTACGGTGAGGACGGTGGTGTAACCCTGGGAGACCGGTAGGTCGGTAACGAAGTCGATGGCGAGGTGCGACCAGGGGCGTTGAGGGAGAGGCAAAGGTTGGAGAAGACCGGCCGGGTGATGATGGGGTACCTTGGAGATATTGCAGGTGGTGCATGAGCGGATGAAGTTAATGGTGTCTGACTGCATGGATGGCCACCAGAAACGATTGGAGAGAAGCTGTAACGTGGCGTTGATACCCGGGTGCCCTGAGCTGGGGGTTGTGTGGACGAGTGAAATGACTCGGGTGCGTAAGGACAGGGGAACGTACGTGCGGTCCTGGGGACAGTCTGGTGGAGTGGGTTCTTGGAGCTGAGCCTCAGAGATCTCCGTCATAATATCCCAGTGAACAGGGCCGATAACCATGGAGCCGGGTAGGATGGGTTCGGTAGGAATGGGTTCCTGATGATCCTCTGTAATGCGGGAGAGAGCGTCGGCCTTGGTGTTGAGTGAGCCGGGTCTGTATGTTACCTTGAAGTCAAAGCGAGTGAAGAAGAGGGCCCAGCGAGCCTGCCGGTGGTTCAATCTCTTGGCCGAGCGAAGGTATTCGAGGTTTCGATGGTCAGTAAGAACGGTGAATGGCAGGCGGGACCCCTCAAGCCAATGACGCCACTCCTCCAAGGCGAGCTTAATGGCGAGGAGCTCTCTGTTACCGACATCATAGTTACGCTCCGCTGGGGCTAACTTGTGGGAAAAGAAGGCACAAGGGTAGAGTTTGGCTGGATCACCGTGTCGCTGGGAGAGCACGGCTCCTACACCGGTGCTAGAGGCGTCGACTTCGACTAGGAACTCCCTCTCGGGGTCTGGATGGTGCAGGATGGGAGCGCTGGTGAAGCGAAGCTTTAAGTCCTGAAAAGCCTGCAGTGCTGGAGTGGACCAGACAAGACGTTGGTTACCGGCCTTGATCATAGAAGTAAGAGGAGCGGCGTGGGTGCTGAAGTTTCGGATGAAGCGTCGGTAGAAGTTGGCGAAGCCCAAGAAGCGCTGGAGCTGGCGGAGGGTGGTGGGTAGGGGCCAGTCGGTGACAGCTTTAACCTTCTTGTCATCCATGGCAACCCCTTCTGTGCTGATGATGTAGCCCAGGAAGGAGACCCTTGACTGATGGAATTCGCACTTCTCAATCTTTGCGTAGAGTTGGTTGGACAATAGGCGTTGGAGAACGGCTCTGACATGTCGCACATGGTCCTGATAGGAGTCTGAGTAGACCAGGATGTCGTCTATGTAGATGATGACCCAGCGATTGAGCATGTCCCGGAAAAGGTCGTTCACGAAGGACTGAAAACAGGATGGACTGTTGGCAAGTCCGAAGGGCATCACCTGATACTCATAGTGACCAGAGGTGGTAGAGAAGGCCGTCTTCCACTCATCTCCCTCTCTGATGCGAATTAAGTTGTAGGCGCTCCTCAGGTCCAACTTGGTGAAGATGGTGGCAGTACGAAGTTGCTCCAGAGCAGACGGCACCAGGGGCAGCGGGTATCGAAACTTGATGGTGATGTCGTTGAGAGCTCTGTAATCGATGCAGGGCCGGAGACCGCCGTCCTTCTTCTTCACAAAGAAGAATCCAGCTGATGCAGGAGACGTGGAGGGTCGGATGAATCCCTTAGCCAGCTCCTCCTGGATGTAGGCCTTCATGGCTTCTGACTCGGGTTGTGACAGGGGAAAGATGCGCCCCCTAGGTGGTGTAGAACCAGGTATCAGGTCAATGGCGCAGTCTCCAGGCCGATGGGGTGGTAGATGAGTGGCCAGGGTCTTGCTAAAGGCTGCCCTCAGGTCATGATATTCAGGTGGAAGGGTGGTTTCGGCAGGCAGGGGTTCTGACAGGAGTAGACCTGAAGAGCCGGCGGCCGTGGGTTCAGGTGTGGGTGCTCCGGACGAGAGACAGTGCTGACGGCAGTGCGGGGACCAACGGGAGATCTTGTGTAGGGTCCAAGAGATGGTGGGATTGTGCTGGGTGAGCTAGGGGTAGCCGAGAATGATGGGGGTGCGTGGTGAAGTGATGTGGAAGAGACGGATGACCTCGGTGTGTTGATCGACGCTCAGGACCAGGTCCGTGGTGGTGTGGTTGACAGATCCAGATCCAAGCGGTCTCCCGTCAAGGGCGGCTACTGCAACATTGGAGGCACATAACAGCTGTGGTATGTTATTAGTCCGAGCAAAGGTTACATCAATAAAGGTCCCTGCAGCCCCTGAGTCAATAAGAGCAGTAGTCTGAATGGTTTTGCCATCATAAGTTAATTTAACAGGCAGGGTGAAATCAGAATGAGGAACAGAGTAGGAACTCACCGGATTAGATCGTCGGGGTGGTCGGGTGGGGCAGTTGAGCCGGACGTGGCCAGGCTGACCGCAGTAAAGGCACAAGTTCTCCCTGAAGCGACGATCTCTCTCCTGCAGAGTCAGCCGAGTGGAACCGATCTGCATGGGTTCTGGTGAGGGTTGTGCGATGGAGGGTGTGTTGAATGGGAAGTGAGAGCCGGTGGCGAGGGAACGAGCTGGTCTTCTAGCCCGCATCATGTTATCAAATTTGATGGATAATTGAATGTACTCATCCAGAGAAAGGCCCTCCTCGCGGCATGCCAGTTCAGCCTGGAGATCCGAGTTGAGTCCAGCACGATAATGAGCCAGCAGGGGTAGCTCATTCCAAGTGGTTTGAGCTGCCAGAGTCCTGAATGACAGAGCATAATCCGCCGCCGTGCATCTTCCTTGACGGAGAGCCATCAGCTGTTCGTCGGGACTGCGTCCATCAGCGGAGTGCTGGAAAACTGTGCGGAAACGCTGGAGAAACTCCGCAAATGAGAAGAAGGCCGGCCGTTCAGGGTTCCAGAGCGCGGTGGCCCTTTCGAGTGCTCTACCAGAAAGCAACGAGCAGACAAACGCTATCCGGCTGTTATCGTTGGGGTACAATGAAGGCTGTTGTTCAATGAAAAGAGAGCATTGTAATAAAAACCCCTTACATTTAGCTGGTGAGCCGTCGTATTTCTCTGGCAGAGCCAAACGCGGTCCGGAAGCGGCAGCGGGAACGCCGGATGGCAAGGCCGCGGCGGGTGGTGGCTGCGGGTTCGGCGTAATCGTGGCCTGGAAGGACTGCAAAGCTTTCACCAGCTCCTCCGTGAGCGTGTTGAGCCGGGCGATCTGATGCTGGTGTGCCGCTAGCATGGAGGCTTGAGCGCTTAGCTCCGTGCTAAGCTGGCTAACCGTCGCTGGATCCGTGGTTGGCGAAGTTTTCTGTAACGAAGCAGAATCGGGAGACTTGGGATCCATTTGCGAACGGTTTATTGATAACAGCGTAGTCAAACAAGCAAGGTCCGAAACAACAACAGTGGGGAGTGTCAGAGGCGAGTCCAGAGAATAATCCGTGCGGAAGTCCGGGGCCGGCAGCAAGCGGGGGTAATCCGTAAACGAGCGAACTGGTTATGGCAAACAGAGAGGGTTCGTAATCCAGAAAACAGTCCGATTCGGTACACGAGAGGTCAGTCCACAAAAGAAACGCTCGGAGATGTAGGCCATGGGCAATACAAAACTTCGCGACTGGCGTAGAGCAATGGCGGCTATTTATATCCGGGACCTGCGCCGCGAGATGGCCGCGGCGCGGGAGGTACGCAGGGGGTTATGGGGAATGGAGTCCGGGTTAGAATTCGGGAGAGGGTTCCCGCTGTCGGCCACTGGGGGGAGCCACAGAACCCGGATTCGTGACAGTTTCTGAAATATTTACATTAATATTAGCATAAATGTTATTACTGCTATTATTAATTATCACTTAGTTAAATTAAATGAATAAAACTAATAATAATGATGATGATGATGATGATGATGATGATGATGATGATAATAATAATAATAATAATAATAATAATAATAATAATAATAATAATAATAATAATAAAATAATGTTTATATTATTATTCTTATTAATGGTACTCTAAATAAATGCATGACTAATATGAGGTTTCTGAAATATTTAAATTAATATTAATGCTAATTGGTGTTACTGCCCTTGCTGCGTTTGTGAAGTAAAATAAAATAACAAACAAGAAAAGCTTTTCTTTGAGAAGACGCTGAATTCAAGAAAATCACTATAATAAATAATCCATGCACAATATTTATAATTTACTTAAACAAGGTACTTTACGTTTTCAATGGTAAAATTTCCATTTTGGATTGGCGTGTAGTATTAAGTAGTATTAAATTTCAAATTAATGTTACTGTTAATATTGATAAATATTATTATTATTAGTAGTAGTAGTAGTAGTAGTAGTAGTAGTAGGCTGGCTTGATAAAAGCAATGCTAAAAAGAGTCCTTCAAACAACTGTACCTCATCAGTCAGTCTGCTTACAGCTAGTTTGGTGCACATTTTGCACTGCGTTTGTTGTTAATTAAAATATCTGAAACACATGGCACTTAAAAGTTGAACTGAGTCTCTTCCTCTTGAAATATGTATGTACAGGCACAGTTTTCTAGTGCTATAATTTGTCTAGGTAGACGCTCAACTGATATGTACGTAATGGTGTGTGACACATTAGTATGACATTAAATTCATTTACTTTTTACAACAGATGCTATGAATCACATGTCAGTGAGCCAAACTAAAAATATTAGCTAAAATGCACTTTTTTTATACACATGCACTATGGATCATTTTGTTTTGTTTGCAGTGTGGAAATGGTTTCTAGTGTAGATTTCAAATGCACCATATGTGGTATAAAAAAATGAAGACTGTCTGAAGTTAGCAACTCAGATCACAAAAACTGTTCTTGTACCTGTGCAAGTTGTATAAATCGCTTATTCATATGCCAATCTATCACAGAAAGCAGCTTGCCAATTATGGGGTTTAACAGAATTAACATTATGGGATTTAACAGACTCTCTTCAATTTTTGGAGTCTGGGGTCTGATGGTGAGAAGTAGGCCTATATAGCAAATCCCCAGCACTGAGGCTGTGAGATACATGATGATTGTCTGCGTCTACCAGCTTTGCATGATCAACAAAACACGGACTGAATACAGATGAAAGCCTAGAGTAAAAGGAGTGCTCTGGTGGAGGGAGATATCAAGGCTATAATGGGAAAACACCATGGCAATGCTAATAGTGCTGGCTTGCAGGCTTCCTTTGGCACTTTTTTTTTCTTAAGCATATGGCGATCATTAGACAATGCAGAAACAGATCAGGGTCATGAACCAGGATTTTGAAAAAGTGTAACTTTCTCAATTAAGTATTGGATGAGATATCATGTTAATGGTAAAAGAATTAGACATGTGTAATGCACTTAACATTGTCATAACCTGCCTCTTAATTGTATATGTTAAATCAAATATTTTATTGTGAAAAAATACTGGTTTCTAACCTGAGACCAATAAGAAAGTTAATGAGTTGGTCACTAATTAGTTGCTGTAATATGTCTCTGTGCTGGCATCTAGTCATATACAATGAACTGTGCAGTTATTGTATCAGGGAACGTAATCAGTCTCAAGCTGTTATTTTCAAAGGGATAAACTCCTGTCCTCTCATTTGCTATGGAACATAAGATTCTCAAGTGTACCTCTTATCCATACTTCAACAATCATAATGACCAAGTCAAAAAAAAAAAAAAAGGACAAAAATAATAATAAAAGTATCATGAAGGTGGTCCAATAGCTTACAATACACACAATAAAGAACTAAAAGCATTATTGACTGATATTCTTTAAGAACCAAGTCATTGAGATCAATTGGTTCATTGGAGAAAAAAAAAAATCACCATAAAAGTGGTCTAATAACTTATAACTAATTATGAAGCATGTTAGAGTCAGATAAACTCATTCATTCATTCATTCATTCATTTTGTTAATTAATTTAAAATTTATTATTATTAAGATAATGAATTGGAGATAATGAATTTACATGGTAAATAATAGTCAGATTTACACATACTTTTCAATTAAAAATATTATTTTTAATTATTTTATCATTACGTTTATTATATGCATTTTTGCTAATGAAAAGGACAACATTGAAAATGATATTTGTGAGATTAGCTGATATTTTAATATGTGTAAAATCATTATAATTGTATATATATTTGCCAAATGTACATATTTACAGATGTACAGATATATTTAACAGGGTAAATGTTATGGTATATATAAAATTATACCATTATTAAATATTTAACTAATGAAAAGGACACATTTTTAAACGATAATTTATATAATTTCTAAATTATATAAATTATCATTAGACTCCAAGCTTTTGAATGATATAGTATATAATGTTAATGTTACAAAGCTTTTTATGTCAGATTAATGCTGACCTTTGGATCTTTCTATTCATCAAAGGATCCTAAAAAAAATGTTCTCGACTGTTTTAAATGCTGATAATATTGTTGTTGTTATTATTATTATTATTATTATTATTATTAAATGTTTCTTGAACAGCAAATCAGCATATTTGAATGATTTCTGAACTGGAGTAATGATGCTGAAAAATGTGCTTTGATCACAGGAATAAATTCCATTGTACAATATATTCAAATAGAAAACTCTTATTTTAAATAGTAAAAATATTTCAGAAATGTATGTTCTTGCTGTATGGTGAGCAGAAGATACTTCTTTAAAAAAAAAAAAAATAAAAAAAATAAACATGAAAAATGTTCAAAAACTTTTGACTAGTGGTGTATATAGTGCAAAAAGGATGGATTGACTGACTGCATGTGTGCATGCAATTATAAGTGAATGAGACTCAGGTATGATGCCCAGAATATGTTGATTCTGCAGTCTTAAAGCTCTTTAACCAGAATGGATTGAAGTCAGGCTGTTGTTCGGGGGTGGTCGGCAGATGCTGGTGGGAAACTCTGTTCCAACATGCGGCCCGACACAGATAAACGACCTCATGGAAGCTACCTGATGCATTGAGCGACTCAAAGAAAGCCTGTCGGCGAGACAGACCGTCGCGCAGGTCGCTTTGCACATGCTCTCTGAGGCCCGTGGCTACAACTAGACTGCTTTTACAGTTCAGAGAATAAATTTACCTGCTGGGAAACCAGTGGAGATCAATAAACCTGCGGCACGCACAATAACAGCCTGTGCTTGAAGCTTAAGCCCAATTGAGAATGTCCTTGACATGAAACATTCTGCTAGCACTCCAGCGCCTTTCTTTTCATTTACTGTGGTGATGACTCGAAACAACTCGGCAACCATTCTTTCTTTTTTCCTCAGCCAGCAGCCACCTCGTTGTACATCCAGCTATATTTACACTGGCGCATGACCGTGAGTAACTACTTTGTCAATAGCATCAAAAAAGACAGCTGTTGTGCTCATATTTTCAAACATACAATGAATGCATATTGTCTGAAACTGGGGAAAAATGGCTTTTCTGTCGGTTGCATTAACTGCAGAACAAATCAATCTTTTGAATTAATGCACTGCAGTGTATTGGCATACAGAATATGAATAGAGGGAAGTGTGGTGTGGGCAAACTAATACCAGAAATTTCTATCAGGAAGTTAATAGTTCATAGTTTTTGAAAGTTATCAAGTGTTCAAAATGCAAGGCACACCATCATTGATGGCGACTGTCATAAAACGAGCTGTGCTGAATAACAAATAGCGGCAGAAGCGTTTATAAATGTCATGCTTATCTCTTATTCTGACCACGTTGTGCTTTCATCTTGATTTTTACTTGAGTTTCTAAAGGAGACTATGACTTTTCCTCTTGCGAAGTGTGGACGACAAACAAAGCAAACAGATCAAAGAGGGATTTTGTGTACTTGTAGCTGCACTATTTGGTTTTATATCATTTACTCACCCCATGCCATCCCAACCGCTCAGTGTTTTCTTTTTTCCATGAAACATAAAAGAAGATCTTAGGCAGGATATTATGTTTTCCTTATAAGAAAAGCATATTTATACTGCAAACCTTCAAAAAGGACAAAAAATGACTAAAATTCTACTTTTTCTCTACTATATAGTCATTTAATTTCTGAATTTATATTAATTTTGACATTTTCAGGTAAGACTTTAGTATAGGGAACAATTCTCACTATTAGTTGCTTATTAGCATGCCTATTATTAATGTATTGGCTGTGCATTAGTACTTAAAAAGCACCTATTCTGCATGACTGCATTCTACATCCCTAGCTCTACCCAATTCCTGAACTGAACAACTAGCTTACTAACTATTAATAAGCAGCAAAATAGGAGTTTGAGGTAAAAGCCATTGTTAATGTATTGTTAATAGCGAGAACTGGACTTTAAAAATACCTTTTTATTTTTTAAAGACACAAGTTAAAAATAAATGATACAGTTTGCCTAATATGTCATTAAATAATTATTTTCTTTAATTTTATTCAATTTTCCAAAAGTGTAGCATGGCAAACAGATTAAACAGATACACACATACTCTTTAAAAGCTAAAGTTTCCGAAAAGGTTTTTTTTGCAGTGATGCCATAGAAGAACCATTTTTGGTTCCCCAAACGTTTTTGAAAGCTTCCATGGATGTTCAAACATTCCCTTTCAGTGAACAGTTCTTAAAAGAACCATTTTGAGGAACGTTTTAAAAATCTAAAGATTCTTTAAGCTTTTCTGCATTTGAAAGGTTCCATGGATGTTCAAACGTTCCCTTTAGTGAACAGTTCTTAAAAAAACCATTTTGACGAACGTTTTAAAAATCTAAAGATTCTTTAAGCTTTTCTGCATTTGAAAGGTTCCATGGATGTTCAAACATTCCCTTTTAGTGAACAGTTCTTAAAAGAACCATTTTGAGGAATGTTTTAAAAATCTAAAGAATCTTTAAGCTTTTCTGCATTTGAAAGGTTCCATGGATGTTCAAACGTTCCAATTCAGTGAACAGTTCTTAAAAGAACCATTTTGAAGAACGTTTTGAAAAAATCTAAAGAATCTTTAAGCTTTTCTTCATTTGAAAAGTTCCATGGATGTTCAAACGTTCCAATTCAGTGAACAGTTCTTAAAAGAACCATTTTGAAGAACGTTTTAAAAATCTAAAGAATCTTTAAGCTTTTCTGCATCTGAAAGGTTCCACACAAAGTACGATTTACAGGTACAGAGTTTTGATTTAATAAAGGCTAATCTTAATTACTTGCAGAATATTATGTTATGACTTAAAAACCATTTTATCATCCAGCGCGATGTAAAAAATGTATACATTTTTCCTATTAAGTAGGTTTGCTCGCCAGCTCACGCGATATGACATGATAAAACGGAAACAAAAAAAATCTGCATAAGGAAGTTAAAATAGCATCGCTGCGTTAACAAATTTGTTTTTATATCACTTTTGAGTTATTTACTAATAAATTGCTGATGGCTGATTAATATCCAGTGATGGTGTTTAGTGATTTATTTATTCAGTTTTGCAGCACATGGTTGTTTTTATTGGGTTTAATTTGCATTATGTGAAATAGTCCCCATATGCTATATTCCACTGCATATTTTTTTTTTTTTTTTTTACATGCTTCTTTCCTCCAGGTTATTTTAAATGTGTGAAAACTCATCAAGTTCACTAACAAGCACCTTTACTATGCTCATTCATTTGACTCATAATTTTGAAGACAGCAGAAAATTTAATTAGTCAGTCAGAAAAGTTGTTCAACAAGACTAAGTTAATAAGAGCCGGCCGAAGGTCACGGCCCAGCAGTGCAATGAGACGAGAATGACGCAACACGAGGGAACTCAGGCCAGGCGTAGGAATTGTCCTCATTATCAGGCACCTTTTACTATCTCTGCTCTCGATTCCCCGGAGAGGCCAATTAGCTACAGATGAAACTCATTTGTTTGCGGGGCTTGGTGTGTTGTGCACTAGAAATTACAGCTAATCTGATTGGTTAGCTTGGCCATAGCTGGTACACTGAAGAAAGTATTTGCAGCATGACCCCATCCAGTATGGCTCAGAAGAAATCAAACTATGATTGCTTTCCAGAAAATGTCAAATTTTATCGTTTTTTTTTTTTTTTTTTATGCATTTGGCAGTCACTTTTAGCCAAAGTGATTTGAAGTGCATTCAAGGTACCAGTTTTATCAACCCATGACCTTGCCGTCGGTAATGCTTTATCAGTTGAACTACTGAGAAAGAGGCAATCATTGGTGCTGAAATAGGACATCTTATACCATGCTTCTTATACCATGTATTAAATATATGTTGGGTTTTCTAAAGGTTATCTAAACTTTCTGACATTTACACTGAGGATAAGAGACACTAGATTTGGTGAATTGAAATCCATTGCAATGAAACTGGGAAAATGATTCTTCAGTGATTCTAACACTGTAAGGACTCAACCAAATCATGTGATAGCTGTATATGATGAAAAACGGGCTAAAATGTATGAAATTCACTGAAATCTTCTTCATGCTTTTCACATTTCTGTGAAGAACTTCACTGAAACTCAAAGTTAAGTTTAGGTCTGTCTCTAACGAAACTTTAGAAAACTTAAAGACGAGTCGTATAACTATTTCATGTAACTGGTGAGTAGATATTTCAGATTCAATTTTTCCATGGAAGTTATTCCTAGCCTGTATATGTTTCTTTCTTCTGTTGACCATAAAAGTTTTTTTTTGTTGTTGTTGTTTTTTTTTATATATATAAAGAAAATGGGTAACCAAACAGTTGCTGGTCCCCATTGACTTCCATATTATGGAAAGATACTATGGAAGTCAATGGGGACCAGAAGCTGTTCACATTGTTCAACATATCTTCTTTTGTGTTCAAAAGAAAGAAACTCATACAAGTTTGGAACAATTTGAGGGTGAATGAACAATGACAAAATTTTCATTTTTGGGTGAACTATCCCACTAACTAGCTTAGCTTTCTTTATAAAGCTGACTTTTTACCATTTTAGTTTTGATGGTTAACAGCATGGCTATGCATGTTCACCAGCTAGATCTGCCACTAACTAGGAAAAACCAGCCTGGACCAACATAAAAAAAAATAAAAAATAAGAATAAAAAATAAAAAACGAGCCAGTCAATATTTACTCCAATATTTGGTGGTAATGATGCACATCTATTTTTGCCTTTGCCTCTTTTGCAATCCAGCAAAAATGGTTGTCTTTATTCCTTCCTGTCTTGAATATAAGATTAAGGAGTTTGTTTGTATCCATCTCAGCTCAGTTTATATCATGTTAACTGCAGTGAGAAGTGGAGGAAAGTGAGGAGGAAAGCCCAAGTGATCTGTGGGATTGAGTTGTGGGTGAAGAGGGTGAGAGTGAGCTTAGCCTATCTTGACCTCTGCGCCGTTGTTTATGAGAACAGTCCCAGACTGCACTGCTTCGATGGACTGAGTGATAACCTACTCTCAAAACATTTGTCGGGGCAAGCTGCTCTGAAACTGTGGCTTGTCAAGCTACAAGCGATTGAAAATCTAAATTTTTAGGCTACAGTCCAACTTATCTTCAAAAATATTTAACTATACTGCCATACATTTCTAATAAAAACTAGCTTGTTGCGTTGCATTTATTTTAGGGGCAATAGATTGCTTCAGGACAAGGGAATGACTTTTTACACTTATGGTATGGTCTTGAAGTCAGTGGGTTTGAGATTTTTTATTTTTTTTTTGGTTTTGTTTTTGATAAATGTCTGAAAGAGATAGTTCGCCTAAAAATAAAAAGTTCTCTCATTAATTACTCACCCTCATGTTGTTTCAAACTTGTAAGACCATTGTTCATCTTTGGAACACAGATTTAAGATATTTTTGATGAAATCCAAAAAATTTTCATTTTTGGTGAACTATCCCTTTAAATAACGTGATTTAACCTAAGATTAACCTAAGAGTTGTCGGAAGTTTATTGGTGGTGCCAATAAAATCATGTGACTGTGGTGTAGTTCATTTACATCCTAACTTTTTTTTTTTCTCTCTAGACGATTGTATTTACGCTTCAAAATTCTAAAAAGTATCTTGATAAACAAAACACTTCTGAAGCATACAAATTTTCTGGTCACTGAGCTTATTTTCTGCTTTAATACCCAAAAGCCAATAGGAAAAATCATGTTTCTTTTTTACTGAGGGAACCAGGGTGATGCTATGTAACTCACTGAAAATATCACATTTTATTAACGATAGATACAGTCACCGTCATGCAGATTGATCATAAACACAGATAAAAAGCTTCCTATCACAGTGGCCATCATTCACAAAACTAATATCTACCACAGTTTTATCACAGGTAGAATGCAAAATGTTTTAATGCAAGCATTTCAGTCAAATGGAATGTATGCAATATTTCACAGTTTTAAACACGGGAGAAAATCAACCAACAGTTTAAAATCAGCCCAATTACGTGGAAAAACTGCCGATTTGGCAACCCTACATCCAAAACGAGCAGCATCCAAGTCATTTAAATACTCTGCATGTAGATAGCGACTCCATGATGTGCGGAAATTACATTTAATACTAGAATGTTTACGGGAGTAGGATTAAGTAAATTTCAAATTCTGCAGGGTGTTAAAATTATGAAGTCATAATATAATATTGTGCAAGTAATTGTGTGAAATGCGTCTTTATTAATCAAAACTCTGTATGTGTAAATCATATTTTGTATGAAAAGGAATAAAAAGTGTTGTAGTTTTACTGCCTCTGGTGTTCATTTCCACTGGTAGCTGCAGTGATTCGTACATATAGGTAAGTTTTTCAGTTTTGCAGAAATATACACTATATTGCCAAAAGTACTGGGACACCCCCTTCTAATGAACAAGTTTAACTACTTTAGTGATTTCCATTAATACTAATCTTAATGTTTAAGCATATAATGGTATTCTAGGGAATTGTGTCCTCCTAATTTTATAGCAAAAGTTTGGACATGACCCTTTTTTATTCTAACCTGACAATGCCTCTGTGTATAAAGCAAGGTTTTTAGAGAAATGTTTGATTATGTACCTTACTGAACGTTTCACAGCAGTTTCAAAGTGAAATGTCCAAAGAGTAGCGCTAAAAGACACATTTAATACATGACCGTGGCACATTTTTATTACGTTGGTACAGGCACGTATTGCTGCGTTTTTATTATGCTGCTTGAGGTCCGTATTGTGGCTGTTCAGAATTTAAATATCAGAGGAGTGTCACTAAATATCAATGCTCTATCGTGTTGGAAATATCCACCAAACCTAAATCTAACTGATATTGTTAATAAATGCAAAAGTGATATGAAAACACATTTGTTGATGCAGCTGTGCTATTTAACTTGCTTATGTGGATTTGAGCTGTTTTGTTTTGCAACACCGTATCACGTGAGCTACTGAGCAAACATATTGAATTAGAAAACTCATGTATATGAAGCTGTATATATGACGAAAATGTTTTAAAGTATAGTTTTCAAATCGTGCAGAGTTTTAAAATTGTTTTGAATTCATAACATAATATTCTGCAAGTAATTGTGTGAAAATGTATTTATTAATCAAAACTCTGTACCTGTAAATCAAATTTTATGTGAAAAGAAAAAAAAGTTGTTGTTTTACTGCCTCTAGTGTTCATTTCAACTGGAAACTGCAGTGATTTGTACATATACAGTTAAAGACAAAATTATTAGCCCCCCTGCTAAATTATTTTTAGAATATTTCCCAAGTGATGTTTAACAGAGCAAGATAATGTTTTCACATTATTTCCTATTATTTTTTTATTCTAGAGAAAGTCTGATTTCTTATAGTTGCTTGAATAAAAGAATTAAAAATAAATAAAAAACGGCTAAGGTCAATATTATTAGCCCCCTAAAGAAATTATTAGTTTGATTAGCTATAGAACAAACCACTGTTGTCCAATGACTTGCCAAATTAACCTAATTTGCCTGATTAACCTAATTAACCTAGTTAAGCCTTTAAATTGCTCTTTAAGCTGAGGATTAGTATCTTGCAAAACAACTAGTAAAATAATATGCACTGTCATCATGGCAAAGACAAAAGAAATTAGTTTGGACTTGAGAGAAAGAATTGTTAATGCTCATAAAGATGGAGAAGGATACACACGTTTATCAAAGCGTTTTCAAGTGTCAAGAACTGCAGTGAGATGCATTATCAAGAAGTTTAAAGAGACCAACACAGTGCGGAACAAGATGGGCAGAGACAGGAAGCGAAAAATTTCAAAAACTTTGGAAAGAAAACTAGTGAGAGAGGTTTCTAAAGACCCAAGAACAACTGCTAAGAAACTAGTAAGTAACCTAGCCAAGTCTGGAATTGATGTCTCAACGAAGACAGTCACTAGAGCCCTGCACACTTCTGAAGAAGAGACACCCCCAAGCTAGAATGAAGTTGGCTAAGGACAACCTGGGGGAATGTGATGCATACTGGAAATGTGTCCTTTGGTCAGATGAGACAAAACTAGAGCTCTTTGGCCATAGAGATGTTGCCTATGTTTGGAAAAAGAAGGGAGATGCATTCAACCCAAAGAACACCGTTCCCACAGTGAAACATGGTGGTGGGAGCAAAATGCTGTGGGGATGTTTCAGTGCGTTTGGAACTGGGAATCTCGTCAGAGTTGTTGGAAACATGAAAAAGGAAGACTATAAGATGATGTTGAAAGACAACCTCAGACAGTCTGCAAGAAAACTTGGTTTGGGTCGACCTTTTGTCTTCCTGCATGATAACGACCCAAAGCATACCTCACTTCTGGTGAAGAAATACCTCCAAATGAGCAAAGTGAGTGTACTGGCCTGCACAAAGCCCAGACTTGAATCCAATAGAAAATCTGTGGGGCACACTAAAGTCTAGGGTTTGTGCCAGAAGACCAACAAATCTGGAGGAGCTTGAGAGATTTGCTAAGGAAGAATGGGCTGTCATTCCTCAGGAGACATGCTTGAAACTTGTTGAGAACTACAGCAAATGACTAAAGGCTGTTATCAAGCAAAAGGGATACACTATTGACTATTAACATCAGAGGGCTAATAATTTTGACCAGTAGTCTTTTTAAAATTCTTGGTTATACATTTATTTCTATTTGTATTACAAACCCTAAAAGCTTCCTGAAAAAAGTATTATGTTTAAAAATGCTGTGTTGATAAAATAGTATATGAAATATTTTATAAGGGGCTAATACTTTTGTCTTCAACTGTAGGTACGTTTTCAGGTATTCCAGAAATGTGTGTAGAGGCATGCATTTCCAGTGAGCCTAGGTTGTTAATTTGGGATCACTGGATAATTTATAATGAAATGCCTTTCTGATCTGATATGTGATGTAAAAAAGGAAGAACAATGAGTTTGGCAAAAGGCGGATTCGAACTTGGGTTGAACACGTCAAAAAGTCACTGCTACACACTTTACCACTGTAAATACCCTCTGCCAACAAGGCAGACTATTTGTACTTTGTGTAAATAGACTCTCTGAATAAGAAAACTTGTTTTTTAGCAGTATTTATCTTCCCCAAAATCATTGAGGATCTAAATTAGGTTGACATTATAAATTATTCAAAACTTAGTGATAAACATCAGTATTTAGAAATTATAATGAACAATTTCTCACCCTACATCGCTTCACCCTAAACAGCTTGTTAGTGCAACTCGACACAATTTTGAAAACATCTGACCTACTGTCACGCTACTAAAAAACTGTCTAGCTGTCGCCCAAAGCCGCTAATCTCAAACTGACAGATACTTTACATCACTATTTGGAAATTCTTCTCTTGTCTGAAATGTATGGCCTAATCTAGTGACTAAACTCATGTGACCTTTATGGGGTTTTAAAATAGTTGACTGCAAATGACACCATGCCAATTATTTTCTTTCTAATGAGGGAAGCTTTCTGTTTTCTTGTTTGTTTATTTGCTTGCAACTTGTATAAACACGCAATTAGCTGTACAAGGCATTTTCGTGCTGTTTTG